>VZSR01000680.1:2402350-2423988 GCA_013398615.1 Brachypodius melanocephalos
AAAAAAAAAAAAAAAAAAAAAAAAAAAAAAAAAAAGGGAGTAAAGCAGTGAGAAATTAGTTCAAATCATATAAGAAATCCCAATATTCCAAACATAGTAAAATTCTGTAAAAGACAAAATTTAATGGACATCCCGAGGAGAAAATTCTACCAATCTCTTCTTACATTCCTTCTGGCTGAATGATAGAGTCAGTGTACTAAAGTATTTGTTAGTTTATCTATTTTAAGTTTGCACTGCCTAATGAGCAGGAGCTCCTGGAGGCAGAGTGAGGCCTGGATGTGCACTAATGAGCTGGTGTTTGTAATTAATGCCCTGAATGCTGAACTGTGTCCAGCCTGATTCTAAAGCCAATTTTTAGTGAGCTAAAGGTGCTGCCAGCCAAGCTAAGAATGAAACCCTTATGATGATTTGTCCATTCTCTCCTAAAGAAGAAGGGAATCCTGAGAATGGAAAATTAGAAGCAGAAGGAAGGGAGGACACAGGGAATGATTCAACAGGTCATGGAAATTCAACTGAGATTGCATATGTGCAACATGAGCAGGTTGGAAAAATAATTGGTTGAGCTGGGAGCAAAATGAATCTCTAGTGGAAGAAGTTGGCTTAGTCAGGAGATAGAAATCTGATGCTGGAGAGAGTCTGAAGCTGAGCCTGATCAATCTGAGTTTTTCAAAACACAAATTCCTCCTGCTCAGTGGGACATCTTCCAGTGAACAGAGTAGACATTGGCTAAAAATAACTCCACCTGAATTGGTCTTCGAAGTGAAAGTTTGTCTCAAGCAGTATCTGAACTCTGGAGAGTGTGAGATTCTGCAAACCAAGCAGAAGGATCTCCTGCAATTCAATATTCAGCAGCTGTCCAAGCTTTTCAGTTCCTCATGTGAAAGAGGCCGTCATGGAAAACAGTCAGGGGAAAAGAGGTTTCAGAAACACTGTTACTGACTTGCAGGTGTAAACACCCACAGCAGGTGGAGGGACTGGCAGGGAGGGCTTGGGGGAGACACGAGGAAGCTGCTCAGGTCATGTTTCAGCACTGCCAGGACTGCCAGTGTGTCTGTGAAAGATGGCAAGAATGAAAAATTAAATACACATTAAATATAACACATCAAGCTGAAATAAACTGGATCTGAAGAGAAGCTGAAGAATGGTCAGGCTGGAGCATCCACCACCACAGCAGGGATGGATGGATGGATGGATGGATGAATGGATGGATGGATGGATGTGGAAATGTTAAATCTACAGAACATCCCAACTACAAAACAAACACTTCAGCTTCCAGACACTGGGAATCTGGGATAGAGCTTCAGCTGTCAGACTTGTCTAAGAATCTGGGAGATGCATGTGAAGCTCCCTGGCAAAGGGTAGAAACCAAGGCATCTAAAATGTGAGAAAATTCTGTTTAAGAAAGTCCCTGAAGAAGCAGTATAAATTATAAAGAGCAGCACTGAAACCTTATCTGTGACTTAGAAACTCCCAGTATGATTCTGCCTTAACATCTTCCTTCCTCCCTTCCTACTTATTTAACAGGTTTCCCGTGTACAATAGTGCCTTTATACAAAGTTTCAATTCTTTTGCAGCAAGTGTTACTGACTTAAAATAAAGGTGCTCTTTGAAAGAAGTTACTTTCCCTTTCAGCACTTCTAAATATTTCTGTTTCGACTTCGTGCTCCTTTTCCCCCAAAATCTGAGTTACAAAACTGCTTTCTTCAGTCTCCAGTGGAGGCTTATTTGTATTGGCTTTGATGTGAGCAGTTTAGCTGCTTGGTTTAATATTAACCTTTCAGGGGAAGGGTTTATTCAAAATTAATTACACAGCATGAAATCTTAAAAGGCACAGTGAGATGCTCATGGAAAAAATGCATAGCAGGTCTGGTTGGAGAAAAATGTTAGAGAACTGATGTTCCCCTTGTTCTAGAAAAAGGAAAGTACAGGTGGCATCTTTGTCAGTCTCCCCAGTGGAAATAATAGGCAAGATTTTAAAAGCTGATTAACTGCTGCATCTAAAGAAACTGATCTCTGACAGTCACACCAAAATCAAAAAGATCAAAACAGTCTTGAATAAGAGCTGGATGCTTTCTAAAAATATTAAAATTAACATCAGCTGGCTTCCCAAGAAGCGATTACAGGTGATACAGACTTGAGGAGATGAAACCTCTGGGGCAGCTACAGTGTCTGGGCAAATTAGGAAGCCCAGCTGTACTGTTCAGAAATATGAGATGGATAGATAGAGCCACTGGCCAGCTGGCTGTCACTGATCAGAAATGTCCTAAGCAGCAAGAAAGTAGAAAAAAACTTGACTGCTTTGGCTCATACCAAGAGAGAGAAACTGCAGCTGCAAGGAACTTGCAAAAGGAAATTAAAAGCTGTCAAGATTCCTTGATGTGGAGACAGGGATCCATCCAGTGTTTCAAATTTTGTTTTACTTTGGATACAGATGTCAGTGTTTATAGACCTCGAAATTACTGCCGTAAGAAAGTGTGGAAGGTCATTACTATAAAAGTCTGAATTTTCGAGGGGTACAGCGTCAGTTGAGACTGAAGAATGATCTTGCTGCTCTTGCTTTGGGAACAATAAACTACAATACACCTCAAACATAAAGAGTTGGATTGGGGATAGGAAAGATGGAAGCAATTGCTTTACCTCAGAATGGCTAAAAAAGGCAAATATTAGCTGTAGAGGAAAATGTCTTATTTCAGCATATAAGCAAGAGCCTTCCTTGAAGTTATAATCCCTGCCTTGCTACCCGCCAGATGTTCTCCATACGGGAAAATCCACCAACTCTTCAAGTACCAGAGGTATGTAAAAAGCCACTCATTTCATACTAGCTTATTAATTCAAAATCGTTCCACAAAGTCACTGTCATTTAACTCATCAACGCTCTAAAATGGCTGCGATGAGTAGGAGAGCCAGTGCCAGATAAAACCCAGGAAGAAGGATGGAGACCTTGAGTTTCTGTGTTTGCAAAACCCAGCCCCGACCCACCAGGAGGTGGCAGGAGAAGCTTCTGGGGTTGGTCAGCACTCGCAGTGTTTTTACTCTCCCTTATACAGAGTAACAAGCTGCAGAGCAACAGCTGATGATGGTTTAGGTTTCTTTGGAGGCATTTATGGAGAGAAACTACATTGGACCTGAATATAACAGTGAAAACCAGCACAGTGTCTGCACAGGAAGAAAGTGCAATTTGTTGAAGTGCAATAACACGCCAGCTTTTTCTGGGAAGGCTGCATGTGTAAAATGCAAACAATAAGGACAGCATAATTAATTTTCTTAATAGGCAATGTAAAGCCACACAAGACAGGCAACCCAGAAAGGCTGATTTAGTGCAAGGAGGGAGATTTGACAGCCTGTGCAGGAAGGAGTCTCTCAAATTGTGGTGAGGGGTTTTTCTGTTAAAAGCTGTCCATGGAGGACGTTCTCAGAAGTGGCTGAATCAATGCATTTGGAAACTTGTCTGTGAGGGGATGCCCCTTTGGCCCGAGTGCACAAGGGCAAACCTGTGGTGTGGGCTCCTGGCTCAAGGGCTGCCTCCCCTGGCCCCACACAGTGTTTTGAGATTTGGGTAAAGGTATCATCACTGCTGTGCCTTTCAGTGGGACACGTGTGTGTGCTCTACCCTCCCTGCAGGGTTAGGGGCTACTGGTGACAGGAAGCTCAGACCTCTCTGGACTCACACCACCTCTTTGTACATCTCTAAAAACCCCCAAATTCTCCTGCAGTGCAAGGATTGCTCAGTGTTACCTTGCCAGTAACACCCCAGGCACAAACTCATTGACATAAGCTCATGCTCCAAGCAGTATAAATATTTGTTCATCCAGGGCCCTTTCAGAGCTGTGTTACAGCTTCACCTGTGATTCTCATTAGGCAGCACTGCAGTTTGTGTCTGCAGTAACATCTGAACCTCGTGTTTTCCTGGAACATCTGTTTTCACCTGGAGGGGAGGGCAGGAGAGGAGCACCTACTGACATCACTGTGCAGCTAAAACACGCTTCTGGCTCTGAATGGCAGAGAAATGACAGTCCTGTGCCAGCCCATGGCCTCTGGAGCATGGGGCATGGGCTTTATCACATGCAGCAGTCTGCTACAAATTAACAGAGAAAAGAATACTGGTTAGGGTTAGGGGTTGGGGGTTAGGGGTTAGGGTTAGGGCTAGGGCTAGGGTTAGGGTTAGGATAGAGACAACCAACTTTGAGTGTTTTAAAGCCAAAACGCTACAATCTGACTGAAACTCTGTGACTGAAATCTTCCTCTACCAAGGACATGATTTGTTTTGAAAATCTAACATGAGCTGAACCCCAATTTCAATTTACCGAACGTGAATTTAGTTTTTCAACCACCATCCTGTCACACCAATAAAATTGGGACCAAATTATCAATCACTAAAACACATAATGAAGTATCTTTTGAGCAGGAAGAGGTCAACTTCTGTTTTCACAAAGATCATTTTACAACTTTACAGCACCAGACTATGTGTGATTAGAACACTGTATTTCCATTTGAAATCTGTTTGGAGTTCTCACATTTTGTCTGGCTGTTTTTCTGCAAGAGAAAATGATCTGTAATCCTGACTTCCTCTCAGCTCTCTCAGTTTTCCATCCACTCACACACCTGTACATATATACATAGTGTAGTGTTAGTTCTTGGTATGTTTAATGAAATGCCTAAGTGGTAACAGCCTATTTTAGTAAATTTGACCACTAAGTCTACATTGGAGAATCTCTTCCCCATAAATATTCTTGGCATTTGACGCTACCTGCAAAGTGAGTGAATAAATTCTGACAAAATCCTGCGGTGCAAAGGCAGGAATTGTTTCTACTGCTTTAATGTACTCTGGAAACAAGGCAAAAGGAATAAATGCACTTCAGTCAACACGTACTATAGGAGTTACAGCACAGAGAGATTTGGGCACAAATCCTCACATATTTGGGCACAAATTCACACATTCTCCCCCTCTCCCCCATCCTTTGGACCTTGAAACCTTTCTGCATGTAGTAACTTAGCAAAGGTTGTGATTCTGTACTGTTTTCTGACTTCTGGGTCACCTGTGCCTGGACACAGGCAGCACGTGGCTGGATGAGAACCAGGCAGCCAGCAGTGCCACGGTGTTCCTGGTGTAAATCCTCAGGCAGAGCATCGCTGCTCCTTGGGGAGGGTGGCAGGGTATTTTGGACTTGGGTAAATTAGAGCCACAAACTTTGCGTGTGCCAACTAAAACAGCCCAAAAAATATAAAATTCCCCCCCACGCCCAGCAGTGGCGAGGCTTTCACCGGAGCGAGCTCAGCCATCCGACTATAAATAGCAACTTCCCTAAAATTAGATGGAAGTGGCAGGCTCTGGGCCATGAATGGGAGCACTGTTAATATGCTCATCAGGTACTGGAAGGGCTCCAAATCTGACAAGGCCTGCTAGGGCACAAACGTTCTGTGCCTGGAAAAATGAGCAGGAACGGCTGAATGAATGGGGCCAGGGATGTTTTCCTGACTGGATAATAATGTCACAGACTGCCTGAGCATGCTGCTTACATTTAAAGGAGTACTGCAGGGAGGGATATTTCTCTATATTTCTTACTGCTTTGCTTATGCTGACAGAAAATGCTGTTAAATCTAATGAATAAAGTAAGGTGGGAAATCATTTAGGGGGAAATTAATACCGAGATATTCAGTAAAGTTAAACCAAGCTGGGTAACAGAGTAAATTTTAGTATGTAACTGCTTTGGGCTGTTTTCATTCAGAAATGGCTTGGGCTTCTCTGCACTCCTCCGTGGTGATTTTCTGAATTGTGAATGAAAATATGAGCCGATGGTACACCAGGTACTCCGTACTAATTGGTTGTTACCCTGCTGTGGAAGCATCAAAAAATGCTGTTTGGCTTTCTGCAGTTCAAAACAGACCCCACAGCATAGAAGGTGCCATTGTGGTTCCAAAATGGCAGAGAAACTTCACATGCACAGATGATGCATGCTGACCTTTTCTCTAGCATGGCACCACTGAAATCCAATCACTTCTGCACCTGCTGTCAATCAGCCCACACTTCCATATAGAGCCTTTTTTTCCCCCTAAAAAAATTAAATTACCTCATACAAAGGCACCTTGAGGGCACGTTGCATTTCCACAAGGGAAGTCAGAGCACAGCAGCTGATGAATTGTGAATTTACACCAAGCTTGGTGTCTCTCCCATGTTGATAAACCATTAGTTCACATCAGTTTAATTCATCTTGAGCGTGAATTAAGTTAAGGTAATTACAGCCGGCTGACTCCTAAATGAGTGTCCATAGAGAAATTATATATGCTCGAGTTATACTCACTTTAAATTCACATCTTTTTTTGTTAATTCACATTGACTTCTTGTGCAGGACAAGCCATTGGGTATCTTGGCCTTGTGCCAGAGGACCTTGAAGGTAAGGAAGGAGATTTTGAACTAGTCTCAACAGAGAGCAGAAAAATCAGATTCTCAGAGGCTACTAGATGAAAAATATAGCAATTTTTTTTTATTAAATAGAAAACATAGAAATTACTCAAACATGATAAGATTTTTGGACATAACTATGATAATTTAATGGTTTTTATGAGAAACATTAAAATTAAACAGCATAGCACTGTTTCTAATGCCCTTCTCAAGTCAGCACTTGTCGGCCATAAGGAAACCCCAAATTTGCCCCACCGTGCCCCAATTAATGTGATCATTCAAATGGGTCAAAGTATTTGCACAGCTTTTTTTTTTCTTTCTTTATTTTTTTTTCTGAAATCATCTCTTCATATGGCTGCCTCAACTTGTTTATAATGTACAGAATTCTTTGAGTCATACATAGCTCCATTTTCACTCTGGCTTCAGGAAATAAGTGTGAGTTACTCTAACTCCAGCTGGAAAATAATGATGCCATTGCTCCAGTCCTCCTGCAGCTTTGGCACTGTCACATTCACAGACCATATTGGTGGTCTGAAGGCCTCACACAGCTGTAATCAAAAGTAGGTTTAACCACAGCTTGCAGACAATGGGTTTTGCTTAGGAGAAGTTTTGTGTAAACCAGCACTTTGAAATTTAATCCTACGGGGGTTAAAAACAAGGCTGTTTCTTCTCCATGAGGGGATTTAATATTTGGGTTAACCACTTGATTAGCAAGGTTATGACCTTTGTTTATGGAATAGCTGCTGTATTTTTAGCCCAATGGGAAGGAAAGCTTTGATGTCCAGCATGCTGATAGTGAAGTATGTATTTTCACTGGGGAAATGTTCTGTGTCAGTGAGGAGCAGGAATGAAGTCTAATGAGGACCCAAATGGGCTTCTTGAATAATTGCGTGTGCGTGGGGAGGAAAAAAACAAAGTGGCAAACTTACCAAAAGCTTTTTCTATGAAGATATAAAACCTGTTAGGATATTGCTGTAATTCTTTTGGAAGACTGTGCACACACTTCTTAAACACAGTGAAGATAAACTTGAAGAAAAGTTTCAGAAAGAGAAATACCCTGGATTCTGAACTGAGATTTCAGTAGAAAAGGTAATGGAACAAAAATTGACAAAGCAACTAATGGAAGTCCAAGCTCCACTTCGCAGTTCCAGTTTAGTCCATAATCACTTTTTTCCTCCCATTTCCAGCCCTCTCCCTTCCCACCGAGCCCGGACAGCTGCCACTAGAGGTCAGGTGTTTATCGCTCTCCTCACTGCCACCCATCACCGCTCGTGCTGCTCGGTTAGAAACCTTCCTGCCCGAAGGCAAATTAGAAATCAGAGCAGGGATGAACTGCGAATTTACACCGCCTTGATGTGTCCTTCACAAATCGGAACATTTAAAATCTAGTTACGATGATTTTGTGTGAGAAAGCTGCAGCACAAGGATGGGATTTCCCAACAGGCAAAGAAAACCTTCATTGGTTCAGGTGCTGCACCAAAATCAATAGAGAAGCTATCAGTGATGGTGATGAAAATAATGGTTAGGTACAGTACATGTGGGTTTGGAACGGTATAGGGCAGGTTTTGCTGCAATTTTTACAAGTACTGATTATTCTCCTCACACAATTAGTGTTTGCCTGACCAATTTTTTGGTCTCTGCAAAAGTCAGTGCTAGCTGGACAGGCAGCACGAGCACAGGGGCAAACCAGCTATTTTGCCCCAAAACGAAGAATGCTGGAGGATGTTCAGTCTGGAAAACAAATGACATTGAGCTAAAGGAACTGGGGGAGAGGACGTGGCCAGCTGAAGTTCTCATCACAGAAAATGCTTGGGAAATCAGGTTTTGCTTGTTTCCTGGCACACATGCAATGTGTGTATGGCTAGGAATAGTTCAATTAATTTTTCCAGCTTGCTTTCAAGCTCTTTAGTAACTGCACAGTCAATATTGCTGCCTTGTGTAAAAACGCAAATGTAGAATTTTATTGGGTTGGGTCTTTCCCAGTGATGCAATGGATAGTCACACAAAGTAACACAAGTAGAGCAATCATTCCAGGCCCATTTCATCCACAGTTATGTATTTTATGGAGGTTCATGATAATTTTCTGAGCAAGATCCTAAGGAACAAGAGCTTAAGAAAAACCAACAGCTTAATTGTTTAAAATGAGGTATTATTTAAATTAACTAAGCCAGCACAGGATGGTGACATTAGAGAACGTCACTTAAGCTGTTGCCTTCCGACTCCACATCTCCATAGGGAGATGCATTGAATGAGTTTCTGGGGATGGATCCACAGGCCAAAGGCATGTGCAAGGGTATTTAGCAAGCAGCAGTGTCCTGAAATCACAGGTGCACAAACTCCAGCTCATTCATGGGGCTTCTGAAAGGCCCAAACCCAGCTCAGCACAAGGAAGGAAACCTCCCCCTTATCCTTCTCTTTCACAAAGGGGTTCCCATGACATGCCCCCTGTTCCATGGATCCAAGCAAGGACAGGTGTTTTGCTTTCTATAGACGAGATAAAAGATCATCTGCTCTCCTTCCTTTGTTAAATAAAACAGTTGGGTTCAGTCTTCTGTCAGAACCCATTCAGTAGCAAAGAAGGAGCTCTAGGCTATGTAGATGCAGCCCTGATCAGCTCCAAGCATCACTGCCATCCAGCACTTCAAACTGGTTTTGTAAGCTTTTCACTCGAGAAGCCTCCACAGAAAAACCTGGAGAGTATCCAACCTCACTTTAAAATTAATTTCACCTGACATGCAGAATGTCTTGTGTAAACCGCACTGAGATGATCTTCAAAGCCTGTTCTTTCCTTCACAGCCTCCTTCAGAGTGCAGCAAATCCTCTTACAGAGATTTCTGTGATGGTAACAACAATCATTAAGTATGTCCCAGAGCACAGTCTTTCATTCCTTGGCATCACTATGTTTTCAAAATATTTTCCAGGTGTGTTTGAAATAACTAATTTGAATTTGTTGTTTAATCTCTACCTCCATGCCCAATTGCAGGAGACCTTCAGTGTGATGTTTTAGAACCGTAACAGGGTGAGGGGTGGTATAAAATTTCATCACTGGAAAACTCAAAGCACATAAATTCCAGATTTTTGGAGAGATTTAAGTTTATCAACAACCGGAAAACCAAATTAATCTAAGAATAAAAGTCTTGAAGTACCAGTCATACACTAGGAATAAGGAAGAACTATATTTATTTAGGTTTGGGAGGGTGGGCTTTGGGGTTTTTTTAGTAGCAGAAATCTTTTTACCTTTGTTTAAAGGATGAGTGGCTACTGTTCTAAGCAGCAGTGTGGAAAAGGGTAAAAAACCAAGTAATTTTGTCTCAGGTGTTTTCTATTGTCTCCATCTTGGTTTTACACTGTGCAAATCACTGGTACAGAAGTCCACAGTTACTCAATGTCCGTTTACTCCATGCAAATATTTTCGTTATGATACAAGCATTATTTTAGAGGATGGCACAATGGTCGTGTTACTATTTTAAACCAGCTGCCGGTAATGTGAAACTACTCCCAGAGTACTTTAAGCTGCTACTCTATGGTTTGCTAAAACTGGATTTAGGATTTGTTTAGTGGCCTTGATGACTACCTTGCTCAGATCCTGCTGTACCTTGTGCTTTGTCTGCTCAGAAGAGGTACTACAGCTTTTCTTTTCAACCAGAGAGAAATTAAACAGCAAATATTTAATTTTTAGGCTTAAATAATTTCCAGGGGGAGAATTCTTTGTTATTTGTAGAGACAAAGTTTTATAGGATTTAAAAAAAAATTAGTTGATGGGAAATCACCTATTTGTGTTCTTGTAATGATTTAAGACAGATGCAAGGAGAAACATTTTTAAATGAGAGAGGAATGGTTCCGTCAAGCAAATGTGAAAATAAATTCAGTAAGTAGGCATTCATCCTCATTTTGCAGAGAAGCCGTGTATATACCTTGAATATTAAAAGGTCAATCTAAAAGACCACCTGTTACATCAAACTTCCACTAATTTGAGGGCAAAAGATCTGCACTGGTGGTTGCAGCTGTTTTCTGCAGGGCTGAATTCTCACCAAACCTGCTGACTGCACAGAGCCTGCACAGTTCTGGGTGGAGCCCTGAGAGGTTTCTGTGCCTGCTGACAAATAGAAGAGTAACTTTGTTAACGCTGAGTGACTGCTCTTTGCAAAGCTAAGCCACTGCAGGTGGTTATGAGCCCTTTCTTTTCCTACAAACAGTGCTTTTAAAATCCATTTAATGCTGGAAGAGCTGGCACGCAGCAAGGTGTTCTCTGCTGCTGCCTTCATTTGCCTGTAAGTTCTGGCCCAGGTGTTTGGAGGCACATCAGTCAAAGGTGAATTTTTCAAAGGAATATGTGTATCCATCTGCTCCTGACAAAGGGATAACATGCCTGCTTTATGTGGTGTGCAGAACTGACCTGCTATCAGCTGCAGTCTTGCTGTGTTGGCCACTTAGGCTTTTTGTAGTGATACAAGAGGGAAGCAAGAATGCAATTTTGCTGTTTTGTTAGGGTTTTATGAAATAACTTTCTGGCTGTGTCTCACTTCTACACCATCGAATCTGGCAAGGCAAAAAACAACCACATTATTTTCTCACAAAATGCACCCCCCAAAAATAGGTGAAACGTGCTCACAAGGTATGGGGTAGACAGGGTGCAGGGTACTGATAGAGACAAAAGTGTGGAAGTGTCAACAAGCATCCTGCCTCCCAGCTCCAATCAGAGTTCTTCACTGTCAAAAAAGTACAATTTGAAGGGCCCTGGTTCTTTCCTCCTCAATGTCTGTGCACATCTCTGCAGTCCATTAATTTCCTTTTTTTAAATACCAGCTTCCCACTGCTGAGCCTCAGTCTGAACACCACCCATAAAAACTGATGAAGGTGCCAAGTCCAGCGCGGCATTCACAGAAGAGAGATGCCACATCAGGCTTTCACTGTGACCTTTATTGTGACCCGTGTGTCCTCAGGCTCTCCCTGGGAGTTTGCTGCTGCTGGAGCACAGGCTCCTCTGGGAGGAGCTGCCCCTTGTTTTGCTGCAGAGCACTCTGCTCTCCGTGAGGAACGAAAAATAACAGCGGTGGCTTCCAGTATGCACGGCATGAAGGATGTGGCCGCCAAGAACAAAGGCCTGATCCTCGTGTTCCACAAAAAGAACAGCTCAGTGCACTGAGCACATTGCTCCAAGTGATTAATCCAGGGAATAAAGGTGGGTTGTTTTTTTTTTCCTGAGGCACATGAATATTTTTTTAAAGTACAATTTTGTTCTCCTGGAGCAGCAAAGCCTTAGAATTGAATAACCTAATTTCTACTAGTCCTGTCATGACTTGTGATGAGGAATGGAAAAATAATATAAAATAGTAGCCTACTGTATCAAACATATTTGTTCAATAATCTTTTTGATATCCAGGAGCTTATCAGAAACCTCACGTCAGGTACAGACTGCACTGGGTACAACCTGCTGTTCTGGCTGGAGCAGTGTCCAGATCAGCTGTCCAAATTCAGAAAACTGCACATATTGCAGGAAGCATTAGGTATTTTCATACCATATTTGTATTATCAACCTTTTCTTTTAATGTAGAGTTTGTCCCTTCACTCTGAAGTAACTCTACCTAGAGGCTATTTAGTGAAGAGCCTTGCTGGATTCAGGCCCACTGGAAACTATTTATCACTGTTTACAGAAGAGAAAAGCAGGGCCACCAGATTAGGAACCAAATCTAAAACTGACTTCAAAGTACATTCTCCTCTAGCACAATACATATCTTGCAAATTTACGGGCATGAGCGCATATCTGAGAAAAACATGAAATCATCATTTATCCAAAGACAACCTGACTTTCACGAGCCACTTTTCACAAACAAAATGTGCATACCTTCCAGAAGCAAAAGCTGTAGCTAGATCTCAAAGGTAACTCAAATCTGACTAGATTAATTTAACATCTGTCAGTTGTATTTCTAAATCAAAGCATCGTTAGTGTAATAGACATACCAGCTGTAAACATTTTATTTCTGGAGTGAAAAGCCAGTATAAGACCTAGAGAAGAAAAAAACAACAAAAAATGGTTGTTGTTCCACTTGGGCTCTCCAAGAATTTACAGAGTTTAGGGCCAAAAAAATCAGCATTGTATTTTATTTTTAATCAGAGATTCACTGGGTCTGCATTAAGTACATTTTGATACCAGTATTCCACTCTGATTTTTGAATGTCTAGTTCATCTTTATTTATGTAATAAATCACATTTTTCTCCATATAGTTCCTGGAATTGGTAGTGGGGTAATGACTGACTTGAGTCTTTTCTCTAAGAGCAAATCAAAGTTGCTAAAAAGTCTTACAGTCTTTAGCTATGTATAGGCAAACAGCACTTTTAAAAATTGAGAGAAATTCTAAGATTTAGCCCCAAAGAACTGAATAGTCAGCTAAACAGGAGCAACAATTTAGTGTAGTTATGTTAAAAATAGTCAATGAAAAGTTGGCCAATTGGAAAAACAAATTTTGCAAAAGAAATAGGGCTTGAAGGACTGATAACAGGAGAGCAGGCAAGGACAGTTTGTGCTTGTGAAGAGGAACATTGACCCAGTCAAGGGGTTTGAAGATGGAGGAAAGAAAAGAGGAATAAAATTAATACTGGTGCAATGGGAAACCAGACAACCCACCAGGGATTTCAACCACTCTTTGATCTGTTTTTTAATATCCAAAGAAAGTGGATGTGGCCTTTACCACCTTCTTCCAAGGTGTGGTTTAACAAACAAGTGAACTGATGTAACACCTTACAGCTGCAAGGGGGAAGGTCTCTCTTCCCTCCACCCACTCCTGGTGTCCTCTCCTCACCCTTGTGCCTGCTCTGGTGTTCTGTGGCTCCCAGCTGAGGCAACACCAGTCCCTAACCTACAGACAACTAACCAGTCTTTTGGGGGCTTGAAAAATGCCAAGAATACCAAAGCCCAAAGAAGGTAAGTGGGGGAGCCTGTGCCTGAAAGAAGAGGTAGGAGGAAGGAATGTGGTTTCCCATTTTCAGCAGTTCTAGATTGATATTACCCCAAAAGACTCCTCTGCTGCCAGAACACTGTGAAGTGCAGTTGTGTGACACCTGTGACACCTGGCTTGAGGATTTCTTCCTGACCCAGTTTCCAGTCTGAACACTAGCCTATGGCATTGCCCTCGGTAAGAAAGAAAAAAAAAAAAAAAAAAAGACACTTCTTCACTTTGTGTGGTAATAAGAGTTTTACTGGGTCAAAAAAAAAAAAAAGAGAGGCTTGGGTTTGTTTTTACTTACAGCTCGTGCTGGAGCACAGTCACAGGTAATAGCTAATCTAACTGTAAAATCTGAGTGGAGAGACAGTTCTTGTAATTGCACCCCGAGTAATTAGGTGATGTCAGCACACTCACACCCTCGGTTTGTCTAACCTCCCTCACCCTGTGATAACAGAACAGTGGCCTGCCTTCCCCATTTGCAGTGCCACGGGTACCTTGCTCTGTGTGGGCCACCTGAGGCTTTCTGGGCACGTCTGTGTGCCATGACAATCCTGGTGACATCTGGGACAGTGACAGGGCATTTTACCTTCTGCACAGCTCCAAAAGGCAAACTCCCTGAATGTAAATACAAACAAGATCTACAGGGCAGGTGTATTGACAAGATCTCTTTTTTCTTTCCAGATTAAATAGAAATAAATTGGAGGTATACTGAGATATCAGAAATATTTTGAAAATCCCAGAAAATCCCTGGACATTAAACAAACATTAGTAATGCTGAACCCCGGGATAAACAGCAAATATTTTGTGTTCTCTAACAAATATTTGCAGAGTTGCACACAGATGAATTAGGTAATCAGGGCAACTGCTGTCAGGTAGCAACTCAAAATGAGTGCAAAACGCTATGTCTCTAATTAATCACTCTTGTATGATACTTCTTGTGTTGGAGGCTCCTGGAATGGCCTCAGTGATCTGCCTGTCCTGTTGTCAGCGTTTCCCAGTGGCTTGGGAATTTTGGGGGTCTCCAGCTATGGCTATAGAAAGGGCAAAGCCAGACAACCAGTGTGTGTGCACCCCGAGAGGCAGGCAGCTGGCTGGAGACCAGCTTTGGTGTATCTGCTGCTCTATATTCAGACCTTGTGGATTTTGTCTGCCAGTTTCTAGAACTAGATGTACCTCAAGACATAAACAGGAGGTTAAAAGGGAGAAAGGGAGAGAATTGTATTAAGATATGCAAAAGATAGTAACAATTTTTTTTTTAAATGGGAGAAGACATGCGAAATAATTCAGTTAAAAATTAAACAGCTAATAACACTAGTACACAGATAATCAGACCTCACAGGCTGCTCCTTAGAGAAGTTTTTGTTCTTACCTCTTTTAAACCATATATCCAGATTTTTCTTCTGGCTCTTGCTGCATTTGGAGTGAATAAAATGATACAAGAAAAGACAGTTTCTTCACATTTTTGGTTTATTTAATGGGAAAGACATAGCTCAGGGATTATTATGAGAAAAAAAAACTGTTTGGAAAATATGTTGCATATTGCAAATGTATAGCTTGGAAAATATGGTGGATTTTCATCTAGTTCTGAACACAATTTCTATTTCTTGTAGGTTCAGCATCGAATCGTTTCCACAAGGTCATGAGGTTTTCAGAAACAAATGGAGCATTTCAGGTTTGGTTTCACTAAAGAGAAATGGGTCTTGCTGCACAAGGATCTGTCATGTGCAATTTTGTTTACTTGGGACTGTTTGCTAACCTCCAGCTTCAGTGAGTCATGGTATTTTTACTACCATGCTGTCCATTCCATAGGCTTTAACACACTCCTCCACTTAATTATTAACAAAGTCCAAAGGTATCCACCCCTCTCCCACACAGATCTTCCAGCTAAACACAGCTTTGAAACCTCTTCTTATTTAAAATTGTTCTTTACTGTTTGGATAAATACAGTGTTAGCCGTTGATGCTTTGTGTTGCTGCAATGACGTCCTTCCCCACGAAGGCTCTGCTGCTGCTTACATTCCTCACATCCAAACAAGCCAGACTTGCCCACACTCTAACAGATATCCTCTGGCTTTACTCCTCGTGATCCAGCTGAAAATCACCTCCTTTCCCAGAGTTTCCTGTGGCCACTGAAAGAAGCCCTTCCCTCTATTTCCTTATCCCTCAGGTTCCCTGCCACTGTCACCTTTTCCATGTCCTTGGTCAGGCTGGGTTTGATGCCAGGCTTATTTCCAGGGTAGTGCAGATGGCAGGAATTCAGCCAGTGCTCCTCCCAGATGTGAGGCACATGCCATGAATTATATAATGAAATTATTTTTCTTTTTCTGCTGCTGTTTTCTATTCTTTTTCAGTGGAATAGTTTCCCTGATCTGGTTCACAGCATAGCCCGGCAAAGGGCTGGAACTGGGAAGACTGAGGAGTAGTGCAGCATGGCATGAGGACAAATAAGGTGGTACTGGATCTTGGGATGATTTCTGATGCAACAGGATCAGAAAACTGTGACCTTTCTGCTGCTGGCCTGGGGTGAGCCTCAATTTCTAGCCAATAATGAGCTCGTTAATCTGTCTTATTATGTGCTTTCAAGTCTTGTCAGACCTCCCTCTCCTATGTTTTTTAGCATCTTGTTTACAGATTATTTTATCAAACACTGTAAACCATTCTAAAAGTACAGTCTTGCTCTAAAAAAACCTGTCTAGGACTTAGTTATGAGCAGCTCCTGTTCACACAGTAGAGCTGGTCAGTGTGAAGACCAGTGAGAAGTACTTGAACAAGAGCATGCACAAAGTTTAAAGGAAAAACTGGTACCTACAAAGCATCAACCCCATTCTGTGTGCTTTTGTTTGGAAGTCTGACTTGTAGATGTGCAATGACTGAGCCCCAAAATGAACAAGTGTGATTGTTCATGCCAAGGCAGCTGTGGCTGAGGCTCAGTGTATCAGTTGTGAGTGCTGGAAAAGGCTGGGTGTGTATCACAGTGGGTGTTAGTCACAGCTTGGAAACAGAATAGGAAAACAATTTCAGCTGAATGGTTACTCAGCTAATTGCTTCGACTAAGTCTCACATTTACACACCCAAAGCAACCAAACTCAACAGTTTTACTTGACAGCATGGTAGAAATACTTGCCCTTCCTCTGGGGGCCATAAGTACAAGCAGTACAAGGGAAAGAAACTGCTTGCATTAAGGATCCTGGAGAACTGCAAATCTGGGGTGGACACACAGCACCGTCACCTTCCAGCAAATTTCCCACTGTGTCCTCCAGGCTGCCAGCTCTGGAAACAGCAGCAACCTGTACTTTCCCTTTAACTGCCTCAGCTAAAACCAAACAAACCCAAATCGGCTTAGCTTTGAGCCCCCCTTCAGGAGCCACCGGACTTTGCACCACAACAAGCACACATGCACACACGATTGGCACTTCGTCTCCTCGGGTGCTCTGGCAGCAGTCCAACCTGTACAACCACTGCTTCTCCTTGCTAAAGAGGTGTGCTTACACCTCTGCTGCATGAGGTGTACAGGGTATGGAGATGAAGAGAAGCTGCAACTTCAGTTTTAATTTCTGCACTCGGACTGAATTATTCACAAAGCAAAATTATTTAGGGCAAGCTGACACTTTCACAGCAATTCCTTCTTGGAATCTACAGAAAACACGAGTGAAGGCCCAGAAACTTCTGCAACTTATATTAAGACTACAACTAAAGCAAGACAAGGATAGATAAGCATTGATGTTGAGAGAATTGACCAGTGACAGCATAAGCTGATCGAGGCATTCAAGGGAATAAATACACACTGCAGAGGTGGACACATTTTAAAGAAAACCAAATAGGAATTGCTAATAATTGTATTAAGAACATTCCACCGAGCATTCTGTCTTGCTTCTTTGTTGTGCTGTGTCATGCTCACATACAGGCTGTGCAGGGAAAGGGCAGGTTTCCTGCAGGATTGGGAAAGGGCAGTAGAGAGAGCGATGGAAGTTTCGGAGTTGGGAAGAGTTGGGAACTGGAAGCAGACGTCAAAGGGGGTACAGAGTTGACGTAAATAGCAAAGAGACTTGAGAGGGGACAGTGCAAGATAGCTTTAGCTGGAGAGGGGAGAACGAGGGCCAAAAGATGTGTTGCAATAGTCATTCGTGAATAAGATTTGAATCACAGTCATGGCAGGGACAACAGGGACAGATTTGAAGTATATCACCCAAGGAGAGAATCTCAGTGACACAGATAAAACACCAGCTGGGAATCTGAGATTGGGGAAAAGGGGGCAACGAAGGCTTCACTGAGCCAACAAAACAAAAGTAGGAACAAGTGGGAAACCTGGATCAGAAAGAAACTTTATTTGAAACGAGAAACATTCATATGGTATTCATTTCAAAGGACTGGAAATACAGGGATCTGTAAATTAAAATGCATTAAGCAATTAAATTAAGAGTACATTCATTTCCAGGAATAATAGGGAAAAAATCTGCCAAAAAAGGAGGAAACTTTTTCCTTCAGTCACACTATGGCAAGTACCACATTCATCAAAGGAAGGAAGGAGCAATCTACCCCAGTAAGAGAATAACAAAACTTCTCCCCGGTTCAAGGTACCAAGGAGTGATTTGTTTTCTAAAAATTCATGTGTTTATTATATTAAGCTTAACTGATTTTAGCAGTTCTCAGAGACCAGAAACAAAACCCACAAATAAACCTGCTAAATCCTGCTGAATCTGGTAATGCAGTGTCCAGCACAAAAAGAAATGCGTAGAAAAGTAATCTTACTCTGGAGAAAGAAATTATTCAGATGAGAAGTAGGGCAAATTTGGGAAAGAATAGCCACAGCTGAGTTTTAAGAGTAATTGCTTATTCCCATAAGGTGTTTTCAAGTCAGTAATTCTTCCTCTGCTTCCTCCCCATCCTGCAGAAGGCTTCAGCATGGGCTCCCCCTCAGTATAGAGAGTTGGGACATCCTGCTTTACTCTAAAAAGGTGCTTGCTCACTGCTAATAGTTTTGTTTAAAGAACTTTTTTATTAAAACAAAGGAATGAAATACACTGGCTGTAATAATGATGAGGGGGTAAACCAGTTCTCAGCCTTGCTGGCAATCATGTAGTGAAAACCCATAGTGACAATGACAGCACCAGCATAAAGAGAAATAAGAGGAATTCTAAACATTTTGGCTTAAGAAGAGTTAATAAGTTTAAAGCACCATGATCTTACATGCAACTGTTCTGAAGTCTTTTTGACACAGGAAGAGATGTATGGACACCTGCAATGTTTGATCTTGATGGTCTGACGAGCAATGAATTGTTTCAGTAAGTGAAGAGTAATGAGCAAAGTAAATTTCAGACACGAAAACAAATTATCTGAATGACCAAGGCCATGCCTTATATGGATGGAGTGGCATGGTAAGCTTCTCTAACAGAAATTAAATGTAAGTAGCAGCTTCTTTACATATTTTGTTGGAAAATACAATCTCATCTTAGATTTTATAAAAAATTGAATGTCCAAATAGTTTTGCGGAACATTAGGCTTGTGTAAACCTGTAAGTTGCATCCTGTTTCCATCCAAAACCTGTCATAGTAAAATGAGGCAGATGAGTCTCATATGACTTATCTAAATATTTTCATTTATCACCTTCAGCCTTAGAGCTCTGCTCTAATCCAGGAGAGAGACATGCATCTAAAAACAACCAGCCCTCAAATCCAGCCTGACCTAAACCCAACAGCAAGGCAAAGCAGCACAGATATTTCTGTACCCAGGCTGCTTGCTGAGAGAGAGCTTCATAAGGGAAGCTCAGAGTGAATACATCTCACTGGTCTCCTCTGCTTCACCAGTTTTCTTGGCTGTTGTTTGGGTTTTTTAAGAGGTTTGATTTAATGAGAGAGAAGTGTGCTTTTAACAATAATTTGCATACTGTGTATATTAAATAAATCAGATTTAATCCTCCCCTGTTCATTATCACAGGACTTTTGGCTTCAACATATTTTGACCAGGCACAAAGAGGCAGGATCCAGCATGCACAAAGTTATACAGAAAAATATTTAAATTACACTCTGATAGTTTTCTAGGCTTCTGCTAGTAACCTCTGCTCATAAAACTTGTTGCTTGGTGATAGTCCAGCCTCTTCTATTCTTCTAATAAGAATGATTCAAAGATTAATTCAATGAATTTTCCATTAGTGCATGTTAGTTCTGTAAGGCTACAGTAGGTACTCAAAGAGAAACAGAACCCTATGTATGCTATTTCAGCTGATAAAGGTGCTGGCCACAATACAGGGTCTCTGCAGTTCCCACTTCAAATAAATACTCAAATGGGAAGGCTCTACAGCTCTATCGACTTTGTAGGGGAAGTATTTCACGATGACCCAGCAAAAACGAGGCCCATTGTCTGTTAAAATCTCTATCATCGAATCAGCAGGAGAAACCACAGCAAATATTTGAGTGCAGGGTCAGCCCACTTCCTGCATTCTACCCATAGCTGGAGGAGGTGGCAAGGGCGCTGCCAATTTTTCCTGGTATGGTCTGTCCTCCCAGACTTCTGAATGAGTCCGTGCTGACTTGGAGCTACTCATCTGCTCCCTCAGAATTGTTATGAGAGACTCTGTATCTGGCCTTTAAATAAATGAAAAGGCCTTTCTCTTTTGCAAGTGAAAATGTTTTGTGATAGAAATGCTGTGCGTGGCTGTGCAGATCTCCAGTAGCCAGCTGGCTGCTGGAAAGATGGAAAATCAACAACTGCACAAATCTGGCTGCTTCTTCCATGACTGTTGAGCTGTTAGGCAATTGTAATAAGGTTATTGTGTATTAATAGAATATAACACTAATTGAAGGTTATTCCAGCTAAAAACCTAATAAATAATCGAACTTCTGATTTCTAAAAGCTTGTACATTTAAATAGCTAATGGATTTTTATGATATTTAGTATGCGATTAAGATTTGAACTGTGATACAAATTTGCACAGTCCAGTCAGTAATCTACACTTTAAAAGCTCTTTCAGTACAAAAGGAATTACTACAGTGTCTTGTGCAAATATTTTGAGTGTGGAATAGAGTCTCCTCCTTTACCACTTTCTGCAACACCAGTCATTTTCGTGGACAAAATGTTTCCAAGTTCTTCAGAAGGATCACTTCCAGAGCAAGGGTTAAGAGAGCTCTCCTCCATGCCTGGAGTAACGCAGCTCTCCTCGCTGCAGACGGAGGTTGCTACACATTTGGTGTAGGCTGAGGAGCCCGCAGCTCATAAACAGGAAACAACCCACAACTCATTCCGAATTCCAATAAATATTTTGTGTTTTTACAGCCTTTGGGACAGCGCTTGTGCGTGAGTCAGGACGAGATGAGGTGTGGATAAAAAGCTGAGTCAGCCCGGCACGCCTCTCACTGGCACCAGTGGCGAATCCCTCAAAGCGCGCATATTCTCCAGGCAAAAGCCTGCATCCATTCCAGCATCTTACCCTAGAAAATCGTACTGCAGCATTTGCACCGTGTCACCACACCTGTGGGGAAATATCAGGTATTAAAACTGGGAATTAACCTGCTAAATCAACTGATTCTTGTGGCACTGGGTGTTGGCCCAGCTTGGGACAGACCTTGGAGCAGCTCTAGTAGTTGAGAAGTTGAGCTGTGACCAGAACCAGTTTGAAACAGTCTGAAAAGGCTTTTAATCAATACAAGGAGTTCAGTTAGCTTCTATTTTCCATGGTCAATACTGCTGGCCGGTCCTGAGCCATGCCTTTTCAGCCTCTGCTGTTAGTGTTGTTTCTGCACTGAGTGCTCTGCTGTCCAGGGCCATGTGCTAACCCCATATTTATGAGAAATTTATGGAATTAAGCGTGGTGCTCACTGCAGTATGGACCAAACCCCCAAAACAGTGCTCTCTTCCCTTTCTAGGCCTCATTTAACTTCCCGCTGGAAACACCTAAAGTGAGACTTGTTTTATCATCCCGGTACTGTGCCATTGACTACTCAGCTCACTAATTAAGTGGGGTTCCTGATTAAGTTTTGGGTTTGTTTGTTAGGTTGGTTGGATTTTTTTTCTTCCCCGCATGGAATGCAAACGTGAAGGTAAACACGCGTTTATATGACTTTGAGAAGTGTTTGGTAGGGCGATGGATGGGCTCAGCCACGGCCCATCCGCGCAGGCCCTCAGGGAGGCGGCGCTCACCGGGCCCGCGGCAGCCGGGCTGTGAGCTTTATGCGCCCCCGACCGAACGTCCCGGGGGCTCAGGCTCGATCCCCTCACCCCGTGTCCTGGTAAAAATGAGGGGGCACGGAGGGAGCCGGGGCCGGGGGGGTGTGAGGGGAGTGCGAGATGTGAGAGCAGTAA
>VZSR01000680.1:2424088-2481306 GCA_013398615.1 Brachypodius melanocephalos
CACTGAGGGGTGTGAGGGCACTGAGGGGTGTGAGTGGCGCGGGGCCGCCCCCGCCCCACCAATGGCGCGCGGCCGCGGCGGGAGGTGTGTGCCGACCTCACTTCCGGGACCTGTCACCGGCCGCTCCCGCCCCGCTCCCGTTCCCGTTCCTTCCCCGCTCCTTCCCCGCTCCCGCTCCTGCCCCGCCGGCATCCGGGGACGCGGCTCGGCCCAGCCCGGCCCTGCGCAGCCCGCGACAGCGATGCACGGTACTGCCTATGGGGCGCCCCCGCGCCGTGCCCGTGTCCCGGCCGGGGCGCCGGCAGGAGGCGGGAGCGCCCGCCCGGGGTTGGGTGACGCCCCCGAGTCGCTAACGCGGCGGCGGCTTTGCTAATGACCTGTCCTTTCTTCTCCTCCCCTCCCTTGCTATTCGCTATCACTTATTTCTCCGTCCCCGCGGTGTGAAGCCCTCGGCGGAGCGGCGGCCGACAGCAGGAGGAGGTAGCCGGCCCGGGGAGATGCTGTAGCGGCTCCCGCTGCTCGCTGTGCGCGGTGCCCGCCCCCGGCTGCGGAAACGGGGCCGAGGGGCTGCGGGACGGGCAGAGGCGGCCCGGAACGGGCGGGTGCAGGTAAAGAGCCACCCGGGAAGCCGCGGGGGAGAGGGATTTCAGGGCGCTGGAGGTGGGAACAGAGGACGGGGGTAACGTCCTGTCACACGAGGGGCTGTTTGGCAACTGTCATGTCTCCTAAATGGAACATCTGGATTGCCCTTAACCCGGGATGAACTCGGGCACTAGGCAGAAAGTATGTGCTTGGAGGTTCCCTCTGTTGGCTTAGCTCAGTCAGGCAGGTTGTGCTGCTCCCGGTCGGCTGGTCAGAGTAGGGTCCTCTGTCCTGGGTGAGAGGAGCAGGTCAGTGGGAACGCCTCCGGGGCTTGCTTTTGTGGTTTGCCGAGTTATTGGTTATCCCTATGGGGCTGGATACTTGCTTTTCAAAAAGCCTTGCAGAAGTAACAATGGGAAGGAGTGGGAAAAGGTGTTGCCTTGTATTCGTATTAAGATTGGCCCAGTCTCACTCAGTGACGCGGGGAGCTGTTCCTAAGCTCTCTGATGGAAGTAGTATGAGCACAGGATTCGTCACACAGGATTATCTGCCATGATAATGTTTGGCACTTTTGGCATTGGGTGTCTTAGTAGTACTGCACTAATAAACGTGTTGCATAAGTTTTGTGTGAAGGAAAATCGTGGTCAAACTCCTTGTATTACAGAACACGCACAGACTTTCTCATTGGCACCTGGCACTGCTCACCTTTTAAAATGTGCTTTGCAGGCAGCAAAATGGATCAGCTGTAAAAAGCGTTTCCTTTGTAACTCCTGAATCATTGGCTTAGCACTGAGGCTGCTACCTGGTCTCGTGCTGGAACTGAGGCAGTTGTGGTTCATGTGATGTGGTCACACGTCTGCTAAACCTAAACCAGTATCATAACCTCTCTTGGCTGGCATGAGCTGCCCAGCGGCCACCGGCTCCTGGTGACTTTGAGTGGCAACTTTGGGAATTCCAAGCAATACAATGTAGCATGTTGGAAGGATGAGAGTGTGCAGACCTTATCAGAGGTTTGTGGGACTCCACAGACAGCATACTCGCTGTCTTTTCCCACGTTTGGAAGGAACTCTTAGCATGGTCCAGAAAAACGTTCTTATCAAGCTGTTGCTGCCTTATATTGACTGTCATCCTCTACAGTCAGGTGCATAGGGAGTTTTGGCTACCTACTGAAAACACCTTGTGGGTTTGTCACTTGCTCTTCAGTAGTTCTTTAGTGTTCTCAGTTTCTGTTAATACTGCAGTCTTCATTAAGGGTTTTGTGAATTTTAAACCATGGAGAGAGGGTTATACTTCAGTTGTGATTTTGTGTTGTTATTCTTTCAATATTTCATGTGTGGAGTGTTATAAAAACATATGGGACAATAATGTCCTACAGGAGAGTAGGATATATGGCCTAAGATACTCATTTTGTTATCAAAAATGGATTGTAATGCTCACTGTTGTCCCAAAGTGGGCAAGGAAACATAACTATTCTTATTATTTTTTCAGAAGCAGCTTGTACTTCAAAATTGCAAACACCTCTATTCTTGTCTTGTCTGTAGCTTTCCTGATGAAATTTGGGTTCTGAGCTCTCCTTCTATTGCACATGTCCTATTTTTGCTAGGGGGGAAAAAAGAGAACACCATACTTGTCTTGGAAAAGAAATGAAGTTGAATTCATATCTATTAAATGTACAAGCACATGTTCTTACATCATTTTGGAATTTATACTCTTTTTTTAATCCACTTTTTCAAAATCTCTCTGAATCTTTAATTTGTTTGGTTTTTTTAGCTATTTTTTAAATATAGGTCTTATAAAGTATATAAAAACAAAATCTCTATCTTTGGGATGTAAATCCTCAAAATAAAAATTGCAAAGACATCTCATGGGGCTGTGTGTGCACCTTGGAAACCATAACTACTCTAAATGTGTCCACAGAAAGACTTGGACATTTGTGAGAATGCTCTTTAGGAGTAAAAGTATTTTACTCTATAACAGATAATTAAAATAGCACAGCGCTGTCACTATAGTGTTCTCAGTTGAGTAGTTTTGAATTATTTTAGTATGAAGTAAAAAAGATCTGAATTATGTTGGGATATAACAGTTATATTCCCTAGTTAGCTAGATGTCAGTGTGGTCCTGCTGTAAAACTAGGGACACATTTAAAAATTCAGTCATTTAAAAAAATACTTTTAGCCTAAGTGAAATTAAACTTTTTTTTTTTTTGAAGAAGCATAAAGAAATATTTTTCTTAACTTATATTATATCATAGCTATGTAAAATCAGTATAATAAACCATGGAAAATCTTGTTGACTCTTTATTTTATTTTTTTAAGAATGTCAGCAGCTTTTTATTGATGAAGAACTGCTTGTTATCACCAATCTGCTCATGAAATGGAAGGGGAAGAGATTCTGGAAAACAACTTCTGTTTCAGCCTTGCAAGATGCTGCATGAAGGGGTGAGTACATACATGGAATGGGCATAGAATCTCTGTAAAGAGTGATTAATGTACAGTCAAATGACAGGGAGAGAAATCTGAGCATGTAGTGCCAATCAATAATTGATAAACAGAAAATAGTCTCACAGTCAGGAGAACAAAGTAAAACTTCCTTATGTTCTGGTATCTGCTGCTGTCTTAGGTGCTAGTCAGTAGAATTCTAAATTCTTAATATTTTAGAAGTAGAGTGCTCAGCATTTCAAAGGACCAGGTCTGTTAAATTAAATATTGAGTGACTCTTTATGAAGTAGAAGGCTGAGTCTTTCACTGAAGTAAAAAATCTGGTAAGATCAGGCTTTAAATCATCACTATCCTCAAAATAAAACTAAAATCTCTCAAAGAGTGTGATACTTGCCATGTTTTAAAGATACTCAAGTGATATGAGGAAACTGTTGTGGGCCCAGATTGCATGTGGCATTGAGATGTTGCCAAATCTGACTCCACTTCCTCATACCACTTCTCATAGTTTCTGCTTATGAAGCAATATTTATTTATAAGTGCATTGCATGTGTCTTTAAATATCTAAGAAGTGTAATTTCTGTGTCCAGTGAAGGACTCCTCATGCACAGATTAAATATAAATTACAAACCATAACTCATTGGCACTTTAATCCTGACTGAGGCTTGAGTTGTTACATGACTGGTTTGTGTGGGTCTTTGCTAAGTCTTGAAATGTGTATGGTGTTAAAATTTTTTATACTTTGGAAAGATGCAAACGACCAAGGAGGCATAGTTTGTTCTGTGATGCTGTATTCATCTAGATTTATTGTTTTAAGTTCAAGTTGTCTCATGCCTGTGGAAGCACTGAGAGTAGGAGAGATTGGCAAGCATTTGGCAAATTACTTAGCCCTTTCTAAAAATGCTGATACACTATCATGGTTTTTAAAAGATATCTAAGCCGAGAAATTATTCACTAAATCTTTCCAAATAGTAAAAGAAATTTGTCCCAAAATGTGTCTGCCTTGAGGAACTCAGAGCAGTGAGCTGAAGTTGTACTGAGGTTTTACAGTTCTTTGGTATTTGTTTCCAGGAAGATGAAATACATGTGGGAGCGAGTTAGTCCAATATTTTCATATTTCATATTTTTGTATCTCATTAGTTGGTTTTCATTTTGTTGAGAAGTATGTAGAAGGAAACCAGAGCTGCTGTTTGGTGTGCTGGTTGAGCAAATCCTTACTTTTTTGTGAGTGTATAACATCCTGGAGCTGAGAGAACTTATCGTGGTGAATGGTTTAGGGTTTGATGTATTTTAAATGGAAAAGTAATGCCACAAGAACTTAATGTTATTTGCATTTAACAACAGCAAAAAAAATTCATAAAAACGGATCATTTGAAACTATTCTACAGACTGTGATTAAGGTTTGGAGGCAGGTCTTACTGTTTTGTTGTGCATATCTGTGCATCCAGCACTGTTATGCTGAGTAAGTTCTATTACCTGAATATAGGCTTGCATTGCCATTCTTTGTTTTGTTTTGTTTTGTTACACAAATAAGTGCTCCGTGCCTGTTTTCCTCTAAAATTTATTTATGGGAAATGATTGATAGAACAAATCACAGAACAAACCACTGAACCTGAATGTTCAGAAGGTAAGAACAACTCATGTCTTACTTGCAAAACCTTATTTGAAAGTGAAGACTTGAATTACCGATGATGTATGCTAACCTGCTGTTAGTGTCACTGCTTCAGGAAGAATGGCACAAAGTACCTGACACTGGAGTCATGGGGCAGGCTCCCACTATACAAAACCACACAAAACCAAACCAAACTCTCTGGCATCTTTGTTCAACATGTATGGAAAATATTCCCTAGAGTAGGATTATACTGTGAAACCAATTGGATCTGTGGGGGAGGAGGAGGGAGAAGGTGGGTGTTTTGTCAGGAGACTCTTTGTGGGTGTTGTGCTTTGGAGACTCTTGTTTATTAGTGCCTGGTGGCATTCTGTCCAACAGGGTGGAGGAATGCTCCAGTACAGCTGTCAATTAATTCACACACTCTGAAGTTAAAATACAATTAATTACAGCCCACGGGTCATAGTGAGTATTCTCACTCATTGTGAGTATTCTTGGCTTGTTGGCAGTTTTTAGTGGAAGATTACAAAATAGCTATGTATGTGTGTGTGTGTATATATATATAAAACAAGTGACGTTTATATATTCTTGCCCATATCAGGATAAAGGACATGCTGTGTGCAGTTAAGCAGGCCAGTGTGATCAAATCAGGTAGCAGCTTTAGTACCTAGGCAAGTAAGAGACAAGCAGGACAGGGCTACTGTCTCTGAGCAAAGCAGCAGCTGTACCTGTCCTTCTGTGCTGAAGATGTATGGATGTAACTGTGCATAAACAGGCCAATATTTTCAAACAGCTGTCAAATTTTCCAGCTAAATGTACATTCTGGGCATCTGATTTTCAGCATACTGAGCTGCTGTCATTCTAACCAAATTTACTAAGAGTTGCATTTTCTCAAGGATGTAAATCTTGTAATAAATCCTGTGGAAATATAATAGTGATTATCCTCTACGAATGCAGAATTGTTCTATTTGCAGCTATTATTCATTTTATTTCTGTTTTACATGGCAAGGGGTGGGTGTTTGTGTGTGTGTGTGTGTGTGTGTGTGTGTGTATGAATGCACACATAAATGCAGAAAAGAACGGGATGTCCTGGGTCAGTGGTTCCTGACAGCCCTGCAAATAGGGGCTACAGCCAGGAGTGTGGCTACAGAGCATGGCTGGGTCTGATTTAGGCTCCTTCTGTCCTTCTCTCATCCATTCTCTTCTGCCCCTCAGTGGCTCTGTTCAGCTCTCTCTAGCTGTCTATGGTTTTCCTGTTACACTTGTACCGATTCAGTGAAGGGAATTGTTTCACCGAGGCTGTGTGTACTCTGGGGAATAAAACTGGCCAGGGACTGTTCCCGAGAGCTGGCTCGGAGTGCCGGGATCGCAGGGATGCGGCGCAGCGCGCAGTGCCCGGGGCTGGGCGCTCTGCTGGGAGCCGGCCAAGCTGCTGCGGTGTCGGGGAGGCTCCGGAGCGGCTCCGGCCCCGGCCAGTCCCGGTGCCAGGGGTGGCCAGCGGGATCCCGCAGAGCCAGAGCAGCGTGGCTGGAAGGGCAGAGGGAGAAGGAAGGTGCTGGCGGTGCCAGGGAGCTACCGAAGGACTATCCTTTTGATGTGAGCGAGCTATTACGTTACTTGAGCTGACTTGTCTGGGTACCCTGAAGGTAACTTTATTTTGCAACCAGCAACTCAGCTGTGCTCCGGAGAGGGACTGTGTGCTGCGTCCCCATAGCTGCTCTTTCAAATCTGATTCAAGCCAGATAAAATGCCTTACAAAGTGAAGTAAAACTGGAATACCGAAGTACATACATGGCTTTTTAAAGAGGTTTTCTTTTCCTGGCCGCTTCAGTGGACTCACATTCTTCCTCTGCCTTTCTACAGTTCAGATGCTCCCTTGGTTAAAAGGAGTGGGGTGGCAGATGTACAGCAATGCTGGTATTGCTGTTAAACTGGGCACCAGATACCCTTCATGTCATAGAGGATGAGCAGGGAAAACATGGCAGGAAAATAATTGGTTATAGTTTGCCACTTTTTGATCACGCAGGAGTGTGAGGCTTGTGATCTGTATACTGTAGTGAGTGACCTGATTTAGAGCTGTGAAGTCATGTGTCCCAAGTGTATCCTCTATCTGACACGTCAGGAGCTTGCAAGTACAAGTACTTGATGTCCATTTGCCAAAAAAAGTAGATTAATTGCATTCATGCCTGTTGCTAAGGCTCCTGTCAGTGAAGCTAATTCAATGTAAACTTTGTTTTTGAGTGATACATTTGTCACAAAGAAAAACTTTTAAAGGTAGGGATGTCTGAATTGTCAGAATAAAACTTAAGGCCTTTTTCTTAACAAAAAAAACCCAACCCCAAACCCAAACCAAAACCAACAAAAAAATCCCAGGAACAAAAAGTGAAAGAATTTTGTTTAACATTCCACTCTGAGTTGTGGCATGACATTAAAATAAAGTTAGTTTATTTTTAGCAGGTTTCATTTGTTTATTTATTTAAACGTAATAGCTGAGCAACAAGAGCCTGTAAAATACTTCTAACAAATGAGTAAAATTGTAGCACGATAAAGAGTAAGTAAACTACACAACTTCAGTTGCTAGGTACAGAAGATATTGGATTTTTTGTGCTGGTAGAAGACTATAAAAGTTGGCCCATTGGAATGACTCAATGTTCAAAAATTTGCAAGCAGAAGGGGCCTAAATCTGTGATATTTTATCTGAGGGTCATTATTTTTTAAAGGATATAAATCCCTCTGTCAAGCTGAATTTAATTTATCAAATAAGTCATGTTATTATATCTGGACAAGGGAATAAAGTTTATCAGTGAAATAAAACCACTGAAAATACAGTGGTGGTGTTGTCTGCTAAGAAGGCGAATTGAGGCTTCTTGAATCTCTTCCAGAAAGAGATGTAAATTCCAGTGTAGCTTTTCAAACAGTGAATAATCATGGTCTGTTATGTTTGGTGGTGAATCATGCGAGGAGCTGCAGATGGTGAGGGGTGCAGCTGTGCAGATGCTGGGAGGAGCTGAGCTTGGAGACTGGAGGACTGAGGGGCTGAAGGAGGGGATTTGGGGATGGGTTGATATGGCTGATAGAGGGAGGGATAAGACAGCTGAAAGAATATTGAAGAGATTTGGGATGGGGAATGTGCTGGTGACTGAAAGGAGGTATTCTCAAGGAAGACACATATTTTTTGTTGTTATTGATCTTGGAAGCAAAAATTGCAGTACCAGATACCAAAGCAACTGGACTTTTGTCCTGAGCCAAAACAATAAGGAGCCCAAGCTAGAGGTTTAAGCTATAAATGAAAAGAGAAAACTAAGAGACTTCATGTCTCCTTTAAAGGAATACTGGTCTTAAGTAGGAGAGCTTTTGTAGGAAAAGGTACAAATCAAAAGTTGTGGGCTTTTTTATTTCTATTTTTCTGAGCAGGGCATGTGTAATGAGATCAGGGTGGCAAATTTAGGGAGTTTGTCAGATGGAGAAGTTGTATCCATCCAAATGGACTAAAAATGGGGGTTGCAAGGCCTAATCATTAAATGGCAGGTAAGACTCAAATGAAACTTTTCACAATCTTAAATCAATATGCTAAACACACCTTTCAAATTTTTTCATTACGTAATTTTAATTTATCTTTTTCTTTTTTTCTTCTCCTTTTAAATTGTAAGTTTTGTTCCAAAACACTAGCTCTGTATTCAGGAAGGATGTTGCCATTAAGATGCCTGCAAGAATTAGGGGGTAGTGCAGACAAATGTCCAGATCAGCCTTGGAAGAGAGTTTTGCCCCAAAACTGAGAGCAATTTTCAGGATCGTTTTCTCACCTGCTCTGGTCTAGTTAGCTGTCAGGTATATGCAGCATGATCTGCTGTTCTGTGCCCCCAGCCCAATAATTCTGAACCTGCAAATCCTCTCAAATTAGAGAAAGCAGTAATGGCTGTAAACACATTAAAGTTCTGTCATTTTCATGGAAGTTGGTGATGGGAAGAAGAAAGGAAAACACATTGACCCTGCTGAGGAAGGGCTGCAATATGAATTCAGCAATTGTCCCTTCTGTTTGGGCTGTCAGCTTCCAGCCAGCAAACAAATGTCAGCTAAAGACAAGTATTTTTATTTATAACAAAGCAAGGATTCTAATTTCTAAAGAGCATGTTACTGCTATATGTTATGTTATGTTATAATATATCTGTGATATATATATATTATGATAACATACTAAAGAATACGTTATTATCAATAATATATACCACTTCCTGTCACACATAAAGGTCTGCAGATGACAAAGGGGATTTCTATAGCCTGTTTTATAAGAACATTTTTAAGTTATCAGTGCTTACACATGAGCCCTAAAGATTGTTGAAATACCATCAGTTTCAGAAAGTGCATCCAAGTGTTCATTTGACTTCAAGTTAGTTGCAATTGGCTTTTTTGTCATAAATGTAATATATCTGAATTTTTGCATTTGTAAGGACAAGTTACTAGACAGCTATGCTTGTAAAAGTTATGATGTTTTCCGTGACAAAACAGTCATGTATGTTATGTTTTTGTGGGTTTGATTTTGGTTTTTTTTATCAAGCATGTAAGCAAGTAAATCTTCTGAGTGAGAGGTTTATGTAGTAGCACCATCAATATGCCAAAAATTTTGCCTTGCACTGCATCTCTGTGTATTAGGTTATGATTTTAATTGACAATTTCAGTTGCACAGATGTCTTTAATTTGTTACCTTATGAAGTTTATTTTTACCATATGTAGTGAAAATGTACTCTGCAGGAGACTTAGCAAGGGGCTTACATTTTATTTACTTCAGGAATTGATTATATTGGAGATGATAATTTAGTCACCACTCCAAAATGCGATTCCTATTTGCCTGTTACCTTCAGATATCTGTATCTTTCAACAAATGAAGTCTCTGTAGAATATCAGGGTATGGTTAGGGAATTGTCGAGCAGGCGCTTTTCATAATCTGATATGCAATAATCACAGGTATAAGGAAACAATTGCAGCATTCCAATTTAGTCTTAGGGATCTGGTTCCCAGTGAGCAGCATGTTGGGGCAAATGCGTGGGCTGTTTGTAAATGCTGTACATGTTGTAATCAACTTTGACTTCACCACTCAAACTTATTTTTATGTATTAATTAAAAAAAAAACCAAACCCAAACCTGATAATGACTTAGGACATCTGATCTATGCCTGCAGTTCATACGATGCAGTTTTTGTGGGATTTTTGGTTTGTTTCTTTTTCTTAATTCTGGCCATAATATGCAATCAGATTTAGCCTCAATTTGAGCTTTGATCTGTGAAATTAAGGTGCCCCTAACTGCTAATCAATTCATAATCTTGGCTTACATAATTAGCTCATCAGACGTTTGTACAGTATTGTGAAACTTAGGAAAACCTAGCAACTTCCAAGTAAATGGGCAAGGCGTTTTTGGGACACACGGAATAAATGAGTAAGGAGTTTTTGGGACGCAAGGAAAGTAAAATAACTTTGAGTTCATCAACGGGGTAGTAAAAATAAAGCAAATACTCAGATGGCACATTTGTGTGAACGTGACCTTGGCTCCTGGATCAAATAGCAAATACATGTATGTCGTGTTTGTCTGAATGTGACCTCTCCTTGGTTCAAATATCAATCATAAATCAAACCCTAGCTTTTGATGTACATGCAGAGGGAGCAGCCTCTTAAATGATGCACCAGATCTTAATTTCTCAGCAGTTGTGGTCTCCACATGTCAGTGTTGAGCACACACTCCCAGCATGTGTGTCAGTGTGCTCTGTCAGCTCCGTGGCCTGCCAGGTGTTGTCACAGAGGCTTTAGAATCTGTAGAACTCTACAGAGTGATTACATGTGTGATTAACACATGTAATCTTTTGAATCCTCCTCAAGTATGGAATAATTTGACTGGAATATAGCAGCGGCTTGAAGAGATACTGACATTGAAATGGATTGGATGAAGAGCAAAACCTGGGGATTCATTTGGGAGAGAAAGAAAAAAGGGGGAGCGTGTTGCAAGTGCAAAGTTGTAAATGTAACAGTGGAGTGGGGTTTTCATGAGAAACTCTGGTGAGTTGTGAGCAGTATTGGTGGAACTGTGGTGAACCTGAAGGGCAGCACATGGCAGAGAACACAGACTACTCTATAACATAATGGGTACTAAGATGTTGCCATGGTTAGTTTTTTGCAGAAAAGAAATTCTCATTGTCCTTCTGAATCTCTTGTTAATGAAAGAAACTTTCTTCAGTGGTTATGCCACAAAAATACTGGATATCATGAACTCCAATATTTGCTTTAAATGCATTAACAACTTATGTAATAAACTGACTAATCTTCCCTCATACTGTTTCACAGGCTTTTTTTTTAAAGCCATGTTAACAGTATTATCTTGATTCTATAGATTAGGCTGGTAGTCAGTTTGAATATAAAAATGGAAACACACACCATTACAAACTAAGAGGGTTTAAGGCTCTCTGTGTATCTGGACTGTAAAAGTTGAAGCAAGACAAAAGACATTTTTAACACAAAGTTTTCCACTTGGATCATTGGCAGTGCTTGCTTGGGTCTGGTACCATCTAAATTTCAGGCTAGATTATAATGTAGTTTAAAAAAATAGAAAAACCTAGGAACTCCAAATACGAAAAGTAACCAACAAAAGAAAAAGCCCCAAAGCCCCACAAACAAAAAACTCAAAGCAACAAAGACTCCTCCAAAAATACTTATTGAAGAAAATAATAAATTGAAGGAAAACATTGTCATTTTTTCAATAACCCTAAGTATAGTATTATACAGTTTGTTAATTTATATTACTCTTGACTTATACTGAAGTCCTGAGTAGACAGTTCCTTAAAGGATTCAGCAGACACAGATTTAAAAGAGATTTGAAAGCTTTACTTTGACATACAGCTATTTCTGACTTTAATTTCAGTTCAGCATTCACTAGACAGAAAAGTCAAGTCTTCCTATTCCAAATTACAGAAGCCTCCAAAGCATTTACTTTTTGGATATGAAAACTCACATTTAGCAGAGCAAAAAACAAACCCAACAACCAAAAAAATCTCAGTCATGTTGGCATTCTCTGCAGACTTGAACGTATTTGAGCTTGAAGGCAGTTCAAACAACACCTCAATCTCCACTCTTTACAATATGGGATTTTCCTTTTATCAGGAGGGCCTCGATGCAAATTGGAGTAATGCCATGTTTGATACATCCATTTGTGTGGAAGAAAGCAAGCATGATTGCAGATAGGTGTAAACTTGAGGTGATAGACCTGTAAGTCTTGTCTTTGGAGCCTGGAGGCAAAGGTTGCAAAACCTTCCTGGCCCGGTGCTGATGAAACCAAATCTGGCTCGCGTTGTCAAAGGGATTGCAGGGGCTCCTTTAAACACAGCCTTCAGATCTTACTGCACCCAGACCCAGGAGCTGTGGTCTTTAATAACATCTGAAACTGAGCTGTCTGACAGGCTGACTAGTTAATGGTGTGGATGAAATATGGTGAAATTATTTTCTGGTCTAATATGAAGTCAGTGTAAATATAAAGTGTTCTGAATGGAGCTCCTAGGTACCAGGATCCTGAGGGGCTTGTTGAATTTAAAATTCTCCATTAGAAAGCCACTTGACACTAGGATGTTGTTGAAGTATTTCTTTGAGCTAGATTCTACTCTCAGCTTCGGTTTCCAGCATTGGAACTCTAATTTCATTTTTGTTATGTATTTATTGGAGCACGTTGTGTCAACTCAGAGTAAATGCCTGTACCTTCCATTTACTGGATTTCAGTGGCAGTTTTACTACTGGAAGGCGAGTATCTTTGGGATGTGCACATAGCAGCCTGCATGGCAGTTCCATGGCCCTGCCAAAAGATGGTAATACCCCTTAATCTGACAGAGGTGCTGTCTGATCTGTAAAGCAATTTTCATCTCCCACAGGAGGCCAAAGAGGCATTGGCTTCTTCACTTCAGGCAGTGCAAGTGCCTGGTTTGCAGACCCAGCCTGTCCACACAGTCACTGGATTCTGCAGAGGAGGTTCAGGCTTCACGTGCAGTTATATTGTGGCCATGCAGCACGTGTATCCCTCTTCCCAGCTGCCTGTTTCTGCCCTCTCCGTGGAGCCAGCACCAGTATTTGTGAGGCTTTGCAGTGAACTGGATCATGGAAGTGGTTGGATTGAAAAGCACCATGGTTTTAGTGTGTAATCATGGCCTCGAAGATCAGTCATGGCTCTGGAAATTCCATTGAGCTCCACTCAACCCAAACATGTTAAGTGAGCTGTTTGACGTGAGGTGAGATGAATTACCTCTCCTATTTCTGTTTGCTGAAAATTAATTTCCTCTTTGTAGTTTTTTCTGCATTAGTAACTGCATCTGTTGTGTGAAAGCTAGAGGGTATGATATTTGAAATAAATAGTTTCATTATCTCCTGAATAGTTTTGTTGCTGCCCTGTTATTAGTTCCTTCTTAAACAGTAATCCTGGCAAAACAAACTATTTTCCAAACTATTTAGTGTATAATAAATGTGTTACATAAGTGAAGAAAGGCATTGGAGGAAATTGTGGATATATAATCTTGAAGGTCTAGAAAGCTGCTGAAAAGTTTAGAGTGGGAAGGTCACATTTAACAGGAGGGTTGAGTGGTCCTGTTCAGAGACACTGATCTGTAATATACACTAGCCAATGTCATTTAAAATCCAGTGGGACAGAAAATCCTGGGTCCAAAGAAACACAGCTTCCTAGCTCAGTAAGTTCTTCTTGAGTTTGACTGAGTAATATAAAACAAAAAACCCATTCCTATGTTGTTTTTATCATTTTGTCTGGGCTTAACCCCAGGAGCCAACCAAGCCCCACTTGCTCACTCCCCTACCATGGCACTGGGGAGAGAATTCAAATCATGATTGCATAGAATTTTTCCTTATGTGACTTTTAAGATCCTGACTTTACAGCTTTGCTGTCAATTTTCAAAATTAGGGTATGTGAATTTTGATTTCTTTTAAAGGCAAGGATACCTATAAGTTGCTTATGATATCTTGGAGTACAGCTGAGTAAAGGGAAGAAAGATGAAGTTTCTCTGGGTGGGTTTTTTTGGAGAGGGGGTGTGTAACTGGCAGTCTTGACGAAGGGATGGCTTATGAACATTTTGCATCATGTGCGTAGAAAATGTCTTATGTTATTAAAACTTTTTAAAATAAAAAATAGTACAAGTATGTAAGGTTACAGACTATGAAAACTGATTTAATTGTCATGTGATAGAAGAGAAAATATGCATCCTTTCCTGGGCGGAAGTCTGGGTGTTGCACTTTAGGTACCAAATCTTATTTTTCATTCTTTTTTTGTGTTGAATCAGGATATTGAAAATATTCTGCAGCTTCCATATTCAAGGATTTTCCTATCCAGTGAAGTTTTCTAAAAATATCTATTGCAATCACGAGTTTTACATGTGCTGTTTTCAGCCCCAGCCTTCCCAAAATGACCTAGAGGTAATGATTGTTTCAACTTTAACCCTGGTATTTGCAAGCAAGCCCTTTACACGATCAATTTGTTTATGCAGTAAGATCAGACTTTGTTACTGCTTCCCAGAGACCTTTGCATCTCAGAGACCTCTTTCCTTACAGGGGTTCTCCCTGGTGTGGCAAGTATTAAATGTGGCAGGGCTGCAGGTTTAGTATCCCTGCATCCCTTTCCAAAAATGAACCGAGTAACCGATAGCTGCATGTTGAGATATTTTTCTTTAATAGTCTGACTGATTTCTTTGGGACTGGTTTCAAGTTTATAGGTAAGTTACTCAGTGGGTATTCACAGTGAGGTGGTGGGAGAGGACTTCTTGTGAAAATAGACATATTTCAGAGATAACAGGATGTGAGAGAGTAAAACCTGTTGAAGCTTAAAACCATAATTACATGAAATGGTGTCCTTATTTTTCTGTGTTCTATTCTCTTGTTTTCACTTTGTGAGTGTTGGTACTTGGCAGTAGGAAAAGTGTTATGGAGACTAAAATATTGTATGGAAAACTGAGAAAGTCCTCTGCAGGTGTCTTTGTGGCACAGAATTTTCGTAAATATTTAGAAGACACAAATCTTTGAGTGGAATCATTGTGCTGCATCTACTGCATCTACCATTGTAACATGTACAGGGCTTTTTGTAAAGCAAAATTCTCTCTGCAAATGTTAAATGAACTTCATATTCATTACCCTTTTTATTTTAGAAGCTTTTTTTCGTTCAAGCAAGGATCAATGCATATTGTGTGAAACCTGCCAATGAAAGCTTATGCATGTGTAAACATGCACAGAACACAGAGAACCAGGAGGCAGTTTACTGCTTGAATACTAGACATTAAAGATTTTCTGTGCTTATAAGAAAATTAATTGTCAGTATTGTGAATATTAGTGTATTTTGACAGTCTTCAGAAATTGTTATGTTGTCGCCGTGCTTGCTTAAGTACCAGTTAATCATTGACAAGAGCTCTAATGATTAAGCAGCTGTAATTTACTCGTAGTGTTTGAAAGTACAAAAGGGTATGTAATTTAATAGTTAAAACAAGAAGCACTCCATTTATGTTTCACTAGCTATTTAGGTTGTTTTTTTACAGAAATATAGCTAAAAAGGCTGCTGAGTTTTCCATATTGATTGTAAATGCAGCAAAGTGTGGTGTGGTTTGGGTGAAACCAGGCAGCTGTTGCCATGTTCAGAGGTCAGCTCTCCAGCTTTCCTGACAGATAATGCCTGTTTTGGTTGAAGACAGACTTCAGTGTTTGCTTGATCTTTTAAAAGATGAAGAAGTGGTACTTGGAGAGATGTCAGTGATTCAGCAGGAAACACTGGGTACAAGAAGCCCAGTGCCTACTGGAACCTCCCCAGCTATCCTGGGGCTGAGTGTCTGCAGAGGGGAAAATGCAGTGTTTCTGTGCTGTGAACAACCGGTTTAGCCCAGGAGAACTTCATGGACAGCACACTGGAGGAGCAATCATATGCTCTGCCATTCCTCTCTTCTTTCTGCTGATGGCTCCTTAGGGAGACAAATTTAGTAGTCTCCTTTGGGTTGCTGGGGTTTTCTCTGTACTTCTCCCCCATCTCAAAATAGATAGATCACACAGATAAGAATTTAACTTTATTTTCACGAATTACGTACAAGGGATTTCACCTTTCTGAGTCTGAGTGTGTTCTGGTTCTGTCAGGGACATGGGTGGATAACTAAGAGTCAGTTCCAGGTGTTACTGGGCTTATCCATGTTGTGTGTCCAGCTCTCACCCAGCAGCACAGTGAAGTCCCTGTTGTCTGTGACTGGAAATCATGGATAAATTCCCATACTTAGTCTCCTACATATGCCTGCTTGCTGCACTATGTGACATGGAAATTATTTTCCTTTTTTAGTTAAAACTATCCTGTTTGAAAGAAATTGGGCAAATAGATCTGTACTAATGGTCTTTGTGGAACGAGATGGCAAGTTAGTAATAGTGGTAGCATCTCTTTTATTTTTCCTCCTGAAGAAGAGTGAGTAGAATATTGATGTTTGGTATAAGTTTTGGTGGGAAGTGCCTAATACCTTCTGTAGAAACATTTATCTCAGCAATGGAGAGAAAACAACAATCTACAGATTGATCTTGTCATAACTTTCATTCATCTTGAAATCTTTTAGGGAATTTTCCCCACCCTGTGCTCTTGATGATTCATGTTGCATAAAGCTTCCAGAGCAATAGAATGTTGTATAAAATTTCACCTTTTTTGTTAGAAATCCTGTATTCAGTGTGCTGCAACTGGTTCAATTTTTTTTTAAAATATCTGGTTTTTGTTGGTTTTTTTTTTTTTTTTTTACTTATCATTTCACCAGTAAAAAGAAGTTTAAGTGACTGCCCTACTTGATCAAAATGGTGGACACTGAAAACCAGCTCTATCCCCTTACTCCCTTGGAGGAGGAGGATATAGACAGCCCTTTATCTGGAGAGTTCCTACAAGATATGGAGAACATTCAAGACCTGTCTCAGTCTCTAGGTGATGATAGTTCTGGAGCTTTAAGTTTAACAGAATTCCAATCCCTGGGAAATGGTCCAGGATCTGATGGATCAGTTATAACAGGTAAGAGAGTTTGGTTTGACATGAAACTTTCTTTTATAAATAGAATGGTAGAAATGAATAACTACTTTAATGCAATAATTATTGTTTATGATGAAGTGACACTAGAAATATATAAGCTTATTATGACATGAAAATACTTAAGGCTAAAGTTAATATATTAGACAAATGTCACTGAAGAATGGCTGTAACATAGTCTTTAGTCAGAGGTTTTGTTTGGGAGATCAGAATGGGAATCACTGCAGTGGTGTGGGACACTGTGCTGATCTCAGTAAGGTTTTCCTGTTGAATCTGGGTGTTTGTAAGTCTTTTAGCAGGAAATAGTTTACTATTAACCTTTACTTTGATTTGCATTATGCTTTGTTTTGAGGGGGGTTCTTACTTTAGATCAATTCCCAGCCTGTGATCCCTATTTCACCTTGGAATAATAGAACTGAGGCAGCCGAAATGAGCAGTGTGGGTTTGAAGGGAATGAGGAGAGCTGCCTCCTGCACTATTGACCAAAGGAATGTTTCTGGAACTATAACTTTGTTCCCTTTTGGCTGCAGACCTTCTCATCAGAGAGGTGCCTTGTACAGGAATAGCTTTATGTATGTGTGAATTTGTTTATAACATGGTCCTTCAGAAGCAGGAGGGTTTGCCATTATGTGAGTGTAGGTGTGTACAAGGCTTACAATAATTTAGATCAGCTTCTACCTTCACCTTCTCATGGAGCATTCAGTGCTCATTGCAAAACATGCCAGGTTTGTGGTTAGAAAACATGCAACATGTAAACTTCCAAGGCTCAAGTTCCGTAAGGCAAGTAAAATGAACTCACACTTTTAAAAAATCCTGGGGTTTAGGCTGTTCTTGATGACTCTGATGCCTGTGGGCTTGGCAGCACTGGCAGTGGAGACTGTGAGTTCTGTGCCAAGGTTTTTTTCCCAACATAATACTTGCTGACCTACATTCATGAGTGTTTCTTAATCTGTCTGTTAAAATAACACACCCATTAATTTGCTGAAGTCTTGTGGTGCGAGTTGCAAGATGGAAGATAAAAGAAATTCTGGCCTCAGAAAATATTTTCCTCAAACAAGGTGGAAATATTAATTGAAATAATTAAGGTTGGAACATGTTAGTTTTGTAATGTGTTCATCTACTGGTGGCACGTCTGGCGAGTTTATTTCTTTGTGCAATTCAGAAATGCTTTGCCCATTGTAACAAAACCACAAAATATCTGAGCCCGGCTGTTTTAGGAGCAGGTATTTGTGTTATCTTCCTTTTAATATCTGTTCATCCTTTCTACTGATGTGCAGGACTCATCCATCTGCCTCAGGCCTCAGATTAGATTGTCATTTAAAATTAGGAGTAGCTTTTGAAAGGTCAGGGGTCTTTATGTGTCTCTGAAGTGTGTCTGTGTGAGGTAGGAATGTGTGTCTTGTGGTACTGTAACAAGAGATGCCCTGCTCATCCCTGCACCACAGGAGACGGAAGATGCAAAGCCAAGATGAGCTGTTCACAACCTTTCTGCAAAGAACATTGGTGTGGTGTGTGTTTATTGGCACCATTATCACCCATCTAGTTCTTGGTGCCAGAGTCACTTCAGTAAGGTCTTTTCCTTCTTGACATCCTATGTCCCATCAAAATTAGCTGGGTACACCCTGCATTTTGTGTCTATTTGCACTGGAAATACAAATTATTTTTCAAAGATTGATGGTCAAATTGTTAGTTCACTTAATGACTATTAACACAAGGTTATTTTTTAGAATAAGCTCATTTTTGTGTGGTTTTTACTATAGAAATTGTATCAATCTTGATAGTATAGTATTTATGAAGTGTTACTTTTTTTTTTTTTTAGACACCCTTTCACCAGCATCCAGTCCTTCATCCATTAATTTTGCCACAGCTCCAGGTAGCATAGATGAATCACCCAGTGGAGCATTAAACATTGAATGTAGAATTTGTGGGGATAAAGCCTCAGGCTACCATTACGGAGTACATGCTTGTGAAGGTTGTAAGGTACAGTCACAATTTTCTTCTTAAGAACCAAAATCATGTTGCTTTATTTATATTTATTTATGAAGATAAACATTTGATACATGAATGTTTAATTACTGTAGCTCTAGCCATTACAGTTATTTAAATAATCAACCTACCTGTGATCTTCTTTCTGAAGGAAGTCGTCCAGATACTATAACTCAATACCAGACCTTCATCAAGCAGGAGCAATTCACAATTATAATTTTAATGCTGCTTTTCTGCGTGTAGTTAGTGAAATTCTAAAACAAAACACCAAACTGTGGGGAAAAACAACAACAACAACAAAGCCTTCTTGCTCCACTAGTGTTTTATTTGTGTTGGGAGTATAGCTGGGAGGAGTATGCCACATTCCTGTTAGAACAGCAACAAATCCCGAATTTCTCACCTCCACCATATGCTGCCTGAATTGCTTAGTATTGTACCTCTTGTGGTTCTGGGGCCAGGGCATGTCTCTGGTGCAAATTACTCCTAATTAATGCATAATTCTTGGGATGGTATAAGATTCTTTTCTTTTTCCTCTAATGTTTTAGATTTCCATCCTTTTTTTCTATATTAGAAGGTAACAGGAGAGAAATAACAGTCTTTGTGCACAGCTTTCTCTCATGCATCGTCTCAGTCTGATCATTTGAATGTAAATCTTGTGGAACAATGCAGAATGTCTGTTAGAGATAGGGAACCAGTTCCTAGCCAGGTGTGTCCCTTAGCCTAAATGATGTGTTGCTCTGTGATGTGACACAAAATGTTGAGGTGGCTCTGGATTTGCTGTCCCTGTGGTTGGGCGGTGTGTGACCAACCTTGCATTGCAGACTGGAGACGTCCTGGAAAGAGCAGTTGAGTTAGAGGCTGTTCTGCAATAAACGGTAAAAGAAAAAAAAAATTACTTGCATGATTGAAGCTTAATAATCAACATTCATTAATGTTACGTATTGTTTTTTCCAAACTCTTTATAGGGCTTTTTTAGAAGAACAATTCGTTTAAAACTCATCTATGATAAGTGCGATCGCAACTGCAAAATTCAGAAAAAAAATCGTAATAAGTGCCAGTACTGTCGTTTTCAGAAGTGCCTTTCAGTTGGAATGTCACATAACGGTAGGTAAGAGTGCCCTTAATTTGTTTGTTCCTACCCAGAGTCTGCTGCTGGAGGCAGGCACTTGGATACCATTTTTACTCACAGACATGAACTGAACCTCGGATTTTTTACAGGATAGATCGCTGCAGGGGATGCCTGTTTCCCTGATGGGCTCACGTGGTTGACACAGAGCTGCCAAATGTGCTGTTATGAGCTTTACACAGTTGTGCTACATGCCAGTTTGTCCATATGAATGTTCCTTTATTTGCCTTCTTCACCCCAGAACTTTGGCACCAGCACTCCCATTGAAACAAATTTCAACACTGGAAGAATTCTGATTGAGGGTTTTGTGGAGGAGTAGGAGAACAACTGCCTTCATTGTGAGGAGGAGTGATGTAGGATAGAAATCCGTAGGAAAGCAGCCTTCATTATTTTTCAGGTTACAGTGCAACAGCTCATGGGCAGATGGTTCAGAAAGAGGGGAGGGAGGGCAAAGGTCTGTGCTGACTGTGCAACAGGAATCTGGTAGGTTGTTTGTTAAACAGAATGGTAAAATTTCAGAGCATTTAGATATCCAGTTTAAAAGTTATTTTGTTGTTTGTGCTAGTGATTTAAGATAAGAGTGGCAAGCTTGTGGCTTGCAGACCAATTTCAGCCCACGAGGCAGTTCTCTGTGCAGGATGGAGCTTGCTGAGCAACACGGGTGAAGAGGGAGAGGCCAAACCATGAGACAGCACATCTCACTTGGCCAGATGACAGTAGTTTGCTTTCCCTGTTTGGCTCTGACATTGTCTGGGCTGAACTTGGGGGCAGGTGCAGAGTGAAAGTAGGTAAAAATGCTGGGCAAGGTGAAAAGCTGTAGGTTAGGAGGAAAACTTCCTAAGGAAACTATGTAGACGGGATAGGTGGGGTGGGAACATGGTTGGGGAAGCTGCTTGTGACATTGTAGTCTGGAGTCCCAGCAGGAGGCATTGTGAGAGTTGACTTTCTGGTTCTGCAGAAGCCTGGCTGTCCTGTGGTGAGCCTTGACTGGGATTGAGGTCCATTGGGAGAGGGTTGGTAGTCTCTGCAAGACTGGGGGTAACCATCCTCAAAAAGTGTCCTGGACAACCAAGTGACATCTCAAGCTGGGAGCTGAGCAGGGAGCCCTGCTGTTTGGCAGGAACTGACATCCATGTGAAGCTGTTTCATCCTACTGAAAACTGTGGCCACCCGTGCTCCAGTTGGAGGGAATAGCCACAGTTTCATTGCAGCAAATATGTGGGAGGCATATCTGAGGGAGAAGGGACGACTGCTAACTTGGTGGTAATACTTCTCAGGAAAAGTGTTACCACTAAATTTATACCCACAATCTTAAAACTTACAGTTTTAGTTTAGAGCAGGTATTCTTCCACTTTTTCAACAGGTTGGTGTGACCACCCACTCTTAAGGGGGAGGAAGCACCTAAGCCAAATTCCACACAGGCTTTCCTTGTTGGACTTGCATTGAAGCCCACAGCTGTATTTCAGATCATGCCTAGAGTCACCTCCCTGTGTCACGAGGAGACCCCCTGGGCATGCTGAAGGGCTGATGGTGTTCATGCCTTGAACTGCTCGGTGTAGGCAGCGAGGTCCTGTCCTCACTGGTTGGATGCTGAAATACAGTACAAGCAGCTCACTGTATGAACCATCTCAAACCCTTGCACACCTCCCAGTGGGGCTGACTTAGCTTGAAACTGAAACTGAAGAAGGATGTGGATGTGCCCATGAATGCCAAGACCACTTGCCCAAAAACTGGGAGGAGACCTCCATACCCAGAGGTGTTTCAGACCTGCATCTCCTGCCTCTTGGAAGAAGATCCCAATGGCTAGATTGGGTGTTCAGGCTGTTAGACTGGGTATTCAGACTGTCAAACTGGGTATTCAGACTGTCAAACTGGGTATTCAAACTGTCAAACTGGGTATTCAGACTGTCGGATTGGGTATTCAGACTGTCAGATTGGGTATTCAGACTGTTCTTCTCTCCAGTCTTGGAGGGCTAGTCTGTTGAGAAAGCAGTAGGGAGTACTGGGGGTAGAGGAGATTTTGTTGCCTGTGGCCTTTGAGCTGTAAATGCAGGTCTTTGGGCTGGGGTTCCCTCTGGCAGTACAGATGTGTTGAATAAAGAACTGGGTGCCCCTGCAGGTTCTGAGCCAGCACTGGGATTCAGGCCTGACTCTGTTGCAACTCTCCAGCTCGTGTGTGTGCTTTCTGCCAAGCTCCTGTCATGAGTTTACTCAGTGTTTTAAGAGTTCCCAAGGTGGACTTTGAGTTTCACACTGGGAGCTGTAGAACTCAATAAGGAGAAAACAAAATACAAGTATATTTAGGTGATGTAGAAGGGAAAAGGAATGTATTCTAGCTCACTGCAGCTGACACTTTGTGTTCTGAAACACCTGATTTCCTCCAGTTTAGCATATTAGTCACTGACTGTGTTGGGAAGGGGGTGATTTCTTCACCTCTAGCTCAGTTTTTCCAGACAGGAAGATCTTACTGCTCTAATCAGCAATGGCAAAAGGCTTTTAAGATCTTGTATAATTTGTGTTTGATTTACAATTATGTCTTCCCATCAGCAATACGTTTTGGACGAATGCCGAGGTCTGAGAAGGCCAAGCTCAAAGCAGAAATTCTAACAGGTGAAAATTACGTAGAAGATTCAGAAATGGCAGATCTTAAATCACTTGCCAAAAGAATTCATGATGCCTACCTGAAAAACTTCAATATGAACAAGGTTAAAGCCAGAATCATCCTTGCAGGGAAAACCAATAACAATCCAGTAAGTACTTTTTCTGTTACTTTAAAATAAAACTAAAAAGTCGATAAAGTGATTGTAATAATTTGGTAAACTCTTTAGCAAATCTTTTAGAAAGTAAATATCATGGTAAAACAGATGTGAAATATTCAAAGCGAATATCTGTAGTAAATATGGTTGCTTTTAACCACTATCAGAATGGTAAGAAGTTTTAGGAAAATCAGTAAATTTTGCCTTGTAAGCAAAAAACTCATAACCCTAAATTATCATTCTTGATCAAAAGTGAAGTGATATCTGAATGTGAATACCTCTTGATATGGGGAGAATGGTTCAAAATGATTTTCCTCTTATGACAGTGAAAAAAAAAAAAAGGTTTTCTGTCACAAATGCTAGGATAAGTACTATTAGCTTGTAGGGTGTACAGATGCTCTGCATGACTTTTGGTTTAATCAAAATAATATTTATAGCAGGAGGGAAAAGAAAACTTGAGTTGGTAATTTTTTGTTTACAGCGCTGGCCATTTCCTCACCCACCCTTCCTGGTCTTTTCTGTCTGGTTCCTTTGAAAGGCAGAAGCAAGCAAGGTTGTGAAGACACATATGCTGTTGAAGTTTGTTTTTTTTTTTCAGGGTAATTTAGCCAAAGTCTACCCAATTTGATCAACTGCTTTTTGTTTGGTAGCACATGGGAGAGTATAACTGATGTAAAAACTTGCTTGTTTCACTTCATGCATATTTATTTAAGCTCTGCTGTGATTTTTGTTACTTTTATGTAGAAGATAAGTATCTTATCAGCAACTTCAGATTCAGTAAAAATTTGCAGGGAAGACACTTTACATGTGCCATCATGAAAACCGTATCAGTGTGGGGATGAGTGTTATCAAAATTGTGAGCAAACTGTCTTCTGCATTATGGAATTTGGCATCTAATAGTCTAGTCTAGCCAAGCCTACAGCTTTCTGCATTGGAAGAGAGACACATGAATTGTCCCAGTCTTTTCCGTGGCACTGAAGAGATGTGTAAAATGAGGCACAGGCTTAAACATTTTAGGGGTACAGGCTGATGTGAGCCTACAGTAAACACCACCTTTATCTCCTCATTTTCTTTTGGCTTTTCAGCAGAAAACCAGATTTTAAAAGAAGGGAGGTTTTGCTTGTAATTCACAACCCACCTGTTTAAGAACGGTGGATTAACGGCTGATTTCAGTGAATCCTATTTTTTGGCACCACTACAATTCATTTCAGAATGAATGAGCATTTTTCAGGATGACAGTGTTATTTTTAATTTTAGCTACCAAATCCTTAGCCATACCTTTTTTCTGCATACTGAAATGATGTTAATTTTTTTTAAGTGCATAAGATAGTGTACATCTGTTTAAGGTTTAGAGATTTGTTGTGTTTCTTGCTTTGCTACTTTCCATCATGCCCACCTTCCCATGAAAAGTTCTGCTCTGTGTAACTGTGCTGGAGTGAGATGGAATGTGCAGTAGCCATAAACATTTGAAAATGGACAACCATAGGAACCTGGCCTGCTGGACAATTTTCTGAGTGAAACAAGTGAATCCTATGAGTTCCTGACAGAACACTCTGTGTTCCCCTTGCTATTTAATCTGAAATGAGCAAAACAGCACAGGGAAGGTTCTTGGTGTGTGTATGGAACTAAATTTCTGTTCAAGGTCAGTAGCTGTGACTTTGCTAGGCTGGCAAGCACTGGGGTTTGTTGTTTTTCTTTAGTGGGTTGTACCTTGTTTCGGTTGTTGCTCTGCAGATATGTATAAAAATATTTTTGCATTCTGATGGTTGTCAGAAAGTCTGAATGCTGCTTTTTCTGATGTTTTAAGAGAGTGGCTCATCTGTTTGTAAACCATGTACCTCTCAAAACAAAGGGGATTATGAAAAAGACCAAATTTTGTGTTTGGCATTCTAGTGGGATTCTCTGGTTAGAGATGACTCAGTACCAACTGCAGTTAGAAAGTTGGGACAACTGGGACATTGTCTATGAAAATCTGATAATAAAACACAATAGTGCAGGGTTCACATTCTTATGCAAATCTGCTGCCCTGTGTATTGAAATTACTTGTCTGTATTCCCCCTAGGGTACTTCAGGAAAGCATCATGATGTGCATCAGATGTAGTTAGTTTAGGAATCGATAGGAGTGTAGGCAGAATAACCTGGACTTCTGGAGAAGGTAATGCAAGTGTTTTGTGAACCCTCTGGGACTGGCTCTGAGGTGGATGTGTGCATACCAAGCACAGGACTGCTGGAGCTTCGCTGTAACTGTTAGACAGAGCTAAATTAAAGATCTGCCTAACATCTTTACATGTGACTGTTTGCATTGCTGTTTGCAGGGTAGACTTGCTAGGTATTGCAGTTTGCCATGCACTGTTTGTCTTGATGAGAAGCGTAAAAGAACTCAGGGTTTATTGATAGTTGAGGACTGATTAGCAAGGAAGTTAAAGTTTATCAAAATTCTTAGACTTTAGGAAGAAAACAATTAAAACCATTATTTAGTGACTGAACTAGTGGGTTTTTTTTTTTCTCTGTAGCCATTTGTTATACATGATATGGATACCTTGTGCATGGCAGAGAAGACCCTGGTGGCCAAGCTGGTAGCCAATGGGATTCAGAACAAGGAAGCAGAAGTTCGAATCTTCCACTGCTGCCAGTGTACATCTGTGGAGACTGTCACAGAGCTCACAGAATTTGCCAAATCCATCCCTGGCTTCTCCAGCCTGGACCTGAACGATCAGGTGACCCTGCTGAAGTATGGGGTGTACGAAGCCATCTTTGCCATGCTGGCCTCTGTGATGAACAAGGACGGGATGCTGGTGGCCTACGGGAATGGATTCATCACCCGGGAGTTCCTGAAGAGCCTGAGAAAGCCATTCTGTGATATCATGGAGCCAAAATTTGATTTTGCAATGAAATTCAATGCACTGGATTTGGATGATAGCGATATATCCCTTTTTGTTGCTGCCATTATTTGCTGTGGAGGTAAGCATTACATATTTGCTCTCTAAGGTAGTAAATTTTCATATTTCCCTCTCATGACTTAAAAATTTTAATGGAAAAGCTTCTATCCTCTGGAAGATTCAGTTCTACCACTAACTAAACTTTGAGGAATCATTACAAAATTATGACATGTATTCTTTTGCTTGTTTTGAGAACAGATCGGCCTGGTCTTGTAAATGTAGGACACATTGAAAAAATGCAGGAGAGCATTGTGCATGTACTGAAACTTCACTTGCAAAACAACCATCCTGACGACACCTTCCTCTTCCCAAAACTCCTCCAAAAAATGGCAGACCTCCGACAGCTGGTCACAGAGCATGCTCAGCTTGTTCAGATAATCAAGAAGACTGAATCTGATGCACATTTACACCCTTTACTACAGGAAATCTACAGGGATATGTATTAAGGATTTTTAGTAAATTTTTTTCCACAATATTTAAAGACACAGAAATACAGATGGGAGCAAAACTACTTGTACAGTTACGTGCTGTTCACTCAGCCCTCAGAGCAGGAAAAATCTAAAACTGGGGAACTGGAGTGTTACACTTCTTTTGGTTTGGGATCTTTTGTCTTCTTTTGAAAAAGTGCTGCAGAAAAATACTGGTCAGAGTGCTCAGTGAAGTGTCTTACAATGGTTCTTTTATTTGGAAATTTGAAGATTGGTAAGGAATACATATTTGTATAATAAATCAGAATGTTAAGTAACAGAAATGAACAAAATTGTATTTCCTCTTGGCTTAGTCATTTTAATATTAATATAACAAATTCAGCACCTTCCTTCCAGGTATCTGCACAATCAGAAAGACAATGCACTTTTGCCTAATGGTAATTACTGAGAACCAGCTAACACTTTTTCTTAAAGCATTCAGTCTAGATGTAGCAAATGGCTGGATATTACTGTCCATACACTTCTAAAAATTTGGAAAGGCCTTTGATCCATTGTTGCTTTAATTCCATGAAATTAGGTACAGCTTCTTCTAGTGTTACCTTGGCATACTTAGGGTTAGCATGTTTAAAAGATGGTTCTCTTATGAAACGAAACAAGATCCAAAGAGTTATCTAAAACACAGCAGAGATGCTCCAAAAGGTGTGTCTTGAAGAGTAAACATGATAAACTGATGGGACCTTTTTTTTTTTCAAAAGTCTTTGAAGGAAATGTGAAAATAGCACTGATGAAAAATATATCATATCTCCCGTATTTTTGTAGAACTTGTAATAGCTCAGGATGCAGTTTTGACACAAAAATACTATTTTGAATTAGCAAGAGTTTGGGAGAGACTGAAAAATCTGATCCTACCCCAGGAAAAAAAAGAGAATTTTAACTTTCCAGCAGTGATACTGCACTCTACTGCAGTGATAGCTGACTCCAAAGGAATGATTGGATAGGAAAGGCACCAGCTTCCTTTAAGTGTCTTGGCAGTACAGTTTATATACTACAGTTACTTTTCTGATGAATACACTGCTTCGTTTTTTACTCACTTGGCTATATTTCTATTCCTTCTTCAGCCTCACTGATAGAAGAGTTTGGTACCTCTTTTCACCAGATGTTGTCCTTGAGGATGAGGTGACAGGAATACCAAGAGCAGCGTTTGTAGGTGTCAGACTGTGTCGTGGTGTGAGAAAGGCAGCACAGCTGAGAGTAAGTTTATTGTGTTCATAGGAGTAAACTGATTTTTATACAGCACTTGCTCTACTCCTGGGGCAAAGCAAGCCGTAAGGAAATGGCTTTCTGGCTTTGCCCCTTCGTGGGCTCTTTCCTCAGAGAGCTGCCCAGAAATGCCAGCTGCATGCCAGGCACTCTGCTGTTTCTCTTTCGTTTCTTTGATGCAGTAACTTCACATCATTACCTCCTCATTTTACTTTCTGTTTCACGACAGCGAGGTCTCAGGAGCAATCCCAGCATTTTCACTACACTGAAGCTTTCAGTGGCACAGGAGGACACTTTGTCCTTGGTTTATTGTAGCACATTTGAAGACAGCAGAATCTTCACTGCAAGGATTGAGTGATGGAGTGAGAGCCTCACACTGTCATTCCTATTTCGGTGGCAATGCTTGTTTCTGTCCAGGCCCACAGGCACAGCTGGACACTGGAAAAATTACAGGTTTCAAGGCAACTCGGGGTTTATCTGGGCAATGATTGTGGCAGGAGTTACTGATAAATATAGATATATTTAGTGTAAAATATTGGAGCACAGGCCTCAAATTTGCTGAGCATCTAGGACAGGATAAAAACATTAACTGCATGTGCAGTTAAAACAAAACTTCCTCCCCTTCCCTGCTGCCAGCAGGAAGAACAGGCCTCAAACACTGAGAGAGGAATGCTGGTCTTGCCAGGAACGCTGCAGTGAGAAATGGGCTGCCTTTTGTGTCCCAAAGCAGCACACAGTGTGCCCTCAGACACAAAGAGAGGATTTTAGGAGTGCTGCTGTTTTATTCTCCCAGCCAGCCCTGCTTCACTCAGAAGCTGTGGGGTTTAGGCCACGGAAATAATCAATCTGCAATACTGCTGACGCAAAAACTTGTCAAAATATCAGCCATTAGTTTATCTCCTAAAAAAAAGGATAACTTGAATTTTTTTCCCCCCAAAGCTCAGCTTTTTGCAAAGGGCAAATTTCAAAGTTGTGTTCCACAGACTAGGTGTCCTGTAGGTTCTCAGGAAAATCAGCCACAGTCAGTGTGCATAACTATTTTTCCAGCTATTGTTCTCAAAAGTGGCTAAAACACTTCAGAAACACTTAAAAACATGGAAAATTAATAATAAATACTTAAATTCTCATCAAAGGTATAAAGAATTGCAAATAGAGTAACTCAGTGAAAGACATAACATTTAGCTGTTTTAGCAGCTGCTTGTAACAAGGTCCTGTAATTAGCATAAGAAAAGTGCATAACTTTATTTGAAAACCAGCAAGAAATTTTTAACTACTTCCTTGGACATTAAAAGTTTGATTTCTGTTTTGAATTAAATTGCAGACCCTTAATAAGAGGGGGGAAAAAAAACCCAAACAAACAAACAAAAAATCCCAAAAAAGCCCAAAAAAGAACACATCTCTGAATTACAGAAATATGAACAAGATGTTAACACAGCCTAAAATTCTGGATGGATTCCACTGCCCACATTCCCACAGTCACTGCAAAGAGTGGCACAGGGCAGACAATTGCTGAGAATTAATGGGCAAAAGAACTTCTCATTTCTACATTACCCTTTGAATGAATTACACTTGCTCCTTCAGGAGGTGCCTACAGCAGTTTTTTGGGCAAGGCGATCTTAAAGTTACTCAGTTTATGTCCATTTTTTTTTTAAAATTTGGAATCCAGACTAGATCTGTTTCTGATCTATTACTTCAGCATCTCCCCTATGTGCAGGTAAACGAATACTTTAAAATACCCCATCTATGGAGGGAAGTAAAGTGATCAAATTTTAGCATTAAAATGGTATTAAAGATGTACTGGTTCATCAGGTACAGTTTGGATCTGATTCTGCCAACATAACTCATTTTACTGTCACAGTGTGGAAGAACTCTGGTTAGCAACCAGGCCCCACAAACAGCTTAAGGCAAGAGACAGCAGGTGACATAGAAATATCCTGGGAAACAGTGCTACGACTTACTTAAATTTTCAGCAAACTTACAGATTACTGATTTTTGAGCACTGTTGGGGGCGGGGGGGGATTTTATTTATTTATTTATTTATTCTGGTGCCCTAGTTGTTCTTTGTCAAAGAAGAAGGGGGGAAGAAAAGGAAGGTTTTGTGCCAAGTATTAGGGAAATCTGATGTTCACTCTTCTCTCCTCCTTAAATATTTCCTTTCAAGCTGCTGTTTAAAAAAGGTTAGTTACTTTGTACCTCTCAAAATTTCCCATCCCATTTTTGCTTGAAACACAAACTGACACCTGATAGGAAAGTTTCCACTTCCAGGAGCTGCATCTTTCCATGCATTTACAGAACCCATGTTTTGTGCTAATGGCCATTTCCCTGTGCCTTTGTGCTTGGAGTGCTGCCAGGGAGCAGAGTTTTGCATTATTGCTGCCCCGTGCAGATCTCAGAAATACCAGCAGTTGCACTAAGCCTGTTCTCGTGAGAGAGCTGGCACAAGGCTGCACATCAAAGAGCTTACAATAAGCATCTAAACATTTGTTTGTTTGTTCAAACTCGGGGAGATTTATTCATCACGAGAGCTGGGTCACACACGATTGAGTTTGAATTTCCTCCTTCCTGGTGGAAAGCCTGGACAAATTTGGGCCCCCTCCGAGGCACAGCAGCTGGGGGATCTCCTGCTGTGGCTGCAGAGGAACAGTTTCAGTCTCTCCTGAAAAGCTCCCTGTGACTTAGCTGGACATCTGCAACTGCATTTGACAAATGCATTTGCAGCTGTCGTGGTACTGTTGAAGCATAAGGTCTTACAAATAATGGTCCCTCTCAGAAACCCCTGGTCTTTCAGGAAGTGTTGGAATGTAAGGTGGAGCGTGGTATCTGTGCTTGCTCATGTCCCAAGTGCTCTCCTGATAATCAGCTGCATATAATTTTTGTATTTAATCAGCTTTATTGTCCTTCTTTTACTGGAGATTTAAATTATATGTGGGTTTGATCTAAGATTATTGATATTGTTATGTGTCGTGGGATTTTTTTAATTTAATGTAATACCATTTCTTCATGTTTCAATTTATAAAATACAAGAATATAATTGCAAGGTATAAACTTTCACTAAATTAATTACAGAGGTGCTTAAAGAAAAATGTGTAAATTATTTATTTTAATATTTGTTACATGCTTTATCTTGTGAACCCCTTGTACAATGAGGAAGTATTTACTTTTATGGGCTAAGGATGAAGGGGCTGATGTCAAAGAGAAATTGCTATTTATTCCTGTCTGGTCTTTATTGCTGTATCATTTGTGAAGAACTATCACAAATTCTTCAAAGTTATCAGTGTTTGGTGTTGATGATTGTAACAAAACTTTAAAATATATTTTCACATAGAACATAGACTTCCTTTTATTTAGTTTTAATAAAAGCAAGTCTAGTTGAGGAATAACTGCCATCCCAAAATCAGGTTTTTAACTCAAGTTCACCAATAGGAAAAATGTTATGTAGAACTGATTTCATCTTTGTTTTGCAGCATGGTAGCTCATTTTCCTTTGAAAAGAGCTAAAAAGAAGCTTCATTTGGTTAGTGCACCAGTGCTGGTGTTTTCTGAGGAACTGACTTGTGGTTCACTGGGAATAACAACGTGTACTCAGGATTATTCCCTGCCACCTGCCCTGAGGGCGACCTGCTGCTTTTAGAGATGTATTTCAAACGTGATTTGGCAGTGCAGAACAAAATGTTGAAATGGCATTATTGGCTTCCCTACAGGAGGGTTCCTTTGGGATTTTAAACAGAACTCAGAGTCTGCTCATAGGGATTCTGTGTCTGGTGCATGCAGGTGTGGCAGTCTGTGCCTACAGCATCCTGCTAAGGAAATCTTATAGGGACAAAGGTAGCTTTCAAAGGTATCTTTGAAAAGGTATTTTATTTTGCTGTGTGAATCACCAAACACAGCAGCTATCACAAGCACAATCTATTACAAATGTTCTAGCTATCATTTGTAACCCAACATTTTATTTCCTCAAAATTTCACTCCATCGGTGTCACCACACAGGTATGTTGTCTCCTAAGGTGTTTTGTTTGTGCTGTTTGCAAAAGCTCTGCTGGGCTTCCCTGTGCTAACCTGCAGCCAGCTCCTTTACACTGTCACTGCACATGACACAAACCCACTGTGTAACTCAGCCCACCCGAAGGAAGGCTGTTAGCTCCTTGCTTTTTTCTGTTGTGCTCACAGGTTTTTAAAATCTTTTTCTGCTTCTGAAGCTGGGGTGTTTTGTTTTCCTTTTTTTTCTTGAGCTCCTTTATTGCGTCAGTCAATCTTTGTCAGATTCCATTGCTGTGGATGTTTCGAAACAGAATTCCTGTTGCAAGGACCTCAATTTGAGATGAGCTGCGTCTGCCAGGGATGGGCAGCACGCACAAGAGACTGATCTGATTACAGGCTGGACCGCCAATAAAGGACTGCAAGACCAAGCACGAGGTACTTGAAGAAGTATGTTGGTGCGATTTCTCAGGTTGGATGTGCGGGTAATCCCTGTCGTGGGAAAGACACCGGCCTTATGCTCAGTGCCAGGAGTTTCATGGTGTTCTTTCCACTCGAAAGAAAAAGGATTGGCAGGATGGGGAAGTCCCGAGCCGCTGGAATCACGGGCTCCGGGTGTGTAGGAGTGCAGCGTCACCAGGCAGGCTGGGTGGGATGTTTTGCACAGCTGGGAGAGGTCAGCAGCCCTCCTGCGGGTGACAAACAGCCACCCCTGCTCCCCCGGGCCATCCGGGGGCTCTCAAGGCTCATCCCCACACACAGCAGCTCTCTCCGTGCGCTCACAGTGCCTTGGCAGAGGAGGAACCAGCGGGGTTAATCACTTCTTTAGGGATAACGAAGCTAACCAACGTGTCAACGCTATGGATGTGCCCCAGAGCCCGCTCTGAGCGGTTTGACAGTCTGGTTTAGCAGCTTCTCGGGGGAGCTGCCTCCTGTGCAGCTCCTGCTCTTCCCCAGCTCTTACCAACAGTTGCTCAGGATTTTCTCTGGGAATGCAGCACCACAGCTTAAGTGCCCCGGGATGCTGAAGCCCTCCATCACGTCTTAAATGGTCTGTAACCTGGTAGGACACAAAGCACAGTGTTGTCAATGTTGCCAAACCCTATTTAATAGAGCTAAAGGTGTTCCATTCATTCAAGATGTCAATATCAAAGAGAAAACAAAACAGCTTCTTGTTTCCAGTCATCTGTTTTTAGGAGGTTTTAGGTACATTTTACTGCAGTAAATACAGAAGGTAGAACGAGCAGACATTTTTTGCAAGGAGTAGCCAAACCTAATTGTCATGGAATGCTTGTTTCCCAGTAAAAACCACTAATTCAAGCCAAATTCTCGAGTTTCTTTCTGTTAGAACAATGCAAATGACACTTCCAAGGACGAAAGGATGCCCTGGTCTTGCAGGGACTTTTAGGAAAGACAACGTATTTTGCACTTGTGAATGTTAAAGTCACATCCAGCTATATACACTGATGCATTCTCAAATGTTACCAGCCTACTGACCTAGGATGATAAAACTTGAACTAAACATTTTTTTTTTCTTTTTTACATTCTGATTTTTTTTTTCACCTTCTTTAAAAATAAGAGGTTGAATTCACAGTGTTTGTCTAGAGAGTGGTAGGAACCTATGTGCTTTAATCCTTTCAGACTGAATGTAAACCAACTTAATTTGAAACACGGTTTTGCCTTAATGGTTTTAAAAAAATAAAGTATTTTTAAAAGTGAATTTAATGACTTGTGCTGATCTTTCATCTCCAGGAATGGAACTCACTGCAATGTGGCATTCAAAAGGCAGCATATTTGAAGCACCTGAAAATGCTGATGCTTCCCTGTGTACTGTTAGACACCTTGTGAAGCAGGAGTGGGTGTGTAATATACTCAGAGGCATTGCATATACATTTATCTATATATGTTACCTAAGTCTGGTGCTGACCCACCATCCAGCTGTGACCTTTCATGTTCTCATGGGTTGTATGGCTGGTTTGAGACATCCATGGAATTCAACAAGTAACAAGTGCACTTCTGTGTGAAGTGCAGCACTAATTCAATGAGCACATCTTCACTTAAATCAGTCAGGGAAATATGTCACAGGTAGTTGTTTTCCTTCCAGAATCTGGGGATATTTTAAGCTGCTAAGAGACTGCTGAAGCGACAATTACAGCAGAGGAAAAAGACTCAGGTTTCTTCACCAGCTGTGCTCAGGAGCATGGAAGAGCTGATGTTGAGCAGCAGAAAGTACTTGGAGACCCCAGTGAAAACACCCTGTAAAGGCTGTGCATCCATGAAGAGCAGGAAAGGTTGGGCATGGTATCATTCAGGCTGTGAAATCACACAGATACCAAAACATGATGAAACTGAGACCACAATGCTCGTGTTCAGTGGGAATACAAGAATGTGGAATATATAAGTTCTAACAGCTGGGCACAGATAATAATCCATTGTCATTCCAGGAAACACCAAGTGGCAAGTGGGGCTGTCTCCTTTCCTTAAAGCATAGACCAGAGATGCCAGAACACATCTGTTGTCCCTCAGTGGTACCTGCTGGCTTCTCTGCACCAACCAGGTCTTCACAGCCAGGTAATTGTGAAGCAGAGGCATCCCTGACTTGGTTTTTCTTGCTGTACAATAAATAACTGAACTGTACTGAGCCAAATTAAATATTCTGTAGTTCTGCTCTGAGGTTCTCCTCCCTTTTAATAATGACCCTTTTTCCCCTCCAGTTCAACATAACAAGTACTTTAAAGGCATGGCAATTTCTGAGGGCTTTAAATGACCCCTCAGTCATATTGTAAAGGCAAAGATAATGGTTATGAATAAATAACTGCATTTGTCTTAAAAGGGCACAGAGGAAGCTGAACAGGAGGGAAAACAGGTTAGAGACATGAGATCCCATTCTCACTGACACGGGAACTGCACTAGGCAGGCTTTTAAAGCCTGCTTTTAAGAGTATAACCTGTCATGAACAATGGGAAATCCAGGAAATTGAATATTTCAAGGCATGTTTGCTGGTATAAACACATCCTGTGATCTCACATAGCCATGTTGCTTTGGCACCTCGATTAAAAGACTGCAATTCCAAGGTGGGAAAGTGCCCTCTTCAGTTATGGGTTCAGCACAGGACATGCCTCTGGTGTTTATACAGAACAGATACAGGCACACCACAGCTTTTAAACAGTGTTCCTAACATGAAACTGAAATATAATACCACCCATCTTGCATAAGTTTAGTATCATTTTCCCTGAAAATGTCGTCTTTTGTAACTGCAAAAAGGAATCTGAAATGTTGCCTCCTAACATGGATCTTTTTTTCCACAATTAGAGATATACATGTATTTTACTTATTAAAGCAGTTAGGGCTTGAAGAGGTTACTATTCATTATTGCTCCTCCAGTCACTGCAAGAAATTTCAGTCCTGAACAGAAGGCACAATATACTAAGTTCAGGGACAAAAGAGATTTTAGGACACTTAAATGTTCTAAACAACTCATTAAAATAATGTTGATTTCTTTTAACAGACACAGGTTCATTCTACTAAAATTACCTGGTTTTGATTTGTCCTATTACAAATATATGGATGGCAGAGTTGGAAAAAAGAGATGTTAACCAAGGCACTCACAGGTTCTGAAGCAATGTCCAACAATAATTTGAGTTTAAAAAGGGGGATTTTGGGATTAAGGAGCATTCTAGACATATCTTTAAGGCATGTGACCCTGGCTTTACAAAAAAGCCACCTAAATCTTAAGACAGCCAAAACAGATAACTGAAGAAGCTAAATTTTGAGCTAAACAAACTGCTGTTTCTATAAGAACTTTCTGCCTTTTTTTGCCTGAAACTCTGTTTCTGACATCCCTATTACAGCTGCAGTTTATTTGTCCGGTTCAGGAAAGAATTGAGTGTATTAATGGATCTTTTCTATTTCCAGATTAACTGCTTTGAAAGTGAAAAGGAGGTCACCTTCACTGTAGAGCATAAGCCAAATGTATTCAGGGTCCTCTCCAGCTGCTGTGCTGACATGGACTGGAAGGTCAAGTGAAAAGTGTTGGAATGTAAGGTGGAGCGTGGTATCTGTGCTTGCTCATGTCCCAAGTGCTCTCCTGATAATCAGCTGCATATAATTTTTATATTCAGGTTTCATCAGCTTTACTCTCCTTCTTTTACTGGAGATTTAAATGATATGTGGGTTTGATCTAAGCTTATTGACATTGTTATGTGTGACTGCAAGTGCAAGGGACTTGTAAATACTTTTATTGATTGCAGAAGCACCAGCCTTCAGAGTCTCAAGTCCCAGTGCTGTGACAGCATTAAGATTGCCATATTGAAAACTTTAGGTATTATAGTTATGCCATTTTCTCACAGCACTTCTATTTTAGACTTTAAAATAAAGCTTTAAATTCCCTGCCTAATGTATTCTTACCAAGACAGCACTGCCAGATTAACAGTTGGTGTATACTGATTTTCTTGGGTATATACTAAATTAATCCAGATCGATCTATTTTGGAATTTCATAACGCTGTAGGAGTGTCAGGAACAACACAAAGCACTAAAATAGCAACCTGGCCATGGTTGCAATGCTCTGTGCTGTTTGGTTTCTGGCTGCAGCATTTGACACGGTGACAGCAGGCCGCTCTGCCTTCCCTCCTGGCTCCTCAGCACCTCGGGGCCGCTCCCCGGCGCTGCACGGGGATGTCTGAACCCAGGCCAAGGGCAGGGAAATGTGCTGCTCCCTCCAGCAGTGGCGAGCTGATGAAGGTCACTTCTTTAAAAGGAGCAACGTGATAGTCTCCAAGCAGAGAGAGGAGAAACCCCAGCCAAAGAAACGTCTCCCTTGGTCCTTCAAGATTAATGCTTTGTATTCGTTGTTTTCTTTTTTTTTTTTTTTTCTTTCAGGACTTCTGCTGGGGCTTCCTTCTTTCCATGTCTTCTTCTATTTGCAAAGGAAAGGCCTTTAGGTTTTCCTTCACACAGGGGAAGCAGAAACTTTTTGGAGTAGAGCAGACTACAGTCCTGTAAAGAAAATAACATTATTAGCAGGATACACAAAGTGGAAATGCTTACGTTCCACAGTCTCATTAAACTACACTTATATTTAGAATTCTTCTAAAATGAATTATTATTCTTCTAGGCTGAAATATTCCAGCAATTTAACTTTTTTCCTGCTCTACCCTCTGGTGAGAGCCAACTGGGTGAAGAATAAAACCCCCAAATCAACTGTCCCACTGCTCCTGTTGAAGTGACCTTCGCCAGCTCCCTGCTCCAGGGAACAGCAACACTCCTCCTTCAGCTGCCTTCTCCTTCCAGCACTATGCATGGGTTCCCTGGCCTGCTCCCTGAATTCCAAACAGGATTTTGTGGGTAAGCTGCAGCTGATGGTGTTGCTGATGGATTATAAAGGTGTAAGAGATTCCATGGGTTTTACTGAAACAGCATAGTTTTCCTCTAAGTCTTGGCTGATGAAGATTTCTACCTCCTGGGAGGATCTTCCAAATTCCTGCAATGGTGTCTGAGACTTGGAGCCTCAGCACACTCTTCCTCACCAATCTCCACAAAAATGGCCTGAAGGCCAATACAAGTACCAAGCACTGGGAGCTCTCACAAGAGACCATCTTCTCCATAACTCCCAAAAAACACTATTCTTATTTCCATTAACCTATCCACTTGTATTGTCCTAGGAGACTACTAAAAAGTATCACTATTATATCAATATCACAGGGAGCAGTTAAATGAATTCTGTTCACCTGTGACAATTGAAATGAGATTTCACCCCTTAACCTCAATAAATGCACTCACTGGTTAAAACCTAAAACCACACTTGGTACTAAAGCTTGAGCTAATGGCTCTTCTCTGAACTCTTGATGGCAAAGTATAAAAGCTGTTGTGCACAAAGGTATTTTTGCTATCCCTATTCTGTTCACAACTTGTACAGACCCAGTATTTGTTTTTTTTCCCCAGGAGCTGTAACCAGATGTTAGAAATTGAATAGAAAGAACCAAAACTGATGGAACATTTTAATGCATTTGCAATGTAGAGATTGAACAACTGGAAGAGAAACCAATTAATGCATTGTTCCTTTGCTCTGCAGCGACATCCCTCGTTCTCTTGATGTGCTGATCACCAAATTCCAAATAGGATTTCATGGGTAAGCTGGAATTGGTGTTGCTGATGGATTATTCTTGGGGATTTAAGAATTAATGAAGACATCAGTTTAGATAGAACTGGACATCTTTTGGGGAGAAATGGATTCCCTGGGTCTTAAATAGCAAAGTTTTCTCCTTGCTATGGTCATTTGCAGCTGGCCTTTCTCTGGGAGCTAGTCTTGGTTATTCCTGTGTTCCTCTCCTTGCTTTTGTTTCTTATGTCGCTTCAGCAGCAGATTCAGCTGATAATTATATGAAAATCACAATCAGGCTTCTTCCATGTGACGTGGAAGCTTGAGGAATAACCTCTCTTCATCTATTGTCCTTTTCTGTGTTGACTGTGTTTTCATATTCAGGAAGGAGTTGTGAGGCCTGAAAAGCCCTGTAAGTGGATTTCAGTTGCACAACCTCCAGAGCCCATTGTTTTTTGTCTCTTGGTATCCTTAATACATTAAGCTGCCAGTTTAAAAGGGGAGATTAGAGTTAAGTTGGCCTGGCTGTTGTTGCTTGCATTGCCCAATGGCACACAGCCCCCCAGCTCCAAGGCTCAGGGATCCACTGGTGGCCACTGGGCCATGGCAGAGGAGGGGAGAGGCTGTTCCTGCAGGTGGGATCCCTGATGTCAAGACATAGCTCCTCACAGGTAACACAGGTGCTCAACTCACAGTGTTTGGCTGAAATGAGCTGCCAGCTAGTGTGGATTTTGGCCAACAGGAACTGGAGAGATCATGACTGTGAACCACTGCACCCCTAAGCATGTACCCATAGTCCTGCTCTCTCAGTCCTGGCATTTTCAGCCTAACTCTTCTTTCAATGCCCTATGAATTAAATTTACTATGTAGAACCCTGCTTTTAAACTCTTATCCTGGTACAGTTCTGTGTTTAATCAGATGATTCTTTAATGTGTTTTCTCCCTTCCATGACCAAGGCAGGAGGGGGCCAGTTCAATTTCAAACAGTCCAGTTCAGGCAAAACAGAACTGCCAAAGCATGCTGCCACAGTTTATTTCTGTTTATTTCTGTTTAGACATGAATCATGTCTGAAGGTAATATATCTATAGGGGTGGTATCTTTAGCACCATATATAAAGGAAAGGCTCTGCCCATCCATGTCCAGGACTGACCCCACATGACTGGAAGCAGAGTGGGAAGCAGCTGTACTATTACATTTACCACTGAATACCTACAGTCATGTCCAAGGTCAGTGCTCTGTCACCTTCTGCTGAGGTGAGCAATAAGGGATGCAGCTTACTCCTTTTCCTCCTTTCTTCTCCAAAAGCCACCTGTTTTTCCATTCTTTAGAAAGTGTTGTAATAAAACAGAAGTAACTCTTTTCAATTATTAATATGGTCAGATTATATAATTTCCTCTCCCCTTTTCTGAAAGGGTATTAGGAAGAAGAGCACTCAACCTGCTCAAGGACTTTTAAAAGCATTTCTGTTATCTTCCTTTTTGTGTGGTTTTCTTAAGACATTACAGATAATCATTGGAATTATTCCCAGTTGGATCAGAACTAATGGCACTCATCAAGGCACTCTGGTAAAAGAGTTGAGCAGGGTGATACAGGCTACAAAATGATTGAAGTAAATTAACTGAGTGAAACTCCAGAGGATATTTGGAGATATTGAAGTTTATGAGCACTGTACAGAACAGCTGCTAAGTCGTGGCTTTTATTGGCACAGCAACTGTAAGGAAATACACTTCAGCTAGCATGGGTTGTCTCAGGAAAAGCCTAAAATCTGATCTGTCTCTCAAGTCTCCTTAGGTACAAAAGCTAGCTAAAATCCCTTTGCCAAATCCAAGGTCAGAGAAGTCTTAATTTTGCCACACGTTAGCCTAATACAATTCTGAATTACCACAATATTAAAAGCAACCTGTCACTAAAACCTTTCCAATTGGTACAGCTTCTTTGCCAAAAAGGCCCAAGAAAGTATGATTTTCTGCAGCTTCAATTCCTATGTTTTAACATTTAACTCAGCTCAGGGGTGAATTGATATACTTGGGTCAAGCACAAGCAGGAACCACAACCAATACAGAGATATTATCCTAACTTTGCCTCTCTCTTTTGCCTTGGATAAGTTTTTACTTCTCTGGACTTTTAATTTTGCCTGCATGAAGAGGAATACATATTTACTTACTTTGTGGTGTGGGTGTTTAAAGCACTAATTATCATTTCTGCAGATCTCCTTCAGTGTTACCTAAGCAGTATTGCTAAATTCATTTTGAAACCATAGTCATATGTGTGATTCACTATCTGGCCTGGCCAGTTTGGTAAGAAATTTATTCTCAATTATTTACAATCAATGTTTTACTTTGAGCGATACCATCAGGGAAATCTTGAAAACTCAGATAACGAGCAGTAAATGAGTGACAAATTTCCACAATAGGCAAAATAAGCAGGACTTTCAAAAAGATTAGACGCTTCCATCAGCTTACTGCAAGTATCTTCTATTCCTTGCCAAGGCCCAGGTTAACTGAAACGAACACATCTTTTCAAAGAAAAAGCCCCACCTTCATTCAGAAAGCACAGAGTGTGCAAAGACCCTGAGAGGCTGAAATGCTCTGTTTCTGACAGCTCAAACTGCCACACTTGGAAAGATCTGCTGAATCCTTCCTAAACTCAAAACACTTCATTTGGGAATGAAAATAGTTAAATGTGCTCAAGTTTGTCCCAATTGTGTCTGTGTTGCCAATCCTCTGCTGTTTAAAAGGAAAGATAAAGCTGGCATGTCAGAGCAGGAATCAAGCCCCTAAGCCCAAACTCTCTGAGTAGCTGCACTTGGCTCCTGCTTGGGCTGTGTGTGGGAGGGAGTCAGCCCCTGCCACAGCAGGGACAGCAGGGAGGATCCTGCTCATGTGAGCTTTGCCTCCACACAACTGTCCTGAGCAACTTGGCTCTGGAAACTTGAGCCCAGCCACCACAGCCACAACCAGGGAGTGCTGGCACTTCACCTAGTCTGAGCCTACAACTCCCTCTTGTAGCTTTAGAATAGAAAAAAAAAAAACAAACCCTCTGAGCTGCAATCACTTTTGGTGATTTTCAGTCGTTTAAATGTCAGAGGAGACTTCAGAGACAGGATATTGAGAAATACTCCCAGTGCAGGTAGCTGGGTGTGCAAGCTCCCATGCCAACTGCACACTGTGCCACGGAGGGCAGGAAACAACTGGAGGCTCCAGTACAAGCTGGGAATGGGCACGGATCCTTTTCCTAACAAAGGGCTCAGGGCTCTGAATCACAGTCTGGGAGAGGACTGGTCACCCTGAGACTCTGCAGGAGCCAGTGAACAGCAGAAAGACCCCCAAATTCCCCATGGGAATGAGTGCACAGACTGTCGGGGTATAAAAGCCATGGCGTTCCTTCATTTGGGGCCCCTCTTGGAGGAAGCAGCCTGAGCTGTCCTTGCTGCTGCACCACTCAGTTATTAAACCTTTTTTCCATGGAATTGGATGCCTGACAAACCTGGGTAAGAAATTTCTTTAACGAGGAAATAAACCCAATCAGGAGAAAGGTGTTATTGCATGCTCCTCTTAGCTCATCCTTGGTGCTGACTGCCCACAAGTCAGAATAGCAACTAAACTGGGCCAAGTGTGCCAATATCCTTCTGGCTGAGTCTGCCCAACTCCTAAAATCTGAGACTCACAGCAAACCAAGGGGCCAGTTCTGCACTGAGAAGAAGGAATTAAGTCATTTTATCCCACCTTTCTGGACTGTACTCAGATTTCACAGTTTAAGGTTGCCTTCCAGCTGCTACTTAAATTCATTCTTCTACAGAAAGCAAGCATGGCATGGTACAGCACTCTTCCCTACTCACTTTAAACATTAACTTTTGCAAATAGGATGGCAGCCTCTCAATGTCATCTTACTAAGTTTTTCTCAATGCTCTACCTTAATTACCTTCTATTTTTTTATCACAGACACTCCTTATCATGGCCAACTTCAGTACCTTGTCAAGTCACCGTTTCAACTGCACAGCTTTTCATCAGTTCTCTTCCAAAGCTGCATGCATGTGAGTATAAAATACAAAGGTTTTACTGCTCTTGGTTTTGTCACTGCTGTAAAGCTGAGGTCTCCAACTCCTGAAAGCAAGAGCTACTACTAAAGAACCCTGCAGTTACCTCCAGGGTGCACAAAGTTTATGTCACAGACTGTTCTGCTTCCTCCAGGCTGTTGAAGGAGTGCATTTATTAACAATTTGGCAACCTGCTTGGGAAAAACTAAAACTTTCTTCTATCTGAGTGCTCCAGGCAAAATAATACAGAAGCCAGTTGAGTGTCTGTCTGCACAGGGCACCCAGCAAGAGCACCTGGATTACTCCTGGGCTTAAATCAAACCTGGATTATGGTAAATAACACAGATAAAAGGCATTCTGTCAATTCCTACTGCCTTCTCCTTGTCTCTGTACACACACAAGTGCGTGCAGTAATGTGTCCAGCATGGTGTTCCTCTCTCCTTTTCTGTCCACTCAAACAGAAAATTATATGGCCAGAGCCTTCCACTCTTAAGAAAGATCAGGCATCTTAAACCATGGCAGATCACCCTGTCAACAAGTCCCTGGGGTACAAAGACAGGATTTTGTTTGCAAAGCTCCCCTTGCAGGATTCCCAGCCCTCGTCAGTGCAGAGCCACTGGACAAGGCCTCCTGTCCAGCACATTATTCAGGACATGTGAGCATGCCAAGAAAGATGGGGTGTGAGGCTGTTCCTTAAAAGCATCCAGAGAAGTGTGATGCTTCAGCATTATCCTTTTGCTTTTAGCACCTGAGCAATCCAAATAAAGCTGGGATGTTAACACTGAACTTGGATAACCTAAATCAAGATTCACGTTCAGACTCTTCAGGAATGGACCTGATCAAAGGTGAGCCATTGCTCTGCTGAGTGGAATGGGGAAAACCTGTAGCACTGTGGGCTTTGGAATGATAAAAGGACAGCTGCCCAAGGACAACTAAATTGGCTTGCAGAGAGATCCAAGAGCTGCTAACAGTAGCACAAGGTAAGAGGCTGAACTGCAGCACCAGCAGAAAGGCAGGGCTGAGATGAGGGACCTGCACATCCTTTAGGTGACAGTAAGCTGCTATTTCTGCTTGCCCAACTGAGTGAAACTGAATCCTCAGAGACATCTGCTGACAAGGTGAACTAGGGGCAAGGTGAAGCAGAGCTGGGACTACTTGTCATCTAATGTTCCAGAAGAACAGGGAGATCCTCAGGGGCTACAGAGGCTTCATGACAGATACCCAATTCAGAAACTCCTAGCCTGTTAAACCCTGAAACCTAATTTTGGAAATAATCTCCCTTACCTCATCACTCCTTTACCACCAGCCTTTCCACTGTCATTCCTGGCATTTCAGTAGCACAGAGTTCTTCAGATGTAACACAAATGGGGCTGGACACTGGATTATTAAAAAAATTCATCTTGAGAACACCTTAGGGAACTATATTTTTTCACAAATGATATGACCCTTGGATATGATGTGCTTTCCCTACCTCACAGGGATGATTGAGAGCATTTAATTTATTTGTGTTTTCAGATTTGTCAGTTAGCTGTAAGGCATGTACATGCTACCCATTTCTCCCTGTATATTCAGATTCTTCAAGCTATGCACTTGACTCAGCTCAGAAGTCTACTTTTTCTACCCTGCATTATAGGATTACCAGCTAGGTCCCCCGACATACCTAACTTTACCTTTTCTGCAGGTACCCAGCAGCAACACCAACACACCCACTTGATTGAATGAGACTCAGATCAACACTTGTATGCATTTTTTTTGTAATCAGTCTTCCCTAAAAGGGAGAAATTGTTAACCTCAAAGAAGTAGACTATGCAAAGTCACTTGAATCAAACAGAGGGGACTATAATGGTGACTTTTTCTTTAAAACACTGCAAAAGACCCAGAACCACAACAACAAAAAAGAGGTATTTATGGCAGTGAGGGTCATAGACTTTGGAATGAATGTCCTGATCCCAAGTTAAAATAACAGCCCTGGGTTCAGAGCTGAAGTACGTTAGATATAGAAACACCTGCTCTCTCACCAGCCATCGGCATGTAGAACAGAATCTGTTCAGTGCCTGCCACTGGGAAGGAATGACATCTATGTACAAACACATTTTTGGCTATGCCAGTTGAAAAGCATATGATCCTGCCTGCAAGGCACAGATGAATTTATGATGCTTTCCATCTTACTCCCAGCTTACAAGTCACTGGGAGCAGCTGTACCAAGTTTTATTTCACTGGGAACATCATTTGTCCTGAGCTTGTCTACATATCAGCACTTGGGAAAGTTAAGGTCCCTAACTGAAGGAGTGAGGTCAGTGAACACACAGATTTCAGAGTGAATGCTGCCATTCAGAAGAAAAGTTTGCTATGCAACAAAGTAAAGCCATTTCCTTCTGAAGAAAGGCATTTAATGGCAAGTTTATGCATGTGCTTCACACCTTTAGTCTAAACCACCTAGCAGACAAGTCCCAAGATGCACTTTCTCACAAAGAGTCATTTCCAAACATTCATTTGCTTTGAATAACCATGTCTTTATGCCATAAACCCAGCTGAGCCAGACACTGGTTTATCTCATTAGTCAGCTCATTGCTTTGGCACCGCACACCATCTTAGCAGGATGTGACAGTGTGGCAGCTGTCTGTCTGCCCTCCAGACACATGAAGCAGGGTGAGAACTCATTTCTCTCTAGCAAACCAGCAGCAGGATAAAGGATCTCCTGAGGAGAAAGTCTAGGGCACCAATCCCTTCTTAATAATCTGGACAGGCAAATTTGTGACCACGAGCAGCCCAAATAATCACCAGGTGCTACCACTGTTTGTTTTTTTTTCACCTTGGAATGTTCTGAAGCAGCACCATGTCACAAGTCTGGCTGGCTGACACCCATGCTGAACAGGTCTTTGACAACAGCTTGTCTAGAACTGAATTCTGCCCAAGCATTTTCCACTCTGACTGGAAACCACAAGGCACTTGAACACATCCTTACTTGACGCACACGGCCAGCTCTTCTGGAAAGAACACAGTTACCACATGCTTGGGTAAGCACTGAACTGACACGCTCCACAGAAACCTGCCAAATCAAGCCTAGAGTGCTGCAGGACGTGTGTGAGGTTGGCTCACATGGCCTGGCAAAAGGTGAAGCACACAGATTTCAGTGCCACAGTAAGGAAATAACTGCATTAAAAGAAAGGCATGTGTGAGGTAGTGCTGAAAGAGTCTTTCTCCATGCTGTCTGCAACTGATACCTGATACAGACATGGGGAAATGGCTCTCAGTCCAGTTCTCTGGAGACTCCTAAAGACTTCAGGGCAATTCTGCTCAGAGCACTCTGCTAAGAGGCCTGGAAGGCATGCCAGAAATCATAAATCACCCTTAAATTGTCAGGGTCAGCGGCAAAGTAGTAGCACAGATAAGTAATCTGATTTTCTTTGCTTCAAACCTCATTAGCACAAGTATTTACAATGCATAGGTTAAGCCCCTCTTAATACTCCACAGGAGACTCCTGCATTTCTGAGTCACTGGTAAACTGGAGAAACCATAGAAGAAACAAAGTGCCTATAAACAGATGCAGACTTTGATTTGAAAGGCTGTCAGATAAAACCAACATTGACACACCCTTAATCCTCTCCTACAAAACCCTTGTTTCTTTTACCTGCCAGGATTTTCCTGCAGTATCCACTGTTGATGACAATAATCTATTAAAATATTCACAGCTCGGTTTTCTACAGGTAGCAGTGCTCTCTAGTAGCAGGGCAGGAGTTCATACCCTGGCATGTGCCAGTGTTTGACGTGACAGATATTTAAATCCACTTCAGCACCAGCAAGGCACTTGCCTTCTTCAGAGAAACAATCTGCTGCCTAATTGATCAGGCAGTAGATAAAACAGCAGAACCTTTTTACTTGCCAGTTAATCCCCAGGTGAACAACTTTCTTCCTACATCCCTAAAGGCATGTTCAGGTCACCTGTGGCTGCCTCCCTGCTCTTCCTTTGAGCTGACCTACTTGGGTTCAGCATGAATTAGCCCAGGACTGTCATTTCACCAAGCGTGACCATTCAGAACTTTCATCCTTACTCACTCTCCCAAAGATCACTTGATTGAATTAATTGAATTAAACCTTGCTTGGTTGCAGCACCCTTTTCCCCTAGGCTGGGGAGTTGTGCTGGCATTGCTAAGCTTTCTCTGCTTGGAAAGAACAGAGATCCTTGCAGGCTTCCCTCTAGCCATGGTTCACAGAGCAAGTTCCAAGCCCTGCTCCTGAGCAACAGCTTCCATGGATTCCCCATGGCAGCAGCAGGATAAACAGTCTAGGTGGTCACAGATGTAGCAATATAGAATAAGGTGAATTCAAGCAGGCACAAGACTTCCTGAATTTTTATCAATGTTTTGAGGCTACTCTGTCCACCCCTGTCAGAAAGACTTGGCTTCCCAACTAGTACTTGGATTACTTTGCCTAAAAAATATGCAGGTACTGAGGCTGCACTTCTTTCAGCTCCCGATGGATCAAACAGGTATCAAGACACATATCCCAGAGCCACTTCCATAATTCTCTGTAGGACACAGAGAAATATGTGTTCTTAGACAGCTGAAGATCTGTTTTATCACTGAGTGCCAGGCCATTCCTTTTGTGCATGCTCTGTACCCTGCACAGTCTGTTCTCCACAAGGTCTATACTTAGGCTCTTTCCTTCCAGAAGTTCTTTTGGACAAATTTACTCCTCTGTTCATCACAGGTAAAACAGAAGAAAAGTGGCTTTTTCTCATATGACAAATGTAATCATGGATGGAGATGTGCAGATCCTAGAATTCACTACAACCAGAGTGGACTGCTTCTCCTGGCTCACATGCTAGGAAGGCAGACACATAAAATTTTCACAGTTCTGACTTTTTACCCAAGCAGCTCAAAATCCACTTTGAGAATTGGCAGCATCCTCAATATGTCACAGATATTTAATAAACTTTTCTTTGGCTTTAGATCTCCACCTGTCCAGCAAACACGGACAGGTCTGACTAAGATTTCAGTGAAGTAAAAAAAGAAAGTGTAGGCTCAGAGATGAGCTAACTAAGCAGCAGAGCTGATGGGGTCTTGACAGAAATTGTATGTTGCCCAAGTTTTTCAAAGCTTTTCAAAGAGCTGGCTATAGGTCTAGATAGATAAAAACACTGTGATGTTTCATGCCAGATTTAAATGGGTGCTTCCCTTCTGCACATACACATGGCCCCAGCATGGTTAATGAGTAATAACTTCACTCATGTTGGGAAAATTATGACAAAATAAAGGAACAGCTGGGGGAGAAGGCATAGTGCAAAGTTATTATGGCTTGTAGTTAAAAGCAGAGTTCAAAGGAAGCTGCATGATTCAGGTGTTAGATGGGCAGCAAAAAAGAAAACAGAAAGAGCAGGTGAAAATGCTTTCACCAGGCTCTGACAAAAGGATCAAAAAACACTTGCCAGTCCTCTTTTGCTTTATCCAGGCATGGGCTAAAGAGCAAAGAAGCCCAAACCATTGCAACCACATAGATAACAGATTTCTTTCTTATTTCAATCTCAGGTTCTGCCTATCTATTGGGAATTTGGGGGCTTTTTATACCTTTTTTTGGTGTACTGATTTTTTGTGCTAGTAAAAACACTGATTTAGTCAACAGATCAGTGCAAAGAGAGCTTGGCATCTCAACCAGCCTGGGAGCACATCTCCATTACAAGTCACTTTACCAGCAGAATATCCAAGTATCTTCCTACAACCCCCATCAAACAAAAACCTTCTTTGGTCTGAACAGCCTCACACTGCTGCATGTGGGCAGAATAAAACTCTCAGGGGAGCCTTCACCAGGCTCTTGACACAACCTTGTCATGTTTGTAGAGATCGCAGACTCTGGGGCAAGACACAAAGTGAGACAAGGTATCACTAATGCTTTCATTGTAACAGCTTTTTGTCTCTAATTTACAAGCGAAGTTAAGGCATGAGGAAAATATTTCTGGTACGGGATCCAGAAGCATGAAGGTCTTAAATTTTGTTTATATAAAGCATGCCATTTCTGTTGTAAGAATAGTTACATATCCCTACTAACTACTAGATCCACTTCTTTGGCTCCAAGGTGCCTGGAGCTGGAAGACAGTGGCCTCTAGCTCGGGAACCGTGAGTGTCGGCGGTGCCCGGCTGCTTCCCCCGCTCCGGGCTCCGCTGTCCTCCCCTCTCCCGGTTCCCCCTCCCCTGGCTCCCGTTCCCCGCCCGGATCCCGGTTCTCTGCCCGGCTCCCCTTTGCCGCACAACTCCCGGTTCCCGCCGCCGTCGCCCCGGTTCCCAGCTCCCCCAGGCTCTCCCTGGGTCCCCGTTTCCACCCACACGCGGAGCTCCCGGTTCCTTTCGTGCCCCGTTCCTCGGTCCGCTCCTCAGCTCCCCTTTGCTCCCCGATTCCCGTGTGTCTCTCCGCCCCTCGCCATCAACACCCCCGATTCCCGTTCCGTCCCGAGCTCCTCTTTGCCTCCCGATTCCCGTCGGCTCCAGTTCCCGGGGCTGCCCCTTATCCCGGTTCCCGTTCCCGTTGCCGGTTCCCTTTCCCCGTTCCCGTTTCCCCCCCCAGCCACTTCCGAGACGGCGCGCGGACGCCGCGGCTCCGGGGTCTCCCGGCACGGAGCAGGGGCGGCGGCCGGCCGGCAGGGGGCGCTGTGCGCCCGTGAAGGCGCCCTGCCCTCCCTCAGCGCCTGCTCGGGCTGCGGTGGGCACGCCGTGCCCCCAGCGTGTCCCCAGCGTGTCCCCAGCCCTGGCATGGACACCCAGGCGTTTTCACTTGCCGGGATGGACACGCCGAAATACCCTCAGGGCGTTTTTTGCTCTTACATCAGCACGCGCTCAGCCAGAGGTGAGAGCCGTGCTCAGCACGGAGCCGGCTCCTTGGGCATCACCTCTGCGAGCCGGGCAGGGGAGCTGATACTACCGTGAGATACAAGGTCATGCTGAGCCACAAAACTTGGGTGGGAGAAGTTTTTTGAAAGCAGCTTCTACTCAGGGCCCGGCTTTAGTGGAAACTGTTGGCATTCCCAATGGATTCTGCAGAATTTAACAGCAGTGATCAAAAGGCGAGGGACTAAACCTTTCATGAAAATAAGTGCATTTATTTTAATTTTTGTTCTTCTCAGGCAAAGAAGCTGAATGTTTGCTTTCATCAACTTCCAAAGGCTGACATTGCTTGGTGCCTCTGACATCAGCAAGTTCAGGTACGTCTCCCAGTTTCTTCAGCTAAGTTAATCTCCACATGCTTTTCCCGGGTTACCCATCTGATGTCTTCAAGGTATTTTGGACGAATTGTGCTCATAGCTGAGAAAAGAAAGGATTTCAGAATTGAATGGAAAAACACGTTCTGAAGAAAGGAGGTTCCAGATGCTATGAGCCACTCTCGGGAAGTCTGGTAGCCATAGGACAAACCATAGAGCACAATGAAGAAGGATGAGAGCACAGTTATGCTCAGAACCAGTCCCCAGGCCACACAGACACACCACCAGCACAGCAAGGGCTCAGTGTCTGGGATCTTGCGAAGCTGCCTGATGGCAGTGCTTAGTCTCCTCACTTTGGAAAAGATGCCCCCTTCTGCAAAATTGGAACTTGGCTTCTGAGACCTTCCATCCACAGTTCCCTTCTGTTCCTCTATCTCAATTACATTTGCCTCTTTTTCAGATATTATGCAATTATTCCAGTACCTAGAATCTACCTTTGGGTACATCTTAGTCACAACAGGAGGAGGATCCTTCTGGGAATACTTAAATAAGGCAATTATTAACATTTCCATGGGGAGGGTAAGCAAAGCACATTCGATTCCTACCGTTATTGATCTCATATACCTCAGGTATGCTGGAGCTTCGTCATCCTTTTCAGCATTAAAGAACATAATGTTAACAAGTAAGGTGAATAATATTACTGCTAAGAATGTAGACAACCTTTGGAACCTGGTGAAAGCCCCAGTGACAACAGGAGCAAAAACTGAGAGCCATAGATGATACTCTGTCAGTCTCCTGTTAAAATTAATAAGAAAATAGTCGAATTTGGGTAGAGGTTTCTGGGGATCTGTGACAGAAAATTTCCAGGCTTGTGAGAGACGGCCCTCATCAAGGACTAGCCATTTTCTGCACAGAAAGAACCAGGCCTTCCTGGTGGACATGTCCTCAACTTCAGCTCTGCTTAAGAACCAGGTTGGATGTTGGCCCTCTTTCTTGAGCCTGACCTTGAAGGAACGAATGTCTCCCAATTCTCTCCTAGTAGTTATCAGAAAGCAATCAATGCTTCCCCGTTGGAAAGCTGGAGAAGGCTGGTGCCATAAATAACGTAATTTAGTCCTGCCGTACTGGCCGATGAGCTGCAGAAAGACCTCTCCTTCGGTCGCAGCATTCGGGCGACTGCCTGTGTACAGAGTGACCAAAAAGCTCCCCTCATCAGAGGCCTCATTGTCTGGCAGAACGATAATGTACTTGATCTCCTTCTCAACCCTGTCTTTTCTTATAGCCCAGCAGCACAAAAGCAAGTAGATGGCAAAAATAGTGAGCACTGTGATGAGGGTCAGTGGGTTTTTAGGTAAGTCTGCAATCAGGTTTCTCCCCAGGTCTACTGTGTTGGGAAAAACTACTACTTTGGCTGCTAGGAATTTGATGCTGGGTGCAGGAAGGGCTGACACACTCCTGCGAGTCCGCCTGGAGTCACAGACACAGTGGACCCTCTCCCAGTTGGTCAAGGAGCCAACCTTGCATGCGTCTTTGTTCCACTGACTTCCAACTCCATCCAGAAACAGGCAGTAGTCATTGAAGAAGCATATGCCCACCACTTTCTGGTTTGGGTACCTTAAGATATAGCGTGTCTCCAAAACAATGGAGATGTTCTGAGCGTCTGAGCCGCTTGTCTGTACTATGGTTGTCAGCAGGGACTTTGGGAGACAGACTATATAGGGACCTGAAACACGGCATTCAGCAGTGGTTGTCTCATTTCCACTTGCAACTGTTGGCATGTTGTGAACAGCAACAAACGAGGCTACGGGCTGAGTGTCAGTGAGATTGGTACCTGCAAATACCACCACCTTGAAAGTAGCTTTTAATTTTGTCATGATCTGGAAGTATACGCTCGTGGTGTTTTTACTGACCTCAAAACTAAATCCTCCAGTTGTAAAAGTTTCTGTTTTATCGGGTCCCATTAGTAAATGAAAAGTTGGAACTCCACCTTTCCTGGCAAGAAAAACGTCTGCTCTTTCAGGTGAGATCGGAACTAGATTCCCATTAGGCTTAATCTCTGCCATTTTAAACCCCAGGACCATTGATATGATATCTGATGTGTAAGCTAACCAAGGGAAGGGGTTATCATCAAATTCAAAAATGGCAGTGGAAAACACAGTATTTGGGGTCACTCCCGAACTATTTCCTTTCGTCAGTGTCGGATAAAAGCAATTGTGGCAGGTGTCTGTGGCAGGCAAATAATTTGAAATGTTCCAGGCTTCATTTTTCTTCAGAGTGATATTCCAGTGTACTGTTTCTATGAAAGTTTCTATTTCTTCAGGGACTTTTCCCAAGAAAACTATATCTGTTATAACTTCCATGATGGAGAAAACATGTTGAATTCCATCTGCGCTGACATTCTTGAGACTCAGAAGATCAGCTCTCAGGACGTTGGACAAGCAACTCAGTATTCCACTGCTCTGAATTTCTGCTTCCTCAGACCAATGGCTCCCACTCTTGCTCTGTTTCTTCAAAACATCTGTTACTTCTGCTAGTTTCCCAATGGCAAGGTCTTGTGACCTAACATTCATTCTCTCAACTGTCTCTGTAACTTCAGAAAGAACAGCCGCTACTTGGTTGACTTCCACGATGCTACTTACTGAAATATTCAAGGCAATTTTAACCACAGTTTCCCGAAGCTGAGCCTGAGGGAGCTGGGCAGGTGGTGTGTCTTTAACATAGTTTAAGAGTGAGGCTGCAAGATAAGCCAAATAACCAGCTCTAAGATGATCCCCAGTCTGCTGAGCAGTGCTTAAATGGCTTGCTGAAGCCAGCAGGTTGTCAATCACAGCCGAAAGGCATTGATTTTTAAGGGGGTTCTTTATGTAGACACGTAATCTCACCTGGGTAAATGCCCCTTCGGAATCACGCACTTGAACATACAGTGTCAAAGTGTACTTGTGGGAGTGCACTCCAACTGGGAGAAATGATGGAGGAGTTTGAGGCTCAGAACCAAAGTACAGAATTGGGCCAAACGTGTTTTCCACCAAAGAATTTACTGTGATAGTTTGGGGTACCTTGGAAGCTACTATCACTTTATATTTCAGAGGTAAATCGCTGTCAGAAAATCCATTACACCTAACAACAAATTTTGTCAGGAAGGCTGTACCACGGCGGGGGCTGATGTTACACCTGCCGGTCTGAGGTGGGGTGTTTACTGAAAAGGCTGTATTGAGGGATGTGGTTCTACCATCCAAGGTAGTCACATTTAAGTGAAGTATGTACCTTTGATATGCAGGCTTCATGAAAGTCAGAGCATGTATAGATAGGTAAGCCCCAGATCTCCCCGTTGATGTTTTGGAATCCCAGTCAAAATGAATTTCTTTAGAGTCGCCTGATAAAAGGGACCAGTAATATAGTGGCTTGCTGCTTGGTTCACAGTTTGAGCATTTTCCAGATAAGACAAATCTCTCTGTTGGAATTAAACTGCCACCACAGTTTTCAATGCAGTTCACACGCAGCATGAGCGGAGGGCCAGGATCCACCCCTACAACTTGATTAGCATAAGCCTTCCTTCTGCCCTTTTCAACCACCAGGCGAAAGTAGTATAAGGTGCTTCCTGGGAGGGATTCTGCTGGTATTGTTTGAATGGGACCTGAGGATGTTAGCCATCTCAAATCCTTCTGTAATGGATGGCATCTGTTTTTCAGTTCAAATTTCATGGTTTGATAGTCTGCCGAGTCTTTAGTGCAGTACCAAGTAAATGTAATTTGTCCTTCCTGTGAATCAGGGTCAGAGGATTCAGAGCCATCGAGAGTCCAGCTATCAGAAAAACCCACTGTGTGGACCGAGCCTCCTGAGATATTTGGCAATAGATCAGCTCTCTCAATCTGAACATAAATCATATCATAGGCCTTGAGGACTATGGAGGTCCTAATTGGGACTACCTCGATGGTGAAATAAAACAGATACAACCCGTAATCTAAATAATTACTGGGAACAGTTAAATGTATCGTTTTTACACCAAACATTCCAGAAGTGTTTACTGGCTTTGACCATTCCGGCTCAGTTTTCATGTCCTTGGCAGGATAGACACGCCATAAAGGCTTGGTAGATATGCCAACGTGGCAGTCTACATTCAACTTGACAAAGAGGTAAAAGGACGATGCCTTTCTCTTGTACAAGATCGTGGCTTTGTGATCAGGTCTCTGAATCCAACACCTGCTTATCCTACATTCTTTTTTCTCACAAACCACCGGTGCTTCTATGGTTTTTGCAGTATAGTTGTTGACCTTGATGCTTAGAAGAGCCGATGTAGGTGCACTGCTGGTGCAGTTCACTTTTGCCACAAACCCTGTGTATTTCTCTGCATCAAAGGGTAAAGCAGAGCGACGGACAAAACGCGTGGCATTTTTAACGTGGTCGTTGTATGTGTACGTGCTACTCTGGACAACCTGGTCCTTTTTTGTGCCAAAAAGCTGTAGATAGAAGGTCCACTCACACTGTAGCATTGGATGCTGTGCAGGGATAAACCACACTAAATAACTAAAGTTCTGCAGAAAAGAAGGACGACCACTGCTGAAAATGTGGACGTCAAGGTCTCTTTCTGCCAGTGACCTAATCAAAGCCCTCTTCTGATTCATATAAAGGTACATTTTGAACTTGTACCACTGTAAGGCCAGAAACTCTACGGTGAGTAAGTAGGAGAGCTCCTTGTATTGGTAGAACACAGTGCGTGTGTTATGGTGATCTGTGGAAAAAGTGCTGTTGTTGTCTTCAGATGTGTAAAATGTTCCCTGGTTGTACCTGAAAATATAAGAGCTGCTGTTGGTCTTCCCTGGACAAAGGTTGACATGGATGGGAGTTTCTTTGCCAGCAGTTAAGTTCAGGGTACCATCGAGCAGGTGCAGTTCCCCCGTCAATTCCTCAAACCTCTTTCCTTCAACATGGAAGTAAATGCTGGCCACCACTATCTCATGCAAGCTCTGAGGTGTAGAAACGGCACAGAAGTTGCTCGACAGCGTAAATGAACTGTAGGAGCAGAGCCAACCTCCTACAGCCCGAGTGTCCACCAGTCTGTAGGCAAGTGTACTCAGGGTAAGGGGCTGAAGCCACCAGGATAAGCTGAGGGGCTGCTGAGGAACACTAAGGAGCTTGGAGCTGATACTGAGGACATGCACCAAGTCAGGCTCCACCTTGAGAGAAAGGTTGAGGCTTATGTGAGGCATCTGCTCAATACTGACCAAAGCAACGTGGATCCCAGGGTGCCCGTAGCGCACAGTCAAGCGGTAGCTGTAGTAGGTGGCACAGGTCTGTTGCAGCTCAACTGTTGGGTAGACAGCAGGTGACGGTGTGTCCCGGTGCTCAGTGCTGGGAAGGAGCAGGGTCGAGGGGACGCCTCCTCGGCTGCTGAAGCGGTACTGCCAGCCGGCACTCTTGAGGCGTGCACACCAGCCCAGCGCCACCGGCTGCCACACGTGGATAAGGTGTGTCTGCGGCCAAAGCACGAACAGCCGCATGTCCTGCCCCGAGATCTCGACGCTCACGTTGCGGTGGAAGCACTCGGGTGCAGCGCAGGAGGCAGACGAGCATTGCACCGTAACGAGGCTGGAGGCCCCGGCTGAGGGAGCTTGTCCTGTCTTCAGCACCACCTGGCCTGACCAGCGTGAGATGTTCCTCACAGAGGCCGTGTTCAGGTACCAGAGGCAGCAAGGTGGGGATGGTGCCTGCCCCTCCTCCTCTTCTACCTCCGGCCCTACTCCTGGGGCGGGCTGGTAATGCAGGGTCACGGTGCTGTTCCATAGGCACGACACCTTGTGCTCGTTGTCCTGCCGCTGGAAGACTTGGCCTTGAGGGCCCGGGCAGCTGACCCGCAGGGGCGACGGCTGGAGACGGACAGGGGACGCCGCCGAGCCCCGGCGGCAGCAGGCGAACAGCTGCAGGAGGAGGAGGAGGAGCGCGGCCATCGCGGCCGGAGGGGACGGGACGGGGCGCAGGACGCGCGGCCTGCCGGGCACTGCTCGTTGGGGTGGCCCAACGGGTGGGAGAGCAGCCCGGGGGCGCCGGAGCCTCCTCCGGAGGGCAGGTGATGGGAACACTATTTAACCTCGGACACCACGGGCCGGAGGCCGGTCCGGAAGAACGAACAAAAATTTGAGGGCCAATAATCGCCACCGAAATGCCGCGGCCGTCCTTGAGCGGCGGCGCGCGGTCTCCGCGCGTACCCGGCACCCGCCGCTCGCCGCTCGCGCGGAGGCGGCCCCGCCCCCGCTGGCGTCGGAGCCGTGGAACCGTGAGATTGCGGTGGGAGCATGGCTGCGCTGAGGGACTGCAAGGTGAGGGCAGCGCTGAGGGGCTGCGAGCGGCCGGCAGCCTGACGGGCGGGCGGGGCTGGGGCTGCGGGGGCCGGCAGGATGAGGGGCTGCAAGGTGAGGGCAGCGCTGAGGGGCTGTGAGGGGAGAGCACCGCTGAGGCGCTGAGCCAGCGCGGCTCGGTGCTGCCCGTGCCCTGCGCCCACAGGCGGCGGGGGGCCTCCGTGGCGGTCCCGGGGGCTGCCACGGGCTTTGGGCTCACTTTCAGCCGGGCTCGCTGTGGCTGGAGCTCACCCTCATACACTCGGGTGGGTTTCGGAGGAGGGAAGTTGCTGTTGGGATCTGGAAACGGGGAAGGGTCGCTGCATCTGTCCCTTCTACTGGGGAAGCAGACCCATGTCTGAGCATCTCTGGGTCTTGTTCCCAGCGCAGGGGTCCCACGGCACCCAGCGGCCCTTTCCGTGGGCCTCGGAAGTGGGTCAGGCCTTCGATTAACTCTAAATCAGCCTCGGGTCAAAGGGTGCGCCCCACAGGAGCTGCTTACTGATTAAGTCGTTTGCATGCTTGCTCTCTGATAAACTCCTTTTATGGTTGTGTTTTGGTTAATTAGGGCAGTGACAGGTTAAAACAAAGTCTTGAAGATTGTGTGATTGACAAAGCTCTGGGGATCTGTCACGCAAGGAATTCAAGAGGTGCCAACTGCAGCCCACAGAGAGCACAATTCTCAGAGCCAGCTAAGATTGTAGCAGAGGAAAAAAATACAAATAAGCAGTCACCAGATCTCATGACTGAACTCTAATCTTAGAGCAGGGGAAAGGGCAAGGCTTTTGTCTCACCAAGAAGCAGCGAGAAGAGCAAAGGCCATGACTCTAATACAAGAGGCATCACAGAGTAGACTCACTCCTGGAGTTAGAGAGAGGGTTGAGGGAGATCAGTGTAAGAGAGCCCAAAGGCAGCTTCTGTAGAAAGGGGAACTGATAATTGCCTTACAGATTCTTGAGGCACATTTTTGCCCACTCACACTCCCTCCTGGATTTCTTCAGACACAGTCTGATACCTCATGAGAGAGAAGCCCCAGGACCTGTGTGTCCCAGCCATTCTAGGCAGGACCCCTTTTGTACATCCTAGAGGACAAGGGGTGCTGCATTTTCTGTGGTCCCAGTAGTTCTTTAGTTCTCAGTTGGCAATGACAGATTGGGTTTGGAGCACACCTTTTGCATCTCTTAGGAGCTAGCAGCTACTGTGGGGTGGTTCTTCCCTGTAGCCCATTGTCCTGATGTGCTAGTAGTGACAAAGAGTGGTGGCATCCCTGATGTGACACAGTCTTGCTGCCATTCTCCTGTTGCCAGAGTGGGAGTTTTCCAGTGAGGAGTGAGTCAGGTGGGCTGCAGCCGTAGCAGGACAGAGGCTTTCCAGAGTGGCTGGAAATAGCACACACCTCAGTTCTATCAGCAATGTCCTTAATGATGGATGCAAGCCCATTTTCCACTAACCCTTGTTCTGCTGGTTTGTTCTGGTGCTCACACACAGACTTTTCCATTCTTGTGAATCAGCATCAAATCCCCTCAGAGTGGGACATCATTTTCTGCTTGGCAGGCACCTCAAGCTGTTGTGTAAAACAGGCAGAGACCTGCTTCAAACTTGTTTTTGATGACTGATGCTGAAGGAGGGTCCTGGCCTACTTTGCAGGGCACCATGGAAGATAGCCTGTAAGTAGCACGCCTAACCTTGCTACCTGCTTGACTTTTCTCTTTATTCTTTTTCTGGATCATAAATGACATAGAGAATAAAAATTTCAGCTCCCCCGATGTTGCTGAATAGAGCTTAAAGATTAACTGGCAAAAAAAGATAAAGGAGCTTAAAGGTATGCACACGGGATTATAAACATGGCTGGAACCAGTGGAGAAACAGATAAGAAGGACTACAGTGGTTTTTTTGGCAAGTTATGTAACAAAGAAACAGCAGCACATGCCCAGAGAAAAAGTTCAAGGAAAGGTCGCCTTTAAAAGCGAAGCATTCAGGGAATACGACCACTAGAGACCCCTTCTTATGACTTTGCAGGACCATAAAAGAACTTCCAGCAGGAGGCAGATGCATGCAAATTCATTCTAGGAATCAGTTCTGTGTATTGGATAAGAAGCATGTATTAATGAGGATGTATGATTATGACAGATAAGGATCTTGCTGCAAAGTCTCACCACACCCACAGAACAAGGAGAGCGTGTCCTGTGCAGGTGACAAATGGCTGCTTTCTAGAGCATCACACTGTGTTAGGAAGTTTCTTCTGGGCAGTTTCAGTATCATGGATATAGTATGAATTGTAAAGGAAATGTGTCACTTTAGATTCAGATCTAGTCTTTCAGGCATGTAATTTGGAGACTCGGTTGCTTTAGCTGTTGGAATCTGAGCCTTTAATCCAATCACAGTGGGAAAGCTTTAGGATATATTAACAACAAAG
>VZSR01000680.1:2481406-2505996 GCA_013398615.1 Brachypodius melanocephalos
CATCCAGATCTTCTGTTACACTTGGTATTTGTTGGCTGCTTTAGTCTCACTGCTAGCTCCAGCTAATTGAGTCTTAGATGTAGCTACAACTGAGCAAAAGGTTTGTTTCTGCCTCACATTGTCCTTCCAGCTTTTCTTTTTAAAAGTGCACAGCAGATGAAAAGACCAGAATAGCATCAGTTTGAACATCTGCCGGTGTAGCCTGGAAGATGAGGGTGTAAAAGGAGCATGTTTGTGTTTGTTCGTTGTGCAGGCCTGGCAGGATGCTGGACTTGTCCTGTCCACGACCAGCAATGAAGCCTGTAAGCTCTTCGATGCTGTGCTGACGCAGGTATGACCAAAAAGCTCAAGAAAATGTGATTCGAAGGGACTCGTGCATGAAACACTCTTTACTGTAGCTGATATTTAAATTTCTTACCAGCTGGGAGAGCCTCAGCATCAGGCCACCACAGGAGTTCAGCCTTTAGCTGGCAGCAGGAAACCCTTTTAGCAGAGGGCCGTGCCAGGGGCTGCAGCCGTGGTGAAAACCTCAGCCAGTGTGCTCGTTCCACCCGATACCAGCAAATCAGCCAGCTGACAAAAACCCCAGAAATCCAGGGGAATTGGTTCTGATGGTGACTGAATTATATTAAACCCCAGTTTTTCTCTTTTTCTACTACACTAAACCTACCTGAATACAACATTTGCCTTTTAGTCATTTGCCTTGCTTTTCGATTTTAAGTGTCTGTGAGAACAAAAAGAACCCCAGTATCACGGAGGATTTCTCGACCCTCTCTTGCTCTATCTCTCTTTCAGTATGCAACCTGGACCAATAATGAGAGCCTTGGAGGTATTGATGGATGTCTCTCCAAGCTAAAAGCAGCAGATCCAAACTTTAGTGAGTATAACCTTTGATTCTCAGCATGGAAAGTGCCGGGTTAATGCCTGTTGTTGTGGTATTTAACTGACTTTGTTTATGCAAAGGCAAGGTGATAATTTATAGAATTCTGTAAAACTTCCTCAAAATCTTGAGCAGGCAGAATGCTTTTGTGTGGTGTTCTTTAAATTTTATTTCACATAATATTTGAGTAGCTGTCATTAAAACCTTCTGAGAACTTTTGGCTTAGGAGACTTCCTGGACCATGTGTCCACAAGTCAGTTTTGTTGAAGATGCTCAGATCCTGTGGTGTTTAGTGGAGCTGAAGGCTGTGCTGTGAGCTGGTGCTGTGCTGTTTCCTGCAGCAATGGGACACGTCATTGCCAATGGCTTGGAGCTGATTGGCACTGGAAGGACCGTGAGACTCGACCAGGAGCTTGACAGCGCTGTGAAAGCCATGGTGGCACTTTCCAAGGCACAGCCACTGACAGAGCGAGAGAGGCTTCATGTGTCAGCGTTGGATGTGTTTGCCAGGGGGTGAGTCCTCTGTCACCCTGCTTGAGGCACCTTGGAGAGTTCCTTTGCTTACTGCAGGCAGAAGTGAAGTTAGCAGTAGTGATGTGTGATGTTAGCTGGCATCTAGCAAAGGATCAGGGATCAGAGATTGTCCCTGAATTTCTCTCTCCACCCTAAGTGCCATGTGTGTCTGGTGAGCAGCCCTGTAGGGGGTAAAGTACTCTACTGCCACCACTTCCTAGCTTTAAGCACTCCACATTTTAAATCTGCCACAGATCCATCAGTGTGGTTTAGAACTAGGAAATGAAGTATTTGGCTACAGGAGGGTCCTGACTCAGATGCACACAAGGAAAGTTAACAGACTTCTCTCTCTTGTCTCCCTATGTCAAAACCTATTTCCCCCGTGAAACAGCGAGATAAGAGTGTCACTCGTGCTGTAGAGGCTCACTGCTTCGTTCCATATGATAAAGTTGTATGAACTGCAGAACATTTAGTTATTTGTTTGCCAAACAAATGGGTGAGCGTGGATTTGCCTCACATCTTAGTAAAGGAAAGGAGGAAGCTTCTGAAGCCCTGTCACTGGGTTTGATCCCCACGAAAGGAGAGGGAAGGTGTCTTCGTACATACAAAGTTCCATTAATTATCGTGGGTCCCTGTAGGAACTATTCAGCCCTGTAGGAAAATTTTTGGATTTATGGTTTAAGCTTGTTTCATTTTCCTTGTGTGTAACAGTGGTTTGATGTAAGCCAACATGATTTCTTTCGTAAGATTTCTCAGAAGGTGCCAAATGAAATAATCCCATTATTAGCTTAGAAAAGACTAAAGAATTCCTTCAAAGAAAAGAATAAGTTATTTGGTGCTGAATTTTCTATTTTTCAGCCTAGTTTGAGTTCAGGACTAACAGTAGAGGCAGACATGTGTGCCTTCTGATGTGATGGAAATAATTTTTAATTTCTAGCCAACTTCCAAAAGCTTGTGATCTATGGGAGCAGATCCTGCAGAGCCACCCAACTGACCTGCTGGCCCTCAAATTTTCCCATGACACTTATTTCTACCTGGGATATCAACGTCAGATGCGAGATTCTGTTGCCCGTGTTTATCCTTTCTGGACACGTGATGTTCCACTGAGCAGGTGGGTCATGCTTCATTTGGAAATTGCTCTTTCTCTGGTGTGCATGGACAATGTGGTTTTTAAGTTCAGTCTTACAAGTTCAAGGACTTTTGGAAACAGACATGTAGACAAAAATCAAGAATCTAGAAGTTAATCAAACTTGACCACAGATAGAATGTGTCTCCAGTATCCCTCTTGACACTGTTGCTGATGGATTTTTCTTAAGTGAGCTGTGTCAAATATAGCACATGGTGTGTAACACACAGGATAAAATCATGTCCTCACCCAGGGCAGTAGCAAAATTTCTTCATTTCTTCCAAAAAAATACTATTCATCTTGCTCCATTAAGTAAATCAGGTGCAGTTAACATCACTAATTTTCCTTTATGTTGGGCTTTTATGGCTTAATGGGGCTGATTTACAAGCGGTTTTAAAGGGCCACTTCGTGTAAAAGTACCCTCCTGAGGTTTTGTGGGCTCTGGGGAAAATGTAGAAGATTGCCTTGGAGATGCTCAGATGGCTTTGGTGACGGCAAAGCCTTTTAATTCTGCATCTTGCAACTGTTATGGAGATCAGCAGCTGGTTCTGTGTAGCTGGTGATTCCATCTCATCCAGAGCTGGAAATGTCCATTCTGATATGCATCTTGGCACTGTTTGCCATGCTGGTGTCTCAGGGTCACTCGCTTCCTCTGAGAGTTAGCTTAGCAGTTCTGTATCCTGTGAGCTTGAACCCTTGTTGTAAACGGCACTGCAAGGACTTTTTTTGAGTTAAATGCTCTTTCTAGTGTGTTTTTTCAGTCGTGGATTAAACCTGGTTATAAATGAATGATGTGCTCTTTTCCCCCTTCTGTTAGCTACGTGAAGGGCTACTACTCTTTTGGACTTGTGGAAACAAACCTTTTTGACCGTGCTGAGAAGGTTGCCCATGAGGTAAACTGCCTGCTGTTGGTGCTCAAAGGCTTGAGAATTCTCAGGCAGGGTGGTGGTTTCTGCCAGCTGTTAGTCAAAGTAGCAAAGAGGAAAAGCTCAACATGGAAATGCTCTCAGAGCTTTGTGAGACTTGTTGATGGCTATTCTCACATCTCTGCCCCCCCAAGGCAGTTTCACTGGTCTGTATTCCCCTCACTTGCTTATGAGCATGGTCTGTCAGATGGTCAGAACACCCCTATAAAATCCATAGATCAGCCCATCTGCTGCTTCCCACATGTATAATTGGCTGTTCCCTCCTATTAAAGAATGTTGGATTGTTTTGAGGTAGCCTGCTCTTGACAATCGGTCATGTTTGGCTTCCTGCTCCCTTCTTTCCTAGATGCTTGTTCCTGGATTATTGAACATTTAACTGTAGCAGTGTTCCTGGGGATCAGTATTAGCCAGGCTGTTGACTTTCTGCAGTCCTCAGGACACTCCCTGTGCTCCAGGAGTCTCAGACACAATCTCTAATGGGTGTTCTTGACAAAACTTCTGTTACATCGAATTGCTGGAAGTGACAATAGAGACTAAATCCTAAAACTTAAACCTCTACTAGGTTTATGACCAACTTTGCAAAATGCCAAAAGCCTAGTGGGAGTTGTTGGGCCAAGGAAAAGGAATTGGCTGAATATTCAGAGCTAGCCATTTTTTGGAAAAGAAATAGTGCAAGGCACTCTAGCATGGCATATATTGTGCCTGTGCCTGCAGTTCTTTCATTGATGCATGTCTGTGAAATAGATGTCATTTCACAGCCATCATCAAAGGCTGCCTTTTAAAGTGTCTTGTGTTCATCTCCCTGCAGCAGAAGCTGGGAAGTGAAGTCAGCCAAGAAACATTCTCTTCCTTCTCTGTCCAAATCAGACTTCTGGGCTGTGGTTAGTTGGAGTGGTACAAGGATGTACTTTACATGCAGCAAGTAAAAAGTAGTCTCTTGTTTCTAGATAAGCAGTGCTAAATATCTGTATTTGCACGTTTGTAAGGCTCCTCATGTTTTCCTGTTTTCCACTCACAGGCTTTGGCTATAAATCAGACAGATGCGTGGTCTGTCCATACTATAGCTCATGTAAATGAAATGAAAGCAGAGGTGGAGAAAGGCTTAAAGTTCATGAAGGAAACAGAAAAGAACTGGAAGGTAAACATTTTTGTGGCATCTCTGAAAAAGCTCCTTTTAGATTTTCTTTAATTCCTGCAGCCAAGTTCTTGTGTCCTCTGCCTGCAATTCCTTTCTGTCTGCAAACTGTTACAATCAATGCAGAGTTTGCATATTAGAGGAAATCCTCCCTTGAGGTGCTGCTACCCTCCATGCAGCTTTTTAAGCAAGAGGCAGGAGGAAGTGGCATGTTATGAGGGACATGACTGCCCCTATTTGTGATCTGTTGTGTGGTTATCAAAGTAAAAGACCACTGATTATTTCACAAACTCTTTACCTAGGCTGAGGTAAGCACTGACAGTCAGTTGAAGGATCTGGCTAAATCTCCTCATGGGACCTAAGATGAGGTGGAAAATGACACAGTCAAATCAGCTATTTCAAAACACTGAAATACCTGTTTGCTTCTGGATGGGGAGGGCATTTTAAGAACAAATGTAAAGAAAAGAGAAATTATGCTCTTATATATTTTTCTAGTGTACTAATTACTTTCTAGTGTATCAGTTACCTTATATATCCTCCATGTTTGATACCATCTTTCAGAGTATTGACCAGGTTAATTAGTTTGTCATATGGTCCTTTGCTGTAAATTAAGTTTCATTTTGTGTTTGACAGCGTCTACCTAGTGATGAAGCCTGTTATATTCAGAGCTGAGGGGAGTGAGGTTTGCCTTTGCTGGAACCTACAGGAGTCTATTTTAGAGTCATCTGAGCTGACTATTCCTGCTCACCCAAAGAGCAGGACTGCACAGTGTGACTAGAAAGGCTGGTTTTTTGCTTGTTTTATTTTCTAAGTTAAGCAGTCGGATACCGGTCTTGGAAGTGCAGACAGAAAACTCTTGCTTGAAGTTCACACCTGTCACTTCCCAGAAAGCATTTTGTCTTTTAATATGTTAATTTTAGTGAAACAGTGAGGTAGGGAATTAACACTTGGGGTGATACCTTTAAAACCCCAGTCAGTGACTTCTGGATCAATTTTTTTTAAACTGTTCCTTCTTAAAATAGTTGCATGTCTCTGTGATTCATACTTTTTATCCAAATAAAATCAAAGCCCACTTCTCTCTAGCAGTTTAATCTTTTTCAGAGCTCAAATTTAGCAGCAGTGAAAAGGTTTTGCTTTATCTAGTCAGGTAATTCCATGATCTTGTTTGTATGACATTTGGAATGACAGTAGGATATTCAGCTTGATATTATCGGTGTTCATGCCAAGCACATAACGGCTTCTATTGCTCAGGTTTGGTTTGGGATTTAATATTAAACAAGCAAAGATTACCAGGATGTTTATCTTAGCACTGTAAGGCCCTGACATTTATTGGGAACCTTTACCTTTGTGCTTCCTGAAAGTGGTTGTTACGGTTGTCAGTATGACAGTAAAGATGATTTTTCCACTTGTGAGACCATTAAGTGTAACTACAGAACTGGGAGAGAGTGAAAGGAGAGGGTGAACCTTTCTGGTATTTTAATTTTCACCAAAGGATTATGGAACTACATTTGTCTATTTTTAATGCATTCACAAAAATAAACTGCAATGCCTTGAACTACAGGCTAGGGAAGAGGATTTGAAGTTCTGGAGCCAGCTGGAAAGGACAGTGCAAATTGGTGCAATCCAACAAAAATTCATCTCACCTGATGAGCTGCCAGCATGTCTGGCATCTCTTGCAGCTTCTGTAAGCTGTAGTAAAACTTTTAAAAAGTGATTCCTCTTTGTCTGAGGTAGGTTCTAGATGGGTGGGATGAATGGCCCTCATAAAACCCCCATTATCCTCCTCTCCCCATTATCTGGCCAGTTTGCTTCAGACAACATGCCTCAATTTCAGATGAGACAAATCTTACTCTTCTTAGAGATGTGGATTTTTTTTTTTAAAGGGTGCTGAAGAAAGGTGAATTCTGAGGCATCCAGGTGAAACTCTCACCTGGAAAATGACATGGGGGAAACCTTGGGTTTGAGGTGTCACCCTAATAGCTGCAATGACAGGTGTACCAAATGAGAAGATGTCCTGGCAGCTGATGGAAATTTCTTGTCTCTTTTGTGTCTCCTGAAGTACTCAGTTTAGCCGAGAGAAGAAACAGAAATCTGATAACTTGAAAAGTTATTTTGTAAATATTTTTTTTTTCCTCCAGAGCAGTGATATGCTTGCTTGCCATAATTACTGGCACTGGGCTTTATACTACATTGAAAAGGTATGAGATATTTTCATACATGTGCTTTATGATCCAGATCTAAAGCTCTTTAAAAGGCAGAACTAACATTGACTGGGGGGAAGGGGGAATCAGATATTTAAAAGGATGTTTTTATAAAATAGCACAATGCTACAAAATGGCACAGTCCTTTATTACTGTTATTCTGAGAATTTTAATTGCATTGGTCAAAAGTTTCAGTATCTTTCTAAGAATGTTGCAATATTGCTGTGAGATTTGCATGTTTGAAGATCCAATAGTTTCACTAATTTCATTTAGCACAGTTATTTGATGGCAAGATGAACTTAGATCTCTAATTTTGAGACAAAAATGCACAAAATTTTTGCCAAACTCAGTACTCACTTTCTGGCCCAAAATTTGGCTGACTATAAAAAAAGAGGCCATAGACTCTAAATTGGGTTGCCAATGCTACTAATTATTGTTACTAATTCTTACTATTGAAAGCCTTTAAAAATGGCTGAAATTTTACCCAGCCTGTCAGAATTGGATTTAATGCTTAACACTTGTGGGGTCCAGCTTAATAGGGAGATAACTCTGGCATCCTTGAGAAGGCAGTATTCTTTGGGCAGAAAGCAGAGTAACGTAGAAGGAGCATAATTCTCAACAGGAGTCCAATAGTTTGTTTATTTTGGCACTTCCTATCTATGTAACTTTTTTTGTATGCTACATAAAACTGGTTGTTGCCCCTCTCTCTGCATACACCATGGGATGTACTGATTTTTGCAAAAAATTCCTGAAAGGAACATTAGAATGAGAGGCAATACCTCCTGTTTGTCCTCCTTGCTTAACTTGTGCTGGAATTGTATTGGTACTTACTCTTGGATGAAACCTCAACAATTGTAAGTATTGGTACTTACTCTTGGATGAAACCTCAACATACTGATCATTTTGCCCATTAAATCCAGGTTTTTCTGCTTTGAACACCTCGAGGTTTCTTTGACTTGGTTAGTTTTGATCAGGCAGTCCTGAAGAGCTGTTATGAGGTCTGTTAATGTGTTTGTTGTCTCTGGCTGCTGCCAGTCACTGCTGGTTGCTGTGCCTGCACGTTAACCACACAATCCTCCTTTGCTTTTGCAGGGGGAATATGAAGCTGCTTTGACAATTTATGACAACCATGTGAGTAGGGGCCTTTTTCCTTTGCTGAGATCATGCAAGATCACAGTGTATGCTTTCTTCCTTCTGTGTGAGATTGGAACCTATCACAGTGTGTGATCTGAGTATAAATATTGCTTACATCTGTTATTACAGTCTTGTAGGGAAACAACTTCTCAGCAGTTCTGGGGAAAATGCCCCAAGGACTTGAGTGTTACATAGTTTGAGTGCTTGAAAGAGCTACAGTGGTACTGACTTCCCTTCTGTCCATATTTCCCCTTCATACCTTTTAAAGGATGTAAATTAGTTTTCCTATAATGTCAAGTCACCTTTACAAAGAACGGGTTTTGCATGTTAGGTACGAAGTCAGCTCTCTGGATTTCAAAACAACCTTTGTAAATAAGCAGTATCAAATCAGATAACATAGCACATCTTTGTAAGGGTTGTAAAAATACTGCAAGCATTAAGGAAGCTGCTGGGTAAATTTCTGTCTATTAAGATTGATCAAGTGAAGTAATATTTATGGCACAATTTTGGAAAAAATAAAATACCATGGTGACTCTCTATATTTACTGAGAAAAACAACACATGCAAAGCCATATAAGTTTTTGTCATTGCAAATTCCTGTACTCAAGAAAGTTGCAATTCGGACTATTACAAAACAATTTTGAATTAATAGGAGGATAAAATTAATTTAGTACTCTGAAAATAATTTTGATAATCTGAGGAAGTTTCCACTAGCACATCACTTAGCTAGCCTGGATATACTTGTGATTACAGATTGCTCCCCCGTGCCTGGCAAGTGGAAACATCCTGGATGTAGTTGACAACAGTTCAATGCTGTACAGGCTTCATCTGGAAGGTAGGATATCCTCTGGCCATTCTTTTTTATATCTATAATGTTCTTTTTCCTTTCCCCTGCTGTTCATGTTGGGGAAGCATTTCAGTGGAATTCCACAGCAAGCTCGATCAGTGTTTCAGAAGAAACTTGAGAAAAGCATCCATATAAAGTTCCTAGTAATGTCCATGAGCTTTATTCTTCCCAAGAGCTTCCATTTTCCATGCCAGTGTGGCATAGCAGTCAGCTCCAGCTAGCATAGGTCACATACTTCTTTCTATTGTCCCTGGAGGTCTGAGGCTGAGCAATCAAGTGCATAAGCCTCTAAAAACCCATAGTGCTTTCTGGACACAAATTTCCAGTTAGATCTTTTTTTTTTTTCCCTGTTTTGATCTTGATTGAAATAGTATGGGCGTAAGAGCTCCTGCCTTCTTGTACTCTCCTAACTCAGTGGCATTTCCCGTTTTTAAGTCAGTGTTCATACACTGGGGTTCATGGCAGGGGACATGATGGACAGTATTTCACACAGTTCTGCTAAAGCACTAATGATGTATTGGGGTTTTTAGTAAATCCATCTTCTCTGTCTTGTGATTCCTACGGATGGCTCATGGTGAGCAGCACCTCCAAGACATTATGAGCAATCTCATAATAAAGCCAGAAGCTCACATGGTGCACACTAAAATGATGCCTTTGAACTCCTGACTGTCAAGAAACTCTTGGCCCAGCTAAGGCAGGCTGCAGCTGAGCATTACTGCTGCATAAATTTTGCCACATCAGGAAATGTTCTCCTCAGTTCAGTGGGAATGCTTTTTATGCTGAGTGACTGAAAGCACATTGCAAAGTCATGGTTTTGCATGTGGCAATGTTATTGACAGTAGTTCTTACTCTTAGGTGTAAAGCTTGGGGACAGGTGGAATGATCTGCTTGGGGTTACGAAGAAGCACACCAAGGATCACATCCTTCTGTTCAATGATGTGCACTTCTTGATGTCTTTCCTTGGAGCCAAAGACCACAAAACTACTGAGGAGCTTTTAACAACTCTGCAGGAACTTGCCAGGTAAGTGAAGGAATTCCTGCATTGGGTTCAGTGAATAGCCCAATGAGCTTCAGAGGTTCATGCTCCTCCCTGCCTTAGCATGTCACTGGGACACATTGGTTTAAGCAGGGCAACATCCAGTTAGGAGAGCCATATCAATATTTACTTTTTGAGTTAATGTCTAGAGGGGTTTCTCACCTGGTTGAGCAGAAATGTTTTGTGTTTGAGGTCATGGACACCACCTGAGCAGTTGCTGTCTGTTCCCTTTTAGTGGGGTCACACTAAGCTGTGTTACAGACAAGGAGTAAAGTATATTAATAAGAACATTCTACAAGATATGTCAGCTGTCTGTGGTGGATCTTTTCTGCTCTGGTTTAAAAGGTTAATAACAGAACAGTAGTTGGTAGTGATATTCTAATGGCTCCTCTTTGATGTGTTGTTAAGTCCATCTGCAGGAAATTAGGTTTCAAGTACTACTAAAGTAATAATCTAGAATATTTTGCTTTCAAATTAAGTTATGTTAAAAAGTTGAATATTTAAGTACTACATCCAAACAAGGGGTTTGTGTTCCCTTAGGTATTAAATGACTGTGAATTGCCTTGGGGTTTTTTTGAAGAGGTTGATTATAGATGCTAAATTCAATTTCTTCCCCCCACTACACCCTTTTTTCCCTCTGTTTAAGCATCTGTTGCTTCCTTTGCCTTTAAAAAAAAGGAGAACCTGAAATTGTCACTATTTGTTCCTGACTATATGTAGTTTTGAGGAATACTGCCATTTTTAAGAATACTTATCAAAACAAAACATTCAAAGCAAGCCTAAGTATGTCTCATTTAACTAAAGAAGAAAACGGCAAATACCTTTTGTTATTTATTCTATTATTTAGATAAGTATGTATAAAGTATAGAGAACTGCCCATCACAGAGGCTTTAATGCACGTGTCCATAGATGCTACTTTTTCTTTCACCCAGTGCTTCCTGTCACCTACTTCCAGCCTTAATAGTACATGTGTACATTTTTAGCTGTAGTTTGAAATATTGTAAAGCCTAATTTCATTATTTGAGAACGCAGGCTGTGAACTGAAGGGGCCGTATTAATGATTGGATTAATTTACGCCTATCACAAATGTGTAATGTATAAAATGATACCCCAGAGGCGTTCTGTATGTGTTAAGAAAGCAGTGATACAACCTGGGCACGAACATCAGTCCCGTGGTATTTTTCCCTGGCCTCGGGCATGGGAAGTCGCTGGGAATTTGTCGGGTGTCCCAGGGCGCTCTCTGGTGGTTGTTGTCACAGGCTCCTTGCCACGGGAATGCTGGACAAAACGTGTAAATGAGGAATTGTTCCATCATTTTCCTCGCTGCCTGTCTCAAGCTGCCTCAGATGAACATCTTTCTAGGATGGCACAGTTTGTTTAAGGAATGATAAACACACAGGGCGGTGCTGCCTACTGGAAAATGAAGGCTGGCCCAGTGAAAGGAAGTTTGGTGACCTGACTTGAGAAGGAGCTGGCTTGCAAGGTCATGCCTGGGAGCTCTGTGCAAGGGCTGGTGGCCATAAAAAGGACTGGCAGGATGTTCTGGTGGGGTCAGCAGAAGGGAAACTGCCTTCCTAGCCCAAAGCGTTTATTGCAGAAGTAGGAGAGGGTTGGGCTTGTGCCTTTTGTGGGGATATTCAGGAGAATAAAAGCTGATTGTGGATGAGTAACAAAAAGGTGAAAGTAGCATAACCACACCAAAAGATGTGACCCAGGTCAAGTGCCTGAGACATCAGGCTTTGTGCAGTAAAAAAACCCCAAAACGTGTCTGCAGGCAGTGGAAGTTTATGCTTTGGCTTATGGAAGTTAACCACTTTTTCATTCCACAGAGCACCTCGTGAAGACCACCAGCTTTCCTTGGCCCCTCGTTTGGGGCTGCCACTGTGCCAAGCTTTTGTAGAGTTTGAAAAGGGGAATTGTGACAAAGCTGTAGACCTGCTGTACCCAATCCGTTACGAACTCGTCCAAGTGGGAGGCAGTGATGCTCAGGTAAAGGAGATGCAAAAGAGACTTTTTGATGTGACTTAATCCCCTTTCAGTAGCTGCCATTAAGCACTTACCTCAGCAACAGCACTTCAGTCTTAGTGAAAAGCTGTGCTTGTGGCTGAATCCTGTTTGCAAAGGCTTACAGCAAGGTTAGCTATTTATTTTTAATGTTGATATGTTTCCTTCCTGTGAGTTTAACAGTTTGGTAACCAAGACGTTGTAACCCATTATAAATTACTTATTAGTATTTTGCTGAGTTTTTTTTTCAGAGAGATGTTTTCAGCCTGTTATTGATTCATGCTGCTTTAAACTCGAAATCAAAGGCCAAACGAAACCTTGCAAGGTGAGCATTTCCCCTGATAAATATTTGTGGAAGTAGCAATGTTGCTAATAGTAAGAAGTAATGAATATACTCCAAAAGTAGCAAGTAATGAATATATTCAAACCAATAAATTTAAGGCTCCAATTACATGCAAGCATTTGTGTTAAATGTAGCAGCATTTAACTGGGATAAAAACTGCAATAGCTTCCAATTCCCAAAGTGCACTCTTGCAGCCTGGATGGATGATCTGTGCATGTTCAAGGGTAGGTGATTTTCAAATGGTTCTGTCCTCAAAGAGGGCCTGTTGACCATGTGTGTTATGGACCGCTGAGCTTCTGTGGACTGCTGCAGCTCCAGTCAGTGCCACTGCTGACATCTGCTTTGCTGGGAGCTCAGAGGTGTGCTGTGCCACGTGGGCTTGCCTCAGCACAGCCTGTTTGGCAGAAAGGTCCACGTTTATCACCTGTTCCTCACCCTCCTCCTCCTCCTTTCACAGGTATCTCCTGCACGAACGTGATATGATGAGACCAAAGTCACCGATGACTGAGCGGCTGATCAGGAAGGCAGCAGCTGTGCATTCCATGGCATAGGGCTTTCCTCCAGCTGCAAGAGCCAGCAGCTCTCCACAAACTCTGGGTGCAGGAATGCAGGGTGAACCTGGGGAGGTACTCGGGGTTAAAAGATCTGAGAATAATTTCCTTAAAGAAAAAGACAGAGCTGTTGCATTTCTGGAGGTTGTGTCTCAGATGATTCCACAAGAAAAGAAGAAAACTTGCTGATAGTGCACAGCTTTCTGGAGCATCCCAAAGACACTGCTGCTCTGGTATGTTTTCCTGAACGTTCTCTCTGACCCTGGTTATTCTCAGTGCAGTAACAGTGCCTGGATTTCAGTCCTTACTTGGCCTGCATGTGAAGTAAACTGCCCAGGTAATTCAAAGGGAGCTTTTAAATAAAGCTAATAGGAGGGTGTGGGCCAGAGCCAATACAGGCATGAATGGAATTCATATCAAGCTTCCAGCCCATTCAGGCAGGAGCTGCATCCAGGATCTCCTTCCAGGTTTACATTTTTAATCTCCCTCTCATAAAATGTTATTTTTTTCCTTTTAATATAGCACAACAGAATTTTCTGGCATTACTGGCTGAATGAAACCAGACAAGAACCAGCAGGAATAATGACTATTCTGACATGGGTGCTCCCTCAGCACTTTTAAAGCCTTCAGAAAAAAGGGAAAAGCCTGCATTTCAGCTGAACAGTACCATCTCCAGAGAGTCCCTGCATGTTGGCAAAGTGGGGTTTAAACCAGGGTTAAAGCACACACTTCAGAGAGGTGAAGACCAGGTCTTTCTGCCATGGAAAGAGGGCTCGGGGGATGGACACAGCTCTTTCCCAGCACACGTGATGGGATAATCACAGTGTGAGCTCTGGTGCCTCTGGATCCCTGCAGCATCCCAGAGCTAACACATTGTCTTGCAGTAGTAATTCCAGAAATCCCTAATGATGGGGAAGATTGAATTTCAGACCAAAACTGAACTGATGCCTCCTCTTCTGGAATAAAAATCCCACACTCTGCAACTGCCCAAGCTTTGGCTTTGCTTCCACATCTGCAAGCTCTCCTGGCCCCACAGGCCTGCCCCTCCTTCCTGTCCAGCTCAGGCTCTTTCCCATGTCCCACAGCAGCCTTGTCCTACAGTTTCCTTTTGACCTAAGAGAGCACTTCCACAGCTGGCCCTGCACTCCCCCTGGAGTTCCTGCATCGTGGAACAGTTTTGCTGCCATTTTACTTTGCCCAATCCTCCCGAGGCAGAAATAGCTTATTCTTAAAGTAATACTAATGAAACCACCTAAGGGATTGCATTCCTTGCCTTCAGGTCTTCTGATTTATGGGTGTGTTGTTCTTCAGCTTCATCACTGCTTGTCTCTTCAGCCATGGTGGGGAGTGACTCACTTGGGACAACTTACACTTTACTGTTATTTTTAATAAGTGCACTTCAAGCACTGATTTTAGACAGGTAACTTTTTACTCGAGGAATGTAACAAATTATGTAAGGGAACAAAAGCCTGAGAAAGCTCTGGCTGGCTATGCAGAGTGTAATCAATGTAATCAGTGACAGCTCTACTTTTGATAGAACATGATTGAGGATTTTGTCTGCTTTGCCTTAATAAATTCAAAGATGATCTTTGTGGAGCAAGCAAGTACTGTGACTTCTTTCCATGTGTGAAGCTTTTAAATGTGTTATTCAGCCTAATTTCATAGACATGTAACAGTGTGCACCCTCTTGTTTCCACCACAGTGGCCAGACGCACGCAGCAGTGGAGAGCAGCAGTCTCTGTGCTCACACAGGGTCACAGCCCAAGCGTGGCACAGCCTCCCAGGGGCTCTCCTTGGTGCCAGCTAGGAAGAGGCTGAGGTGCCACAAGGTGGGAGAACTGTTTCTTTTCCATCCTCCTGCATTCAGCATAGGCATCTTCCAGCTTTCCCGTCCCTTCAGCTGAGTTATCCAGGCTGCAGCTCTCAGGCCCAGTCAGCCCCTCTGATGGAAAAGCCAAAGCCTTGTGCACCCCAGGGTGGGCTGGACCATGGGACAGCTCTGCACTTGCTGTACTGCTGTGTCCTTGCTGTGTGTGGTGATCTGGACTGATCCTAAGCTGTCAGCATCCCACTGGCACCCTCCCCATCCAGGCCTGCCTTGGGGGTTTCTACAGGCACCTGATTGAGATTCTTTAAAAGTTACTCATCTGCATATTAACAAGTACATCCTTAGAACGTCTCAATATCTCACCACTTGGAGATTTAAAACCAGCAGTTCTGCCACTACCTCACTTAATTGTTTCACCTTTTCTTAGGACTTCGTGAACTGCTCGGAACAGCTGTTTCATTACAAACTACCCTATTGCTTTAATATTGAACATCTCCTAGTTAGGAAATTAATTTACAGAAATATTCTCCCTGAATCATGCTATTTTCTTCTTAGCAATCAGCTAAGCACCTACCCTACAATGGCAGTCCACACGTGCAGTTCCCTGGTTTAGAAACGCTGAAAGGAGACAGGAATGCAGGCAGGGGCTGGTTCACTCAGCATCTTTATGTAAAGACAAACTGCACAGTCAAAGTGCCTGAAAACAGGTTTTATTAACAAATACAGCAAGCTCAGTAATTCAGGAACTCTACTGGCAAACAAGAGAACGAGAGATCTTAAAAAGTGTTAAATCTTTCCTGCACGCTTTCATTTAGTTCTATGTCATTTTAGTAAGATTTTCTCGATTTATCTTTTCCGTTCCTCTTGGGAAGAACTTGCTATCTTTGCGTGATTGACAGATTTGTATCAAAGATGCAAAAATCTTAGAGGCTATTGTAAAGCAAAAATCGTAGAGGCTATTGTAAAGCTTAGGTGCTTTTGTAAAGCTTACCTGAAGGTAAAAATTACTGCTCCTCTGTCCTCACTCCCAGTTTCGCTCTGAACAGCTGGACTGCCTGACTATGGCATTTTGTACAGAGGGCCTTCCATTTGATCCACTCACAGACTCCTTGCTAAGAACATCCAGCTGGAACTGCCCAGGTTTCTGACCCAGGATCACCCACAAAACACAATGAGGCTCCTCACTTGTCAGCGCCCTGCCTCACCCAAGTGGGCAGCAGCACATGTGGACAGAGCCCGAGGACAGCAGCTCGACCACTGCCCTCCAGAGAACCTGACTGCTCTCTCTCGGTCCCGTTCTATGTCTGGAAAACGAAAAGTAATGCACAAACAGGACAGACCATCTCTCTACTCCTTAAGGAGTTTCTCTGTCCTGTTGTGCTACGTGGCCACACCCACTGGAAAGCCTGGCTCGTGGGGACACAGCCTTTATGTCCTTATGGCCTTTAGCTGCAGCCAAACTACCAAATTTTGGTGTCTGCTTACCAGCATGTGGTGGCTTTCAGTTTCAGTTGAGCTCTGCTTTTGTATAGGTTACAGCAAGTTACTGCAAAGTCCCACAAAGAATCTCATCCAACAGTTTTCTGATCCATCTGTCGTTGTACAGATGAAAATCCTCGAGACACTATCAACATGGATTTAAAATACGCTTTTTCTTTTCTTTGTTTACCATTTTAACTCGAAACCTGTACCAGCATTTAGAAGCAGTGCTTTGAAAACAAACTCAAGTCATTATTACCTACACTGAATTGTTTATAATGATAGATGAGAGGATCAAGAGCAGATGAATTCTGCTCTGAAAAGAATCGCTGCTGACTAAAAACCTGAAAGCTTCCTTAGAAACTACTGTACTGGTAATTTTTCTTTTAACTGTTTGCAAAGAGAAATCCTCTTTTTTATTAGAGGATGCACTTACAATTATTTCCCCACAACAGTCATAAGATTCAATTTCCCATCCCACAATTCTGGTTTTCCTGCTATGGTTATGGAAATATCTATGCTTCATTTGAGAGAGGAAAAGAAGAATAGAAGGCACTCACAACAAAGACAACATCTGCTTTGCCAGCCTTCCTCAATGCAAAAATTGTTTGGATTAACACTCCAAAAACTGTAGTAAAAAGAAAGAAGTCACCAAGTAGGAGAACAACTGCAATACGAAAAACAGGATGAGGGATGCAAACTGCCATGTTTTCCTCTAAGATATAACACATTTTCTTCTCTCCTCTTTATACCCTCTTAGTCCTTCCTCCCCTCCATACGCTTTTGTTCCTGCCCCTCTCTGCTCTCTTGCTCTCTCCTTTTCATACTCTATGATGTACTCCGGGTAAATCTGGTGCTTATCAAAGACAACAAAAACAGAAGGATTGAACTCATCATCCACACAGCTGTCATAAAACCACAGCTTGTCAGCACCCTTCTCGGGGGGCCGGACGTAGGTGGCGTTGCCTTTGATGTAGTCTCCGACCAGAACACGAGCCACGAACATCAAGTGTCCCAGCTCCGTGGCCTGACAGTAGGCGTGGGCATAGCGAGCATCTCTAGCAAAGTAACTCCCTAGAAAACAACATGAGAACGTGCTTGTGAGGAGAATCCATACAGGAACTGCAGAATCTCAGCATCCCCTGCCTTGTCAGCAGCTATCTGACTCAACTTTCAGGACTTCTCTCACTTGGTTCACAGAATAACACTGAAAATCTTGCTGCAGAGGGGATTGCACTGTGTAATTTCCATTCAGTATTTGCTATTTTAGGAGGAACTTTTTAAAAGCTATACCAATAAGCACACTACAGTGTGTGTTACGATGAGAGGGACAGACAAGAAAACATGAGGACCTTCCACGGCCACACTGAGGGCATGCACACCCCTCTGCTCCCTGCCATGCAAACTAATTTCTCCTCTAAGTTCAAATTATGACCTCAGACATCAGAAAATGCCACTTACAGCAAACCCCTGCTCTAATGCTCTTGACACCTTGTGAGAAGACTTATCCCCAACCCAAAGCAAATCCTGGCTCTCTTCAGAAGGATCATAATACCAATTCTTATCTTTTTTTTTTCACCTTCTATAGTTAAAGAGTTCAGAACTTTGATTGCTCCACTATCAGGGGAGTCTCAGCAGACATTTCACTTTCTACATACCCTTCCCATAGTCAGTTCCATTGCTTCCACAAATTCTCCAGTCAAAGTTCTGAGTGCAGATCATTTTCATGGTGAGCACGTCAGTTCCGTGGAACAGCTGCTTTTCCTGGACTTCCTTTCCTCCATTTTCCCTTTTCATCTTCTCTTTTTGCCTGACAAAAATGAAGGGGAGGAGACTGTGAGCCACGGAACAAAAGGGAAAAAGAGGTTTTTTAAACAATTCCAACAACTATGTAACATCCATGTAAGTGTCAGCTGGATGAGGACCTCCTCATAAGGATAGGGAAACAAGTACTAACCACTGAAACACCTTCCAAAGGGATGGATTCTGAATCCTCTGTATTTTAAGGATGTTGTAATTTTTCATAGTCTGATGAAACAGCTGTTTGATTCCATTGTATTCAGAGGTCGCATTGCTGATCACCACTGCCTATAAAATACAAACCAAAGCAAAAGAAGGCATGAGGCTGCAGTGAGCTTGGAGCACACAGAAGCCTAATTCCAGCAGATACACTTTCAGAAGGGCGCCCAAACTCTGCTTATGAAGGGTAATTAAATGCTTTAGATCGTGACTATGTGAATAACCAAACACCAAGTAAATCAGTACGTCACTCCTGCTTTGCAAGGACACCTCACCTCTCTTCAGGAAGGTTGCTGAAAGGTTTGTCATGTCCAAGAGCTGACACTTGCAACTTTAAATCTCAATGGAACAGAAATTGCAAAAAGAAAATGTGACAGATTATTCCAGATAGTGTCAGTTTTATATCCAAAGCTGATTAAGAACAAAAGATGTTAGATAACAGCTTCACTTTTAACTAGACATTTATGGGAGCTTCAGCTATTAAAGATGAAACAAACAAAACATAAACACTCTCCTGGCATTGTAGTGCCTTACCTTTTCAAAGTCAGAACTTAGAAAGCTTCACTTAAATATGGACTTGACAAAAACCCCCTACATTTCTAAACAAATGTGACACCAAATACCTGCTTAAACAAATACACCTCCTTTCCCAAAGGAAACAAAGTCTATTTAGCCATTATCCTTTTATTTATCCATACATTTTGTTTAAAAATCCATTAAGAAATGCTCATTTTTCCCCAAGAGAATTTAATGCAAAACATAATTAAAACACTGAGCGTTTCTTCTTGCTTATGTCATGCATAAATTTTCCATCTTTTCTCCAAAGTAACTCGTGTTTTTAATCTTCCAGAATCAACATTTATCTCCATAAACTGCACCAGTGTGATCTGGCAGGCTGATGTCACCTGGTAATACTTTCCACTTTACCACAACTTAAGCCAAGTGGGGACTCAAGACGACAAAGTGAGATCCCAACATCCCATGTTCCAGCATGTTTTAAGCAGGAAAGCTGTGGCCATCCTAAAAGGTAACAAGGAAACTAACATTTTACCCTACCAGGCAAAAACTCCCCGTTTTAGAAGGCTGAGCTTAGAGAGGAAATAAAATAAAACTTGTGTTTCACAGCTACATTTAAGTACTTACTAATGAGGAGATCACTTACAAGGAAGTATTCTAAAGATTAAGAATAAAGCCAGCTGCACAAGAAAGAACTATTTCTTTGAATTTATTTAAAAGCCTTTAAACAGGTGAGTGAATTTTCCAATGTCCCAATACAGGAGCGTTTTCCAAAGCCTTACAGCACAACACATTAAACAATCAGGATGTGCAAGTACTGACTGTCTGCACAGTCTGTGGCACCACAGCCCAAGCTGCTCACCACCAGGTGATGAAAATCATGGCACTGTATTTCAGTACTGTATCTTTTCTTTAGAATCACAGAATGGTTTGGGTTGGAAGGGATCTTAAAGCCCATCCAGTGCCACCCCCTGCCATGGGCAGGGACACCTTCCACTGTCCCAGGCTGCTCCCAGCCCCATCCAGCCTGGCCTTGGACACTGCCAGGGATCCAGGGGCAGCCACAGCTGCTCTGGGCACCCTGTGCCAGGGCCTCGTCCCCCTCGCAGGGTGAATTTCTTCCTAATATCCAATCTAAACCTACTCTCTGTCAGTTTGAAGCCATGCCCCCTTGTCCTGGCACTCCAGGCCCTTGTCAATAATCAGCTCAGCACAAGGGGGATTCAGGGGGCATGTCCAGCTCTCACCAGCAGCACCCCCAAGTCCTTCTCCCAGGACTGCTCTGATGCATTGAGTTTTATCTTTCATGTTTTTCATGTTCTGTGCTGCCCAGGGGTGCAGCTCTGAGCTCACAGTCAGGGTCACTCAGCTCTGCACACAGCAGGGACACAAATCAAATCCTTTTCCAGATGGAGACCAAGGATAATGGTTACAAGTTTGCAGGCCCAAACGCACAAGGGTAGGCTGAGGAAAGAAAACAAGGAAGAAGGGACTTCATAATCTCAAGCTGTAATTGGACAATTAAACCCCAATATGCAAATGGACCAAAACTTATAAAAGTGTGAGACCTCGTGACCATTTGTCCATTTTGTGTCCATTTTGTGCCCATTTTGGGTCCACCTTGGGTCCACCCTGGCCAGGCTCTTGTGCTGCCCAAGGTGTATCCTTAAAGGCCTTGTAATGAATACCTGCTTTATTCTCTAGCTCTGTCCAGTCTCTGCTCCAGGCCAGCCCTCCCAAGGCAGCAGCTCCATCTGCTTATCCCCAGCCTGGATTGACCCCAGGGGTTGTCCTGGCCCAGGTGCAGCACTGGTACTTGTTGAACCTCATGGGATTCCCATGGATCCCTTCTTGAGTTTGTCCACGTCCCTTTGGATGATCCTGTCCTTCAGGTGTGTCACGTGCAGTGTTCAGCCTGGTGTCATCTGCAAATTTATTTATACGTGAACAATTCCCACTCAAACTACAAAGGTGCTTTTGCTGTGCTGCATCCTTCAGGCTCATGGTGTGATTCTTGGAGTGTCCTGTGCAGGGCCTGGTGTTGGACTCGATGATCCCAACGGGTCCCTTCCAACTCAGCACATTCTGTGATTCTGTGACCTCTTCCTGAGGAACTGTAACCTTTCTGGGTAAAACAGAGGGTCAGCCATGTCACACAAGGCCTAATCCTGTAAGAGAGGTACTTCCATTACTTTATCATATGATGGCCTTCAGACAACAAAGCTGTTCTTCTTTCCATGAGGACTTTGTGGGTTTGTCCTTATTTCCCCAAGGATGCTTCTAGTGCTAATAAAAGGTCACAGCACCACACTGAAGGTGGTGTTGAAGGCTGATACAGCGTAACTACACATCTTCTTCAGCATTTTTCACCTTCAGGCCTGAAAAGGGCAATCCTCCTGAGTGTGAGCATTTGCTGCCCTGTTACCAAGGAGCAGAGTTCCCAAGGCAGAGAAGGAATCACTGCTCTGGCAGCAATTCCCACCATGCAGTGCATGACTGCACAAGAGCAGTACTCTGTGACTCACACCCTGAGCTTTGCTTCACTGGGGTTTTGGAAGGAGCAGGGTTGGTTCTGGTGGCAGTGACCCCACCAGAAGTGACATCTCTAAAATGGACAGACACTCTTCACATTGCATCCTGTGCCTGGTACAGGGCTGCAATCCTTGGCCTGCACATGGCCAGGATTCAGCAGCACATGGGCCACACAGAGACTGGCAGGAAGCCACACATCCACTGCACACTTTTCTCAGTTGTACATTAGAGACAGTTTTAAACCCAGTGTGAAGTTTCAGCATATAAGTAATTTTTTTTTTCCTTTAAAACATTTAACAGCTACTATTTCCACTTTGTTAAAACAAAGACAGGAGAAATTCACACCAACTTTCCAGTCAGTGTTACCAATTTCCATTATACACTTCTTTCAACAGAACTATTCTCAATGACTTACAGATTAAGGCACGGCAGTACTCAAAAAATAAGCAATGTTACCAAAACACAGCTTCTCATTTTAAGTCAAGTTGACTTTCTGCCTATCTCACAGGTTCCTTTTTAAAATGGATCACTTCCAGCGCAGCAGATTTTGCCAGGATTATTTGTCAATGTCTGAAGAGAAGGCAGTTCATCGAGTTGTAGCTGTCAGCTCTTACAATGGTCACCACAAGCATGCAGAATCCCAGCCACTCCCAATATTACCTACTGCAGAAAAACAAGCTTAGGGTCCCACAGAAAGATTGAATCTAGCCCAGGCTTTCACTTTTAGTGCCAGCAGGTATCACGGGCATTGTCACTTTCCTGTGAAAGGCACTCACAAGTTAAGAGATGTTTTCTTAGGTGCCAACTCATCAACCAAACTGAGCTCTGGGGAATAAGGTGATCCTTCTACTCACCCATCCCCATATGCACAACCAAAAGATACTATGGATCTGGGCAATGCACTCCAAAGCCTCCCACATTTGTGACTCCACAAACACCCCAACAAATGTACCCAACTAAAATTCAGACAGGTGTTCAGAGCAAGTATGGGAAGCAATTAAATACATACAGCTCAAGAGACCTAAAAAGAACAGAGCTACCTGTGTTTCTGGCATTCTTTGGAAATGTTTACACTTGTTAGTTAAGATGCTGATAAGCCAAGGGAAGAGCATATTCCTTTGCTACTTTCACTGAGCTCCAAATATCACAGGCCAATCAATCTCCACATGGGCTGCCTGCCAGATTCCCACACACTCTCATTTCATCTTTTCCTTATGAAAGTCGTGTCTCAACAGGAGGGTCTCTCTAAGTTTTGTCTGACCCTGTCCTCTATGCAGTAAATCATCAAGTGTACTTTGCTATCCAATCTTGTTAAACCACTGTCACCTTCACTATGGAATTTTGTTCAAAGGTGATTTTCTATCAACATGGCACTCCTTCTCTTTTTACTCCACCCATGACACTGACACAGCCACACACTGGTGTTCCTGAGCCCCCAGGGTATCTGTGCCAACACAGCCTGGTCAGCATCACACAAGAAAAACCTCTCATGCTTCTGTTCCTCAAAACCACTATACAATGGGCAAGTGTAACATCATGAAAAGCCTTTTTTTCTAGAATCCTGTAGTACTTCCACAAACTGTGCTGCTCTTCCAGGACTGCAGGACCTAATAATCTAAAAAACACTCACACATTTTGGTCTTGATAGATCAAATAAGAACACAGACTTTGGGCTGACAGGGGTTGGGTTTGTTTTGTGGAAGACATCACTGCAATGTTATTTTTATTTTATGATTGTAGGTCTTTATTTCTGCCATTTCTTGAGGCCAAAGTCTGTGCTCAGATCTGTGACGTATGTGACAGTACTGGAGGATACAGAGACTTCCTTTCCTGGATCTCCAATCCAAACTTACTCTTCCTGTCTTGAACTTGGTGAGTTTTGTGTTTGGTGTTGTTTGCAGTTTTGAGTTTTTGGTTTGGTGAGCTTTTGGTACGTACATAAAAGCCTAAAATGCAGTTGAAGTTCAAGGCAATTTGGCACCTGTTCCATGAGCCCTTGGGAGATCACCTAGATCTTCAACACACCCACCCAGGAAATTACTCCTGTCCCTTTTTAGCATTGACCCAGCTACAGTTGATTCAGTTAAGCTCTGAACTGTGCCTTTCCATGAGAATTACGAAAAGGGGGGAATAAAAAGATACCTTGTATCCGAAGTCAGGCAGGGCAGATGCATCCCAGTGACTAGGACAGGTCTGGCTGGGAATAGAAGAATCCCTCTGGCTGCTTGCAAACAGACAGAAAGTGAAGTGTTAGTAATTCTAGTACTGCTCCAAACACTCAGATTTGGAGCACCACCTTTGACCAATTCTTGTATTTAAAAATTAACAAAATAAACCACAAAGAATCTGGGAAAGAGCCTCAGTCTACAAGCTGGGCTCTGCATGCTGCCACTCAACTCAACCCCAGGCAGCAGGGGATGCACCAAGATTGCAGTTTGGGATATAGTTTCTGTTGCTCAGTCCCATGGATGGAGCATGGACTGAGCATTCTCCAGCAGCACCTGAGCTCTTTGTGCAACTGCCAGCACTGGGAGCCGTTCTGCCTTATAATTACTTCTAAAATATGAAAAAAGCAACCTAAAGAGCACTTACCTTGTCTTTATCTTCTGCACCTCTTCAGAAGACACAAATTTTGGTCGCCTGCAGATCCGTCTTCGAGTTTTAAAAGTAATGTTTGTCTGAGTCATTTCTTGAGGAGAAAAAAGAGCAGGGGCAAAAAAGTCCTTAGTAAGTCTACAAGATGGGGTCAGCTTGTCATCATCAGTCATTCTTTAATGAAAATTGCATATTCACTGTCAATTTTACCTGCTGGGGAATAGCTGCACAAAGGCTGTACAAGCTTCCTGTCTTTCCTGTAACTCAGTGATTGAACCTGTGCCTCTCTTGCTCACTCCCTCAAGCCACTCATGCTCTTTACACATTGCTACAGCAGCACAAAGATGCCTAACTACTATTTTTTACCATCCCCAGAGTTAACTTACTTTACTTAAGGTTTACTCTGACTTTATGTGAAGACTATGAACCTTTATATTTCTGGTCAGATGTGAGCCTGGAGAGCGTCAAGGAGTAAGGGGAGAAGGTTACTTTTGTAAGGAATTTCCTCTGGGCCATCATTACCTCACTTCCAGTAAGTGAAACTGGGGGTGTCAGGAAAGGAAGCCACAGCTTCTAGAAGCTGGGAGACTTTGCAAGACTGAGCTGCAGATGAGAACCTTTAAAAGGCCTACCTTTAAAATTGAGTTCATATTGATGTTGGTCAGTCTGGAAAGGTACAACGGCACAGGGATCTGCTTGATACAAATTCTCAATAATGGAAGAAGATGGTGAGGTCAGGCTATTCCCTTCTTCCTTTGTGGGGAAAAGAGAAAAAAAGAAAGAGAATGAGAAGTATGACAGTGAGGACTAAACCCTGGATAACTAGCTGGGGTAGAGAAAGAGGAGGCTAAGAGTAGGATGACAAGGAATCTACCCAGAACTATGGTGAGCTGAGTACTGAATATTTGTAACATAAACACAAATA
>VZSR01000680.1:2516992-2824880 GCA_013398615.1 Brachypodius melanocephalos
TGGGGGGCGCCCCCGGCCGTCCCCGCGGGCTGCCCCCGCCCCCGCGCTCACCTTGGCCCCAGGTGGCACCTGCCCATGAGGTGCAGCTTGCAGAGGTGCAGCCGCTCGCAGCCCTCGCACTCCTTGAGGACGCAGACCCGCACGTCCGTCACGGCCACGACCACCGAGCCGCCCTCCACCACCAGGAACCGCCGGGGGCCCGCCGCCCACAGCGTGTCTTGCAGCTGCGGCGCCGACAGCCCGACGGTCTCCTCCAGCTCCCGCAGCCTGAGCCGCCCGCCATGGGAGCACAGCGTCTGGGTGAGGAAACTGGACACGGCCGGATCGCACATGGAGCCGCTCTGGCCGCGACGGGACCGCGAGCGGGACTGTGCAGGAGCGGGGCGGGAGCGGCAACAGGAGCGGCAGCGGGGCGGGGACTCGACAGCGCCTCACGGCCGCGCCGGACGGGAATCGAAACCGAAGGCACGGGCGGGGCCAGCGGCTCGGGCCGAGCTGAGTTCAGCGATCTGCCCGGCCTGGAGGCCTTCTCGGCTGAACATCACGCGGGAAATCAATAATGCAGGAAGTGACTGAAAGTACCGTGAGGTTTCCTTGTTGTTGTGGCAGAATGGTTTGGGTTGGAAAGGTCTTAAAGATCATCTCCTTCCGCCCCTTACGCTAGACAGAGTCTCCTACCTCTAGACCAGGTTGCTCCACCTTCCTTTCCTCACCTTGCTAACATTTGCTCTCTCTACACTAACACGAACCTACTGCAGAGCATTAAGCATATAATTCAGGATAAAACACGTCACATACACAAATAACTCTAGTATTTACGTAGCAATGCCATTACTTTTCTTTCTTCCCGGCTGGCAGTGAGCTGCTGATCAGCGCTGGCTGCGGCACTGTCCTGGCAGGGCTGTGAAGCCGTGCTGCTTTTGGCTGGGGTAGGGTTTATTTTCTTCCGGTGGCTGCTGTGGGGCTGTGTTTTGGATTCGTCTCGAACACAGGAGTGATAAGAGATGTTTTCATTATTGCCGAGCAGGGCCTTCCACAGAGCCAAGGTCTTTCCTACTCTCCTTGTACTGCCACGCTGGGGAGGGGGCTGGGGTGCGTGGGCAGCTGGGAGGAGGGAGAGGGGGCAGGAAAAGGAAAGCTGGGACATTTGGAGTTTGTCTTCCCAAGACATGGTGATGTGTCTCAATCCAGGAGTTTTCCAGCTTTTACCCTTCTGATTCTCTCCCCAGCCCCACTGGTGGGGAGTGGGTGAGTGGCTGCCTGGGCCAGACTGCTGGCTGTGGTTAAACCACTACAGAAGCAGCAGTGCCAGGTTCCTCTTGGTGTGAAAGTAGGGCTGGGGAGGGTCTGTGGGATGGGGAAGAAGCACAGCAAACACTGAATCGAAAGAGGGTTGAGGATTAAATCCATTTGAGATGAACTTTTATACTGAAACCCTTTAGCAGTGCAAGTCTCAGGGATAGTATCAACTGCTCCCTCTGGATCAGGAAGTTAACTTTGTAAATAAAGTGAGTAGCCCTTGTTGCCTGTTGCTGGTGCCTGATTTGAAAGGCATGTGAAACTATAAAGTCACAGTCACTGTTCAGGTTATAAAGAGAGCCACCTCCAGGAATAAGGCCAAGGTGGTACTGCCTGTGGTATGCTCTTTCTTTGTTGTTGAAGGCTACGTAAGAACCTTTTCATTGGGCATATTTCGCCATACCTGTCTGCTTCCTATGATAATCGAACCAATGAAATGATTTTTAAAAAGCAATAGAAAAGGAGAGGTAGAAGGAGGAGTTTGCCACGTCACAGCTTTAGAGAAGTACATTGAAGTTCTGGGTTGGTTTGTGCTCTAGGTGTGGATGTTGGCATTCTCAGGTTGTCAACAGATCATCAAACATAATAAAACTCAGAACGATACTCGAGGTAGTTTCAGGAGTGACTGATAAAGTAGAAAATGATTCAAACATTGAGTCAGCAATATGTTGCCAGCTTTAAACAGTAGATAATGAATCAGGCAAACTGTACAGTAATTTGCTTATAGTCATTTGTTTTTTTCAGACAGCTCCAGTGAAAACATAGATTTCTGCTACATTTCATACATTAATCCACTCAGAAATCTCAACTACTGTCTTGAGGAGCTTTGCTGCATACTTTGTTGGAACAGTATTAACAGAATGGAGCAGTAAAGTGAAGCACTGCAAGCGGAGAGAAGCGACAAACGCAGTCTTGGCAAGCATGTTCTATTCTCCACTTAAATATATCGAAGAAGGGTTTGGGATCAGGCCTGAGTAAAAGCAAACAAAGAAACATTGCTGGATTTATCCTGTTTGCTACTATGTTCTGCAAATACAAATGGCCAAATACTCGACTTCCTTAGCAGCTTTAAACAGAACCAATTTATGTGAAACAACACAACTGGGTGAGGCAAAAGGGATCTCTGTATGAAGGAATCCCAAAATGCTGTTATTTTCATAGTGACTCCAGCCTTAAGTATCAAGTCCTTTGCTTAAAGTTAGGAACCAGTATGGCTGGATTGCTGTAACCTCTTGCTACCCTGTAAATTTTTCTCTCTGGTGCCCTCCACTTGCAGCTGTAGCATTTCCTTGTTTGCCCTGCCTGACTCTGGTATTCAGCTGACTATAGTAAGCAAAACCAGCTTTCAGAGACTTGACACTGAAATATTGATTAGTATGAGCAAAGTATGAATGGAAGTAGCTGTGTGCAAGCACCAGAAGAAACAGCAGAGCAAAGGTTAAAAGAATGGCCTGTGTTGAATAACCAAAACCACAGCTTAAGGCAGTAAAATCGAGAAATGTTTTTCTCAAACCGGAACTTCTGCATTCGGTAGCATAGACAACTTGTCAGCAGGAAATCCCAGCATCTGACAGGCTGGACGTGGCAGGAAGATACAGCACGTCACAAATAACATCGATTTCCTCTTGGTTCGACTGGGAGCAGACCACAGAATGTGGAAACACAGAAAATGAGCAAAGGAGTTCCATCGAGTGCGTGGAGGCAGCTGTAGCCAGACTGTGAAGCACAAGGATGTGCTGGGTTCCACAAGCTTTCCAAGGCAGTTTTCCACTGCCAGTGGAAAATAATACAAGAGATAGCAAAAGGCTGTGATGGTTGGTGCCCATCTTCCCTTTTGTTACAGGCAACATGGATCCTGGTGAAACCAGCACCCCTCGGGGGCTGTGAGTATGGGGTTTATGACAGTGTGAACAGAGTTAGATAAACTGAATGAATGTGAATGAAAGCTGGGGAACTGAGTGAAATGAATGCATCCCTAAATGCAACTTCTGCAGCTTGACTGGGTGCAGATGGATTTGCAAACAAATGTGCCTTTTCTGATGTGTCTGCAGCCGAAGCACAGGTTGTGGTTACACTGGATGCTATGGAGCTGCCCCGCTCTGTGTGAAGTAGAGGCTGTTCCTGCTCTAAATAGTTGGTGCAGCCCAGCTTCCCTGCTGGCTCTGACCACATCAGCAGTTCTTCCCTGCAGGCAAGGCTAAAGCGTGCAGAAACACCCTGGGAATGATGCTGTCAAACCGGCTTCCCCTCTTTTTTTTCTGGCATGTGACCTGTTCAGTTTCTCTTATTGTCACCCCCATTCTGCTTCTTGAGACGCCTCTTTCAGGTCTCAGCTTTGGCTCACCTTACAAGTTATTCTCTGCCCCACGTCCAACTCTTTTTCTTGCCTTAGATTCCCCAGACTGTTACAAATAGCATTTTGCAGAACTTCCTGGGACCACTGTTTTCTTGTTTCCCCCCCCCCATTTCTTACACAGCCTTCCTCCCGTTCAGTACTGTTTGCTTACTTAGCTAATTGGCTGCGTTTACAACTTGCCTGAGGCTTTCCAGAAAACTTTGAGGCTTCTTTGTTCTGCGGAAACTGTTAAGCTATGTGATAAAAATCCAGCTGGTGGGAGGTAGGGGCTCTCTTCTCACCTGACATGCCTGCCCCCCGCACACACCCAAAAACTGCAATCAGTTCAGACTGTCTCATCCCCAGCACGGGCACTGGAAAAACACACACTCTTGTTCATCGTAAATTATCACTGTGACTCTGCTCAGGTCCCTCGCTGGAGTGGGCTGGGCTGTGGGGCTGGAAAAAAAGCCAATTTGGAGCCTACCAAGAAGGATGAAACGATGAGAAATTTAGGGGAGGAACAAGCGTGGGAAAATAAGGGGATAGTCAGCGACTGGAGCGAGTGCAGATGTGGATGTGATGGACCATCTGTGGTGTAAAGGGGAATGCCTGGGAGCATCTCCAGGGACCAGCTCAGGGTGTGAGGGGGCCTGTTTGCCTCTAGGGGCAAAACCACGGGGAGGTCAGCTATGGGACCTGGAATGTCCTGGGGAGCTCTGTGTGGGTCTGCCCTGGCAACTGGAGTGTGGCTGTGCCTTGTGGGTCCCTCTGTGTGACCCATGTGCCTGGGAAGTCTCATACGAGATATGAGACACTCACCTGTCCTTTTAGGTGGAGGACAGCCCAGCAGCTGGAATTACAGCAGAGGAAGGGAGGAGAGAAGGAGAAAGATGCACCTGGAATGGCAAACTCTCCCAGCAGTGCCCAGAAGGAGAGCTGTGGTGAGTCCTGTGGGCTCTGTCTCCCCTCCTGTGTGTTCCAGGACCCTCCACTGCCCCTCTCCTCCCTCTTTCCCACAGTGCTGCAGGTGGTTTTCTAATTATTTTTATTTTATTTTTTTAAATTTTATTTTGGCTCCTTTGTGTTGCAGAATAAGGACTTTACAGTTAAAATTGTCAAGCGGTATGTTTTATTCCGGCTGGGATGCACAGGGGATATTTCCACCAACTCTGTGTCCCTGGTTCCAGGTTTAAATACACACTGATCCCCCAAACCCACACCTCCCTGCCCGCCCATTCCCCGCTCACTCTCTGTCTCCTCGCTCTTCATATTATAATTAATCTGTGGTGCCGCATCTCCTGGTGGTGGCGGGCGGGGGTCTCTGATGAAGTAAAAGAAGTCTTCCTCAGTGTTCGCTGCTTGACCTCCTCCTCTGGGCAGCGCCGTGGGGATTTGGCTAATTCTCAGGTTAGGTTGTCCTGGCCAAAACTGGGAGCCTGCTTCTTGCTGGTTTCTTAAGCAACCGGTTCTGCTTTATCGGGTCTTCACAATACCTGAGTCCTGCTTTGCTGAGTTTTCACAATATACAGCTTATCGTTATGGCCTTTACCTGGAAATTAAATTCCTATGTGTTCTGTTACAAATTGTTTCTACCTAACAAGTTACATTTCTATTACAAGCTGGTTTTCTACTTTTACAAACTTTGCTAAATAAGCTATATCCTTCTGTTTCACCTGCTTAAGTACATTACATGTTTCTAAAATTCTGAATTTTCATATGCATACGTGTTTCCCATATCACCCTTAAATCTCCTTTTTCCATCTTGCTCTGAGCGGTTCCCTGTCCCTGTATTTGCCAGATCAGTCCCTGGTTTCTTCCTTTGCTGTCTCTGGCTCCCAGGCAGTATTTTGGAGTTCTTCCCTCTCTGTCCTGGAGCTTGGTGTTTCTCCTATCTCTGTGTCTCTCTGTCCAGAGGCTTGTCCATGTTCAAGGTTTTCCTGCTTGGATCTGTAGCATGGAGTGAGTCTATTTCTTTCCCCATCTCTCTTTGCTCTGCTCCCTGCCCCTCATTTTGAAATCCTTGCTCTCTGTCCTGTACTGGGACGTGTTCTTTCTTTGTCTCTCCTTTATCTGGCCCTTGCTCCCTATTTATCAATTACTTCTTTCTTCATCTCTCAGTCTGGTGCTGGATCACAATCTTTAATTCCTCCTTTCCTTCCCTGAGGCCCATCTTGCTTTCTCCTGCCCACTCGGGCTCCCTGTTCCTGTTTTAATTCCTCATTCCCTAGCTGGTGCTGTTCTTCCTGTGCAGGTGGTGCTGTGTCAGCTCTTTATTCCCATCTTTTCATTCCTTACTCTCCCTCTGTTAGCCCATTGCTGTCATATTATTTTGCCATCTCTGTGTTCTGTTCCATATCCCTGTTTTTTTCCTTCTCCTCTCTCTGTGCCCTGTTGCCCCTGGCTGTTTTTAATTTCTCCATTTCTCTCTGCCTGGCTCCAACTCCCTGTTTTTTCATTCCTTCCTCTCTGCCTTGTAGCCCATCAGTATTTTTAATTTCTCTGACTCTCTTTGTCATTCAGTTTCTTCTTCTCAGCCCTGTGGACAGTGTGATTCAGTTTCCTCCTCTACCTCTCCTTTTCCATTTCCTTGGCCCTTGTTTTGAATCCCACACACTCCCTGCATCTTATTGCTTCCCACCCCTGTGTTTTAATTCCCCCCTTCCTGCTGCATAGTCTGTTGCTTTTTCCTTTTTTCATCTCTCTCCATCCATCTTGCTGTGCCCACTTTTTATTCCTTCCTCTCTGCTCTGTACCCTGCTGCTACTTTTTGGCCTTTTCCATCTGTTTGTCCAGCTGCCTGTCCCTGTTGGTTCATTCTGCCCTCTTCCTCATTGTCAGACTGAAATATTATAGTTTATGACTTAGACATTTTCATGCTAGACTTTTGCCTGTTGTAGCAAAACCGTGTTACAAAAGCTGCAGAGAAGACCACCACACCGTGACTGGGGCTCTGAGAGGCCCTGCTCCCTCCGCTGATGAAGGTGAGACAAATTAACAACTCCATTCACAAAGCACGAGCCCAACACCTTCAGGGTGGAGCCCACAGCCCCAGGACTATCAGCTGCCGGGCTCACACAGGGTGGGGGGAAAAAGCCTTTGGGGGTGTGTTGGAAAACCTCTGGGCAGAGGCAGTGAGCGCCCATCCTCCAGGGTGCAGAGGAGCCCAGCTGAGGGGCCCTTCCCCCGGGGAAAAGATTATCCACAGCACAGGGGGGGACACGGGCCATCAAAAGCCACCCCCGCATCCCAAGGAATCCCAGACCCCAGCACTGCAGATGATGCAACAGACCCTCACAGTTGCCAGGGACAAACTGGTCCCCTGCACGGGAGACACGTGGGCATTCCCACCTTCCCAAAGCCTGTATCAATCCATGGAATTCTGTACTCTTTGGTGTGTGGCAGTGGGAGCAGGGGTCACCACCAGGAGGAGCAGATGGAGGGGAGAAACGAGACATTGTTGGGATGATATGCTTCCACCTAACCCCTGTCAATCTCTCCCTGTCACCCTACTCCCCAAGCTCTTTCTCTGTTCTTTCTTTCCTTCTTTTCCCTTTCTCTGTGCCTCTTTTACTATTAAGTAAAACATATCAAATTTTTTTTGGCACCAGCATCTAACGTCGTTTGGCTTTAATCTCGTTTTTGGGGTATGTTTTGGACCTTCAAAGTTCTTTCCGGTTTATACACTGAGACTTCCTTTCCTTTGCTCTTCTGGCTTAAAAAGCGGACGGTAACACTTGCACCCAGCCCTATCCCGTGCCATGGCCATCCCTCTGTGTTCGCAGTGCCTCTGTGTCCAGTCACTAATTCCTCCCTGGGAAAAATCCCGATTTTTCTCTCCGCTCCCTCTTAGGGACGGGTCCGGGATATGGACGGGCTCTGTGTCCCTGCTGCCACCTGCTGACGGATCCCCCGCCCCCTTCATTATTACAGACGGGGGGCACCCCAAAGCCTCCCCTGTTTCAGCGCTGCGATCCCCCGACAGGATGCAGGACATGGATCCCATCGATGGCGAACCGCACGGGCGTGGTCACCGAGCTGGGCTTTGGGGCCGTGCTTGCCACCAGTGTGGAGGCTCCCTCATCATTTTTGGCGGGCTTTAAATAATTTTGGGGGGTCTCGCATTCATTTTCGGGGAGGGTTCCCGTAATTTTGGGAAGTTCCCCTGTCATTTTGGGGGATTCCCCATCATTTTGAGGGAGTCCCTCATAATTTAGTGGGGTGGGGTCTCCGTTATTCTTGGGGGGGTGGTCCCCATAATTTGGGGCTGATGCGCGTCATTTTGAAGGGTTTGAGGCTTTCCTGAGGGCTCTATCCAGGCGCACGGAGTCCACTCCCGTGGCTTTGGAATAACGGGAGCAGGGGGAGCGCCGGGGACGGGACCGGAGCAGCACGGCGGCTCTGCTTTACGGCAGTGTGGCGGGCACGGCGGGCCCGTGGCTGGGCTTTACGGCAGTGTGGCGCCGTGAGGTGATAGAGCGCTTTACGGCACTGTGGTGGCCCAGGCGAGTACAGCACGAAAATACCTGAAAATTCACGGTGTCACCAGCCCGAAAATACCTCAAAATTCACAGGGAAGGTGTGTGTGAGAGAGCTCAGTGTGACCAGCCCGGAACAGACAAGGTGAAGCTGAGGCCTTACTGCGTATTCTGCGTATGAAAAGCATGGAGGAAGAAAATGGTTCCACAGAAGGTTCCAGACTCTCAAGATGCACAAGGAAAGGACAAGAGGCAACAGACACAAACAAAAGAGCTTCCAATTAGATATGGGGTAAAAAACCTCTTCCCACTGAGGATGGAGATCCAGCAGACATTTTTACCAGTGGCCCATTCTCTCAGGTAGTCTTTCCAAGCATTACCTAAGATTTACCAGTTGTTGGCATAAGCCCGAATTGACGAGAGTTAATAGCACAGTGAAGGCAGCATGGTGAGTCTCTTGGGCCCCTCAGTCCTCCCTGCAATCCTGCTTGCTGTGAGGTAGTGGGATGCTCAAAATCAGCAGGAGTTGCTTGCAGCTCTTTGGGAAAGATGACTGAATTTAGAGCCTGTGGAGAAAGCTAATAAAAGAGGGAAATGATAAGAGTTTAAAGAGAAGGAGAAATGAAGGAAATGAAAATGAAGCAAAACTTTAACACAAAGTAAATGTTTAGATTATTTTAAAAAAATCCACAACATTTCCAGTCATAAGGGATGGAAGCTGAATGAAGAATAGACTGTCAGGAGCAATAGGGGAAGGCTGGCTTGTTCTCTGCTTAAAATCAGACCCACCCCACAACATGCTGTCAGTGCAAAGCACTTGGATCTTCCTGTTCTCCTTTCCCACCCTCAGGGCCAAGTGTCTCCCACAGCTGGGGTACCAGGCTGGAGCTTTTCTCCTCTGCTGATGCTTCTGAGCCCAGGAGCCCCAAGAGCAGGAACAAAACTTGAGAGCTGCTAGACAGGCGGCCAGTGGGTGTCAATGCCTCAGAAAGGCAAAGGCTGAAAGACTAACCAGAAATCAAAGGACCAAATAGGTGATGATGGCACAGTAAAAACCATAATGTGTCCTGGCTGCCCAGCTGCTTCTGGGGCCTTGGAAGAGGAGCACGGGATAGGAGCAACCCATTTGAGAGACACAGAACATGCTGAGTTGGAAGGGACTTACCAGGCTCATGGATTCCAACTGCCGGCCCGGCACAGCTCACCCCGACAATGCCACCCTGTGCCTGAGAGCATTGTCCAAACACTTGTGGAGCTCTGGCAGCCTTGAGGCCGTTCCTTGGGAGCCTTTTCCAGTGCCCATTCATGCTCTGAGGGGAGAACCTTTTCCAGATAGTCAGTCTGACCTTCCTGTGACACAACTCCAGCCCTTCCCTCGAGTCCTGTCACGGGAGTGAAGAGATCAGTACCCGTGCCCCTGCTCCTCCCCAGGACGATGTTGAGGACAAAGACTGTTCAGTGTCCTCCAGACTGAGCAGATCTGCTGGTGAGTTTGTAACCACTAGATGGAACTCAAACACTGTGCATTAATTCGCTGATCATCTGCACGGAGTTGGTCCTGATTTTGGGTAAGGCTGTGAGTCTGGTAGCTGAATGTCAACACCTGTCCTCAGCAGCAAAGGGCTTTTATGGAAATACAGCAAGAGCTCCTAAAATATGGGTGAATAATTCATCCATTCCAGTGAGCAGGGATACTGAATGTTTTGTGTCCAAATCGTGGTAATGTTTTTGGTTCCTACTGAGAGCCACAAAAGCCTCTGATGACTTGATGGAGAGCACTGGGAAGCATCCTTCATCAGACACACCACCAGCACATGATTTTGGGTAAGTGGTTTAACATGGCTGTGCCTTGGTTCCCCCTTTGCTGAAGTGAGTTTTGAAACTCTCCCTTAAAGTGTGCTTGAGCATCCAGTATGTTATTATTTTTGAAGCTATTTAATACTCCTTGGTGGGGTACATCTTGCCAGTGTACAGTGGCAGACAAAAATGCAGTCATCTACAACACAAATCCTACATTCTGCTGTCCTCCAGTTTCTGAGACTCCAAACTTGTTTTCTCACAGCCCATTAAATAAAACAAACTAAGGGACAGCTACTGTTCACTTCTTAAAGGCTTAGAATATTTAATTATAATTAAAGGATAACCAGTATTATAAAGCCTAGAGACCCCAGACAGGATCAGCTCTGTGTTGTGCTGTGTCTTGTACAATGTTGGGGTTTAGATTTCTAAACCAAGACATACAAAGAGAGTAAAAGGAATTCCTTCCCTTCGGCAGCTTATAGTCTTCACAGGAAAAAAAAGTGTACCTGGGGACAAAGAAAGCAAGCAGTGCCCTAGTCAATGTAAAAATTTTTCCTTACCTGCATTGAGGTGCTACTGTGACTATTTTAATAGTAACAATATACTTCAGAGCAATGCAGAGATATTTGATTTCTCAAGACACGTGGGAAGCTGCAAAATATTTGTCAATAGTTATTTTACCATTCAAATTGAATTTAAAAACCAGTAATAATGGTGACCATTCTGAGGAAAAGACTCTTCTTTATCAATTTGTATGTATAAACACCAAGAAATTAGTGAAAGTCATCAGAATATTGAAAATGGAGCAGGAAAACCTGCTCTGGGAGTAGGAGATTAATGGCATTTCTGATATACAGTTCCTCAGAGAAAGAAAAGACAGATTTCTTACAAGTACATTTTGTTGATTGTCCAAAGCATGCAAGGAAAGTGGTACGGAAGTTAGTTCCTAATCTAATGTATCAATTAAATGATAGATGATGTGAAATACATGAATTGATAGCAGAACAGTCCAAATCTGTAACTTAAAGGTTTGTACAGTGTTTGGGCTTTTAGTCTTCCCAATTCATCTTGGAGGTTTAACAGGAGCAGTTTATAGAACCTGATGTGAGGCCGGGGAAGTTTCCTTCGGAGGGGTTTAACTGGGAGAGTAAAGCTCCAGTGAAATCATTACCAGGTGGAGTCACACCAAAAAAGGACAGAAAAAGAGAGAGGATGAGCAGTATCCATATGGAAAGCTCATCCTGATTCACAGACCCAAGCTAAGAACGCTGCAGTTCCCACTTTGGGCATTTCTACCTGTCTGTGTGGTGTTACTTGAGCAAGGTACAAACCTTTTCTCAGTAGGGGAAGGTCAATCAAATGAGGTACTTGGATTGAGATTAGGTGGATGAGGAGTTTTTTAACTGGAGTCTTGCCTTGCACGTGAATTCTGAATTTCCTGGCTTTGCTCAGTGCACTTCTGCTGCTTCCCAAATGCTAACAAGTGAACAAATCCATCCTCCTGCTCTTGGAAAGAAGCAGTTTGCCTCAGAGAGTTTGCAGTGTTCTTGGAAATAAGGACATAAACGAATTGAAGAAGCAGCTGACTTGTGAAAAAGGAATAGCAGAGTTGTAGCACTCTTGGCATATAAGAGACTGTGCTTGGAATAATAAATTTTTATTAATATGATATAAAGTAGCAAAACTTTAAACCAGTAACTAACACTTAGCCACTCATTGCTGATCCTCCTAAGAGTAAATAATAAATGCCCATTCAGCTGCTTCTTCACTTCCACAAAACTATTTGCACTGACCATGCAGAAATAGTGTCTTCCAGATTGATACTACTGACATGCATTCACAATTTGTGTTTTATTATGAAATCCCTGTGGATTTGGCTGGAGACAGTTTTCCTAGACTTTGGGCTTGATTATCTTCTGTGATATGCAGGCACTTGTTTATTGAAGGGCACAAGTTACTGATGGGCAACATTCAGAAGTGATAAAGGTTCTACATTTGGTTTAATCCTGTTCCATTTATTCTGGAATAACTCTGCCTCCAGGAAAGGGCAAATATGAAATATGAAGTACGCTTTACTAACAAAGGTAAAACTGGAAGCTTCGGTCTGAATTGGCCATCACAAAAAATAAAAGGTGGCCCACAAATATTGCTGTGCTGTGGTGGCTGATGGAGAACAAGAGCATGATAATTGTTTGCAAGCCTTTCCTGGAAACATCTTGACTGTTCCAAGATGCAGAACCTCAATCTGAGGATGATGTAGTGATAATCAGCATTTTACCTGAAAAATATTACGTTCTCTTCTTGGAAGTGATAGGGAAGATGCTGCCAGCATTTCACTCTGGACTAGGCAGTGATGTTTTTCGGGCATGTAGGCAATCACTAAGCCAGTGTAATGCAGGCCAGGTTAAACCTGCAGCACAAAATTGGAATCAACATTTGAAGTTTTTACTTTTCTGACAATTTTCCTTTCCTAGATTTTATCATTGCCTGGAAAAGGTTTTTATGTATATTTATATATCTAAATATCTCAAGAGCTTGTAGATTTTTTTTGGCACTTTCCTGCAGCCGTGAACATCCCGTGACTAGGTGGAAAGATATCCTTGCCTGTTTGTCATGTGTGGTGCTGGGTGGTTCAGCAGTAAAGTCAGTCCAGGACCTCTTAGCAGGAAGAAAGGAGGAAAGAGAGAAAAAGAGAACACCAGTCCTTGTTTGGCATTGATCCATCCCATGGGATGTCCAGGGTCCTGGGGCTGCTGCCTGGGCTTGGTGGTGGTGCCTTTTTACAGACAAGTTTTCCCTACCCTGAAGGCAGGGTTCTTATTTTCTGTGCAAATTAGTTCTTAGGCACAGTCCCTTCTTTCAGACCTTCCCTAAAATTGGTAGGAGGGCTAAGGGGGTCTTGGGTGATGTCGATTCCCCTCTACACTCCATGCCCACTTCTCAGCCTCATCCCTGTGCTTGCTCTGTGCTGTGTTGTGCTTACCTCCAGGAGCTAGAAGAAGGGTGCTTGTCCCAGAGAAGTGCTGCCCCATCTCCACATGGCCCCCCATTCCAGCCACATTTTGCTCTTTCCCACAGCGTGTTAGTGTTTGCTATTTCCAACAGTGCTTGGTTGGCTCCACAGCCGTCTGGCTGTCAGTGTTTGAGATACACACATTAGCCCTTTACCTTCTGGGATTCTACAGCACTGGATGATTAACCTTGCTGGGAAAGGGAAGATTTAATCCCAGTTAAATTAGTGCAGTAACAAGGTTGCAGCACCTCCATTACCTGCAGTGCCCTGGGCATCTCTAAATGTCCCATCATGACAGGCCCTGTCCAGATGCAGGTTGTTTCTGCCTGTCGGTGGGCAGGAAGGCTTTGCATCCAGCAGTCTCCCTCAGGACTTGGGCCACATGCCAAGGTAGCATATTTTTTAGCATCTCATCCATGGGCAAATGCAGACTTTTGCAGTACTGAATATGTGTGTGATATGATCGACTGGAGTTCTTCATGAACATTTGCATGAAGGAATGAAACTTTTCTCCTGTCCCATAGGTTGTGTCACCCCTGGGCTCCCAGTGACACTTGCCAGCTTTGTCTGCTCACAGACAGAGTGCACCAGGCTTTCTCCAGACTTTCCCCGACACTGCAGACAGGCCAGCAAATTGGCCCCAAGACATGTCTCTTGGCTTTCAGCCCTTCCCAGTTTAGGAGAACCTAACAGATGTTCTGCTCCGAGTTCATTACAGGTTTCCAGGCAGGGGAAATTAGCAAAGTCTCTTTAGCATCTGCCTTTTCCAGCTGAGGAGGAGTCACATGCAGAGGAGCTCCTCAGCCCTGCCTATCTGATCTTATTTGGGCACAGATCCCTCTAAGTTCACTGCCTAAACTGTCCCACTCCTTTTCCGCCATGGAGGCCCCAGCTGGCCCTGCCTTTACTCTCTAGGGCAAGATGAACTGGCTGTGCTCAAGAAGTGTTGCTTCAGAGAATTTGCAATAGGTTTAGATGAGGAGTCAGAAAATTAAAAAGCCCTCCAACCCTCTAAGGTCTTCACAGAATCCCAGGATGGGCCAGGCTGGAAGGCACCACAGTGGCTCATCTGGTTTCACCTCCCTACTCTAGCAAGGCCATCCCAGAGCACAGGCTTGTGTCCAGAGTAGTCTGGAATATCCCCAGTGAGGTGACTCCACACCCTCTGTGGACAATCTGTTCAGGGTCAGTCCCTGCCCAGGGCAGAAGCTCTGCCTCCTGTCCAGGTGGAACCTCCTGGGCATCAGTTCCTGCCCGTGGCTCTGGTGCCACTGCTGGGCCCCAGGGAGCAGAGCCTGGGCCCTGCCCTGAGCCCTCCCTGCTCCCAGGGACCCCCAGGGCTGAGGGTCCCTCTCAGCTGGGGCTGCTCTCCAGGCTGAACATCCCCAGCTCCTCCTCAGCCTCTCCTCCCCAGGGAGATGCTCCAGGCCCTTCCTCATCTCCGCAGCCTCCTCTGGCCGTGCTCCAGGAGCTCCCTGTCCCTCCTGTCCTGCTGATCCCAGAGCTGGGCACAGCTCTCCAGAGGTGCCTCACAGGGCTGGGCAGAGGGGCAGGGTCACTCCCTGACCTGCTGGCACTGCTGCTCCTGATGCACCCCAGGGTTCCACTGGCCCTCTTTGTCTGTCCCCCGTGGCACTGCTGGCTCGTGGTTCTGTCAATCAGTTTCCATGGTTATTTACTTTTCTTCAGGTTCTACAGCCCAGTAATTGCATGAGAAACTTGGTTCTTGCTATAATATAAATGACAATAGCTGCAGATAAAGGCATGGAATTATTGATTGTAGCAGGCAAAACACGAAAGGCTAAAAAACCCCAGGAGAGGCAGATGCATGGATGTGCAGCGAGCAAGGATGACAAGCTGGCTGGGCCATGTCCAGGGTGGCATGTCCCCACACCAGGTCAGCATCAATTCATGTGACAAGGGCCTGTGCAGACCCAGTCATACAGGGAGCAAAAGAAACACCATCCCTTCTGCCAGGCTTTGCACCAAAGGTCAGGTGACCCAGTCACACAAAGAGGAAGGTCTCCTCTTCCTCTCCCTTGGCTTTGTGACCTTGTCTGGCTCCAGCTCAGGCAGAGTGCTGATGCTGGGGTTTGAGCTGGAGTTACAAGCACTAAGAGCAGGCAGCTGGAGGCAGAGAAGGGCTGCTTAATCACAGGTCTCTCCTTTGGCAAAGCAACATCACAAATGAAATTTTGCTGGTGACGTTTTAGAGCTTGTTGGTTTTAAGTGTCTGCATGGGGAGCAAACCTTCCATCAGTGATCAACCATGATCATGTTTGGTGGACTTGTAACACTGTCAAACCCATCACAGCAGTGCTTAGCAGAAGTATGTTCTGTAATGTGAGACAATGCCTTTGCAGTTCTTATTTCTAGCAAATTCAATATTAGCAATGACATCCATAAAAAAACTTTATGCCTCTTTCTTTCACCAGCAGAATGTTGCTGGGAATCAAGATGATACTATTAGACTGTCTAATAGGGGAGTGGGGTTTTTTCCTACCTGGAATTCTCCTTGGCCATATTAAGTATGGGCCACTACTGCATGAATCCATAGAGTTAGGAAACTTAGGAAGTATCCAGGAATCAGAACAAAAAGTAAGAATATTAATATGGAAATTAATCATTCAGATTGTGTGAGTGGAAAATTATATCAATTGAACTCTGAAAAAGCAAGATTAACTGGATAAATTTGACATTACAACAGTGATCTCTGCATTGAGTCAGTGACTGCTCCGTATACCACGCCAAAGGCAACTCTGTATGGGCGACTTTTGAAATACTGACTGAAAGGCTTTGTGGCAAATGGAAAAAGGATCCAACAAATGGTGATTCACCAAATTATATCACGGTCAAAACAAAGAAAAGATTAAACTCTCCCATTTAAAATTAAATCAAATGCCTTGTAATATGACACAGATAAATACTGAACAATCATGAGATGCAACATCAGTGCCCGTGGGCAAACACAGAACAATAATATATTTCTAATGGGAGACACACGAGAGACTATTTATTCAAATTGTACAAAGATTTACACTGTACTAATCTCATTATGAACCATACATTGGAAATATGGTTTGCAGCACATTATACAGTAAAACTGGACCTTAAAAGATTATCACATTCATAAGGATCTTCTCCTAAAGAAGAGTAGCACGACACTTTATATATTGCAACACTTGGCTCCAGAAAGTAATGCTGCTAGAAAACATTAATGCTGTTAGACCTGTTTAACAAGCAATTTGTCTTCCAGGATTCCTTTTTCAGTTGAAATTCACCATTAACACCTGCCAGAGCCATACAAACACGTTCACCTTTCAAATCATGTGACCTGGTTTTATTATGGCTTATGTGCATTCTGAATTTGTGTCTCTGAAGGTGGTAAATTGAGTGAAAAAAGAAACCTTTTCTCCCTCTTTATGATAGTATCGACTTCCCATGCCATGTTTTTCATCTGTCCCTGCTCAGCTGCTTTACCACCAGTCTAATTTTATTTGGTGAAAAAGCTGTAACAGAGAAGGGAACTCAGGTGCAAATTCCCCCATGAAGGCACTCAGCCCCAGGTTTTTGTGTTCTCTGGTCTCTGGAGGTAGGGATGGCACTGTTGTACCCCTGCTGGTGCCACTGTGACAGCTGTAGGTCTGGCACTCTGGGGCTGGCCAGTGCCTCCAGGCACACTGGGCAAATTTATGATCAGCAGTGGGCAAAGTGGCAGCTTTCATTTAAACTCATGAGCCTGTTTAAAAGGACCGAGGAGCTGTTCCTGTCTCCTTTACAGCTGCCCGTTGCCATTGCAAGGACAATTGCCCAGCTGGGCACTTCACCCATGGTGGCTCTCTGCCTCCAAGTGATTGTGGTATTGTTATAGAATTGTCAGACACAGAATATAGAATTGTGGATCTGTCTGTCTTCATCATGCCACATCAGCACACTTGGGTTCTGATTGGGAAAAGAGGTGAAAAATCTCCTCAAAAACAGTTTCTGATTTTTATTCGGAGTGAAGCTTTTCTTCCTCGTGTAGCATACGTACATATCCAGAAAAATACACTTTTTCTTAAGCAAACTGAAGGAAGTCTTGTCACTCATCAAGCATTCACGGCACTGACCTCTAGAGTTTTAAGTGATTTGAGTTCTCTTACACAAACTAGGAAGCAACTTTTCAATCAGCTTCTCTTTTTTCTTTATAAAATAACGTGGCATTTGGCATCAAGCAAGGCATTTCAAATAGAGACAGCTGGTGGCAAGTGTTTTCAGGGAGAAAGCCTGAACTTGTGATTTTCCTCACTTTCCCTCATTACAGATTTGGTATCTTTAAGCCATAACACTTTTTAATTTCCCCCCCCCATCCTTTCCTCTCTCTTGTGTTGGTTGGATTTGCTGGCTGGTGGTCAGCTAGAAGAGTTAGGGGATTAATAAACAATATAGAGGCCAGACTATTCAAGTGGAATCTCTGGAGACAGAAGTATTGTAGAGACTAGACCAGGGGAAGAAAAACCCCACAACTATGCCATTTCTGCTGCAAAGATACTTTGAGGTTTTCCAGCTTGTAAGAAGGTTTGAGAAAGGACTCTCTGTGTCTTGGGAGATTCATCTGTGGGAAGGTGTACCAAGGAGGGGCATCCAGAAGATGCTCTCTTCACCTCTGCTCTCTCTGTAGGCTTTGATGGCAGACACAGCTACTTGTGAAGCACAAGGATTCAGCCTTGATTTTTTTTCCAGCATGTTTTTACCCACTCTGCTAGTGAGAGATTTGGACTCACAAAATAAGAGAATCCAGTCCCTTATCTTGGTTACAAAGAGGTGGTAGAGTTCTCATCAAATATGAAAAATGATATAGAGAGTCTGTCTCCCAAAAGGAACACATATCATCTGAGAAAATAAGCTGAGCATGGGAAATCTTTTACTGATGAACTTCATTTTCAGTACTGGATGATCAGTTTGGGTGGGGATTGTGCGGGATTTTTTTGTTGTGTTTGGTTTGGGTTGGGTTTTTTGTTAATTGTTATTAATTATCATTATTATTGAATGCATTGTGTCATCAGCATCAGAAAATGCAGTAAGTACCCCCAAAATCCAACCTTGGCATTGAGAGGCAGTAGATTTACTTGCACAAATATTGTCACCTGAAGACACACATTTACTGTCCAGAGAGGAAGCAAAGGTAAATACAACCTTGGTACAAAGTTCCTTTGAGGTTGAAATTCGTTCCCTTTTACAGCCAGTTTTGGCCATTGAAGAGTGAGATGCAAGATGCCACAGTTTGCTGTGGCTTCCTCTTCATCTGGGCAGATAGCCAGGATCTCTCTTGTAGATGGAAGTAAAAAAAGGAAAAATGAGTTTTTATGTGTCAAGAGCTGCTGGTTTGAATTTTGGGAAGCATATTTTTAATAGCAAAATGGTGGGCATAGTAGATGTGTTTTTTCCTGTCAGTTTGGTGATGGTGTGGTGGGGTTTTTTTTGGTTTTTTGGGGGTTTTTTGTTTGTTTTTTTTGGGGTTTTTTTGCGGTTTTGATTGTTTGTTTGTTTGTTTTTGTTTTAATAAATAAGCACGTGGCTTTGACAGGAGGGTAGATGAGAGGAAAAGAAGGGACAGCTTGTTTTTGAGAAATTTTAGAGATACTACTGGACTTTTTTTTCCCAAAAGGTAGCTTTGGGAACTTATGCTCCCAAAGTTCTTAGAGATTAGAATAGAATAGAATTAGAATAGAATAGAATTAGAATAGAATAGAATAGAATAGAATAGAATAGAATAGAACAGAACAGAATTAGAATATTTCAGTTGGAAGGGACCTGCAATTGCCTGGAATCTGTGTATGACCAGGTAGGAGATGAACCCACTGGCCCCGTGAGCTGGGCCCACAGAGGACCAACACATCTGGAAGTGTTTGACCTTTGCGTCCTTCACGCAGATGAGAGCTCTTTCCAAAAGCAAGCAGCCCAAGCAGGCATTGTGTAGAGCTGCATCAGAAGGTGTAAATCAGTGCCTCCCTTTAGTGGGTGCACTGAAAAGCAGCATTTATCCCCCCTAGGTGTGCGAGGTGATGGAGCACTCCTGCACATGGAGGATGGTGCTGTTGACAGTGGCCAGAGGGTGGTAGCACTGCACAGCTCCTGCTACTCTATCCTCCTCAAACTATGGTAAAAAAACAGCATTTCTTCATTTCTTGTGAGGAAAGGTGAGGATTTTTAAATGAAGAGGAACTTTTATTTTATTCCATTCTGTTCTCTTCTATCTCTAAGGACTTTGGGAATGTAACAGTATTTGGTGTTGTGGAAGTCTTCTGGTATACACATCTCTCCATTGTTGTAGTTGTAGGTTACCTTAATTTTTCTGAAAGTTGGAAAACTGAGAAAATTAATTGTTGAAGGGCATAAACCACAGTAAGGCTAAGTACTTGTGCATATAGTGGTGTTAGTATTACTGTTAGTATTACTTAGCTTGTAGTTTAAAGCATAAAGGGTCCAAAGCTCACAGCTTCCAAATGTCATTTTATGTGACATTATGTATTTTAGAGCTACAAAAAATAAACTTGGGCTGCTGACATCAGTCATCTCTTCTTTTTCTCTCCTGTGCCACTGAGGACTGTGTGGCCCTGTCTGTTCACTCCCATTTCCAGTTGCATTTAGTGTAATAGTTTAAAGCAGAATAATGTGTTGGCCTTGCTGTGTGACCATAGGCAGGTGGCTGCTCTGAGCCTCAGTTCTCCCACAGGTGAAACAAAGGTAACGATGCTCTGTGGAGGGCTCTCAGATCTCCAGCTGCTGTGGAAGAGACAATAGTGTGATTATGATTGCCCAGGCACTGTAAGACCCCATGTTTGGTGGCTTTGTTTTTGTCTGCCTCCTGGCACTTTCAAATGCTTCCATGCACACTCTCACTGTGGTTTTTCCTCCCTCCCCACTGCTAATCTTTCCCCTCTTGCTGCTACCTCTCCTCTGTCCCATAGGCAAGAAAATAGATTTTCTCTCAAGAAAATCTACTTTGTCTATTGACCCATTTTCCTCCTGTTGTTGGGTTCTGATTTGTCACCGCCTTTCCTTTCATAACCATTTGTATCAACAGTTCCTTCACCACCGTCCCCTTTCCTGCTCCCCTCCTCCGAAATTCTCCTTCAGCCCTGACACTTCGTCTAGAAACAGCCTCAGGCTATTTCTAACCTTCCTTCTCTCATCAAAAGCGCTTAAAAAAAAAAATCAGCTCACTTTCTTCTCTTGGCGGGGAGGCTGCCGTGGTTCGTGGGCCAGGCTGGGAACCAGGAGCTCCTGGTTGGTGACGGTGGCAGTGCCACTGCGTCACCACCCGGCCCTCAGCACCACACTCACCCTCTCTCCCCTCCCAGATTTAAAATAGGAGCACTACTCGTGTGCTTACCTCACATGGATGTTGTAAAAACTGAATTACCACTTGTAAGATGGTATCTAAGAGGGAAACTTGTCTTTATCTCTCGCTGCAGTTGTTGTGACCACTGCAATCTACATTTAGTTCGGGCCCTGGCATATGGAAGTATCTTCCACAGGCAGCTAAAGCCTTCCTTCCTTTCTCCTGGTCACAAAGGTCCCTGTGCCATAGTCCTCTGACACAGAGGAGTCTCCCTGGCTGCGAGGATAACAGGCAAGGAGGCTGAATTCCCCTCCAGTCAAGGTCCAGCCTGTCCAGCCACTATCTGATCCCTCTCTCCCTCTCTCTGCCCCCCTGAAATTGCTGCTGTGGCCTCTTCTGAACAAAAATCCTGGTCCTCATCACAACTGCCTTTTCCACCCTCACCGGTTGCTTTGCTCTTCCCTTCCTCTACAGCTGACAGGACTTGTTCCAGCTGCCCTCCCTGCTCCTCCTTCCTGGCTGCCCTCTCAGCCTGCCTTGATGGGTACAACCCAAGGTGGAGCCTTTGCCTTCCTGGGCAGCGGCTGCAGGGCCGGCTCCGCTGGGCTGCTGTCCACCCTGGAGCTGGGAAGGGGCAGCGAGCCACACGCTGGGCAGGCAGCGGTGCTGATCCCACCACTGTCAGAGTGACAGCCCAGCTCAGGCCTTGGCACACAGCCCACCCACCCCAGAGCCTCTTCCCGAGATAATATTGGGGTCAAATTTCCAGTCTTAATTATGCCACTCCCTCCACCCACCATCAGCAGCCTGGGCTGATTAATGCCTCTGTCCTGGGAGAGGGCAATCTGCTTGCTGGGATGGAGGAGGCAGAATGTGCAGTGCCTGCAGAAGCTGCACTCAACCCTTCTGGGGGCAGACTCACCTTCAGGTCACTTTGGCCACTTCAGATTAGGACAGTCCAAAACCAATAGGAACAGAAAAACTGTTTATCTTTTGTATTCTTAACCAAAATATTTTTTTTCCTTTGGAGTGCATTTGGCTGTATCTGAGCTCAAGGTATAAAAGGAGGTGAGGATGGAGTAAGACCTGTAAGTGGAAACTGCTGCTCAGCCAGGGAGAGGCTACTAACTCTCCATAATGCATGCACTCTAAACTACATCCATAAATGTCAGACATGATTTAATAGGCTATAAAATCCTACATCATGATGCCACTGGAACTATTGAAAATAAAAGCAGATAAATCACAGCTCTGTGCAACAAGCTGTACTCACGTTGCTATTTTTTTCATCTACCAGGGTTTCATTGTAACATGTGCTGAGCATACACAACTCTCAGCCTTGAGTTTCTATTTCCTTCTCTATTTCCAAGCTTGAGTTTTCACATCAGCCTACTGGCTTTGCAGCTGTAAGTCCTGGTCCCAGAGTCTGCAGAACTGCTCAGAAAGGTGCTGAGCTTCCACAGCCCAAATTTTCCCCCTCAGTATCAGGGCACACAATACCACTATGAGCAGATTGACCGCTGTTGCTCATAGAATATTATTCCTCACATTAGGTTCTGAGCATTAAATCTCCTAGACAATTTTTATCTGGCAGGAAAACAATTTGTGTCACTCTTCCACTGCCAGCAAGATCCAGAGTTACAGTGACATAGATGACAGAGTGCACAGCACAACTTGGAGCTGGCACGACACTTGTAGTCCTATCACCCTGTGGAGAAAATGATGCTGAAAAAAGGAGGGAGGGAGTGGTGAGCCTGGGAAAATATTACTAATAGAGAGGATTGGGTTTTTAGAAAAATTTGCTTCGCCTCTGCAGCTGAGGTGACTGGAGAAGTAAAAATCAACCACAGTATCTGCAAAATGTTAATCAATATGGACTTACCTGACACAGAATTTGAACTCTGCTCCTTCAGTTTCAATTTTTGTCTTTATTTTTGTTGAAAATGTTTGACAGTAACAGAATATAGTTTGATGATTTTTCTGTTTTTACCTTGAGTTACATCATATAACTTAATGCTTCTTAGTTTTCCCCGTCCACATCTTTTAATTACATGTGAAATAAAAAGGCAGGTGGAAAGGCAAAAAGGAATAGAGAAAGAAGAAGGAGTGAAAGAGAAGAAAGAAAATTTTCAGCATTCAGAATTTGTGGGGGAAGTTTGAAAACATGTACTTTACAAGACAAAATCTGAAGGCAGATAAAATACACACACATACAATTTAAGGAATTTTCCAAAATACTCTTTCTCCTCAAAATCTTGTGATTTTGAGGTGAGATGCAACTGACTCATTATTTTGAATTCAAGAGGTGGTAAATACTGACATACACTGCACTGCTCCGGACTGTGAAAAAAACAAACACAAAAGTAATAGCTTATGCCTGAAATAGGGAGCTGGGCATCTAGTGCTTTGCAGAATTGTCCTCCAAAAATCCTATTTTTGGTAGCCTTTTCTGCTTTCCCTTACTAGTGCTTTGCAGACATGATGAGCCTACATCCACAGCAATTTCCTCTCCGTGGCATCAAGGACCTTGCTCCCTGCTCTGGCTGTGCCCGTGCCTGACCCTGGCCCAGCCCTGCCCCTGTCACTGCACTGTCTTTGGGTGATGCCAGGAAGTTCCTCACATATCTGCAGAGATTTAAATTCCATTTAAACAACCAGCCCTGCTAAAGTAGGTTGAGTGGGGAGATTTTTCCCGGTGCAGCCCAGCCTCTTACCCCAACTTCTCTACAGCTCCCTCCTGCTGACTTTTCCCTCTGTTCAACCTAGGTGAGGAGGAGACACTCTCAGCATGAGCTGAGGGGACAAGCTGCATCTCTGCCCTTGAGGGACCAAGAGATTCCAGTTTAAGGTATCCCTGTCAGTCTCCATCTGCTTGCACCATAGTCAGAGGAACTGAGCTGGCTTTAAACACAGGGGCGCACAAGCACAGACATACAGATGATGTATTCCTGTGCCTTTCCACAGTACTGAAGGCAGCTGCTGGCACAGTCAAAGGAGGGTGTGCCCTGACCTGCACAGCACAGCAGTGTGGGATGGGGTACTTCTACATCTGTTACACTCTTAGCCCCAGAAGCTTTGCTTTGTGGCACCACACTGCAGCCAAAACGCTAGGAGAGGTAGAAGAGGACTTGGCTGTAAACATGGGACTGTTCACAGTGGCATGAGAGGGGCCTGTGGTCCCAAGCAGCTTGGACTAACCTGGCAGTCAAGTTTAGCTTTTGCCAGGTTGGTGTCACTGGAGGCAATGCTCTCAGTTCTGTCAGGGCCACTCACTGCCTCGTTTTTATGTGCTACAGCTCGAGCACATGTGCCAGGAGTGGCATTGTCAGCACGTATCTAGGCAGTGACTTGTGCAATGGAGTGCGCTTCTCAAACATGACTGTAAACTTGTCTCGCGGAAAATGCTGTGCTGCTTTGAACAACAGTGTGATTCTCAATTTCTCTTTCTCTTTCTTGAGCATAAAAGTCACACTTAGAGCAATAGAAAACTTTTTCTCTTATTTACAGAAGCAATACACTTTAAAATAATACAAAATGTGACAACGTGTGAGGATGACATGGCTTAGACCATCATTTTTCTTTTACATATATTTGCTGCTGGATGAATAGGTGTCATACCAGGATATTTGCATTTCTAGTTTGGCTGTTGTGGGTTTCTGAAATGGGAAAGCTATGTGAGTGCCTAAGAAAACTATTCAAGTATCTTTATATCAAAATGCCTGCAGCTTTGGGGTATGCACAAATATTGCTATTTTGACTTAAAACTAAATCAAGTCAAAACAAACCAAACTTTTTATCAAAATCATTATACTGGTGCAAATCCTATTCATAGAGCCAGACTGTGGAATCTCAAGTAAGACTAGAATCTTAGATGAACCAATTTGCAAGAATGCAAATAAAATGGATATAGCATTTCTCACTCTTAACACTGCAGACTGGATTTCATAACTATTCCTAAAAAGTCAAAGTTTTGGGACTTCTACCACAAGAAACCTGAATCTTGGAATCTTGGAAAGTCTGAATCTTGGAAAAAGGACTTGCCTGATAACATGAAGTGAAAGCTAGTCTTACTGCTAATGATGAGAAGGAGCATGAATGATGCACACTAGGGCCATAAAACACAAAATGATTTCAGAAACCGATTTGGTAAGAGGGAAAGGAATCGCAGTGTTAAATGTGCAATGGGAATCACTTCCACAGCCCCTCTGTATGCCAGCCCTCATGGATTTCCATTTAGCCCTGAAGACTGAAAAATCAGTTGCATTCTAACGTGAACATGTCCTTGCATGTTCTGTGAGTTGACTGTCTCCTACTGTGCTTTGTTGCTTCAGAGCTTGATTCTGTCCCTCAGTTTGGAAGAGCAGTCTCTGTGGAGGCCCAGTAATGTCAGCAGACCCATCAAGTCACATTTGAATCTGCTCAAACACTGGAAGACAAAAATAAAACTAGTAATACAAGTGAGGCAAATAAGTGAGCACTAAATGAGTCAGTTAAGTTGTGCTGGGGGAAGATAAAAAGAAGGAAAAGATATCAGAAGAGAAGCAGTAGAATGAGTTAATGATAACTGGGCACTGGGAAGTAATGACTAAAAAAGGGAAAGGAAAATACTACTATGAACAAAGTCTCCTTAATAAAAGTGAATGATTATTGCAAACATCTGAGGCGTTGCTGTACACTGCTGAAACCAGAAAAACAGTACATGAAACAAAGAATGGAAACCTTGGCTTTCAGCTGGATGTCAGTAGCCAAGTGTCTAACTCCTTTGGGAAAAAGGCTTCAACATCCTTCTGGGACATTTGGAAAAGCCCCTAGCCTAGCTGCTGAGCAAGTAGGAAGACACTGGGGTCCTCTGGCTGTGAAAGAGGCCCAGGTGGCAGAGAATCAGTGGAAGCTGCTGGGCAGAAAATTGTAAGTCTCAGTGAAAAGATGGTTTGTCTCCTTTACTTCTCTGCTCTGTTTTCAGGGACAAACTTTAGGCCAGAAAATACAATACAAATACAATCTAGAGCCAGATTTTTCAGACCACTATGAGAAAAACATCCTTCAGTCTGTTGGTTTTCTCATCCCACTGCTGTCCCCCAACACACCACCCACCTTCCCTTCCTGGGAGAGCCCTAAGCAAGGCAGGAGCTTGGCCTCACTTCATAGACCATGGTACCTTTTGCCTGTATTAGTGTTGCTGGCATCTATCTGAACAAAAAGTTAGGGGAATTCTGGCTGGAGTGTTGATGACAGGTGGCTCTGCCAGATCATAAATCCTGTTTTTAACTAATGGGTCCTCCCTAGAGATAAGCTAAGCAGTAGCCTCTAGGTGAGAGGGAAAGAAGCTCACTGGGAGCCTGTTGAAGGTTAAATATGAGCTAATGGACTTCCTTTCTGCTCTGTGCAATCTCCACATGGCACAGATCTAAAGGGGAGCTGACAGCTGGAGCAGCTTCCTCCTTCCTTTTCCAGAACAACTGTCCTGCAACCATGCACCACCCTGCACACCAGGAGGTTTGGTAGCATTTTTCTTCTCCTGCCCAGAGCAGCAGGCAGCACCTTAAAGCCTGAGGTCTCAAGAGACAGAGCTAATGAGAGGAGCTGCAAGAAATCAGGGCAGAAGGAGGGCACAACCAAGCAGAAAAGATAACACATGACACAGGGTTTGGCCCTCCTTGTTCAAAAGGTTCAAAGGTGTTCTCCAGTCACAGTGTGCAGCACCTGGCCAGCATGGCTGAGGCATACCTGCTTCTGTTGGCAAGGGCACACCACAGGCTGGTGTGTGTTTTATCCAGCCATGTTTCCTTCCCAGCTTTCTTACAGCAGCTTCAGTGGGATTGGCTTGTGGCTGAACAGGCCCTGCAATCATGCCTGTGGCCTTCTCTACACATTCACCATTTCCTTCCTTATCTTTTCTAGTTTCCATCCATTGCACTCACGTCTAGTGGAGTATTGGAAAAAACAGAATGAGCTGGAAGAGAATAGCTCTAAAATGGGTTGTGGTCTTGGGCAGATACTTACTGGTTGAGAGGTTTGAGGGGATGGATCAAGGCCTGTATTTGTAAGGGCCATTAATCAAAGTGCAAGGAAAAGCAGCTATCTGTGATCCCAGAAGGAACAGATGTTGAAAGTCCAGGCAAAAAAATGAAACTTGGTACACACATCTTCACCAGGATGTCTGTGGAGAAAAATTGCAATGGCACTGCAGGATGCTGAGGACACACGGGACCAGATCTGATCCAGAGCCGTGTCGGGGGGCAGATTCTGTACAAGCCTTTGAGGCAGCTTGGAGACAAATGAAACTGTGATGGGACACCACGTGGGTATCCATGGGCTGACAAAATGATGACCAGCTGAATGGGTATCAAAGAAGACCAATGACATAAGTGATAAAGTGGCTGCAGGGACTGATTAATGAAAGGAGATCAAAAGAAAGGATGGTAATATCTAGGCAAATAAGTGATACCTGTGCATAAAACACAAACAGCCATCCAGGAGAAAAAACTGTTTAGGGGAGTACACAACATGGGTGTAACCAGAAGTAATTGGGTGAAACCAGACAAATGAAAATATAGGCCAAATATCTTCCTGATCATGGGGACTTTCTGGATTGTGAAACAGACTCAAAAAGAAAGAGGGGCAAGCCCCATTACCTGAGGCATTTAAAAGAAAAATCATACAAGTGCTGTAAATCCTCTGCCATTAGGGGAGCAGAGTAGCTGACCTAACAAATCTTTTCCAACTCAAATTTCTATATTTGATATGAAGAATCTCAAAAACCTCCAACTTGCCATGAGATGGAGAATAACAACCCAGCTCTTGGGGAAAGCCAGTGGTAATCATGTAGGTAAAAAGGCAAAATGTCATGGTGATGAAACAGAGAGGATAAGAGGGGGGAGAGAGGCAATGCCCTGTATTTGGCGTTCAGTTTTGGACCCCTCACTCTAAAAAGGACATTGAGGTGCTGCAGCATGTCCAGAGAAGGGCAACAAGGCTTGTGAAAGGTCTAGAAAACATGTCTGATGGGGAATGCCTGAGGGAGCTGGGGTTGTTTAGTTTTGAGGAGGCTCTGGGGAGACATCATCGCTCTCTGCAACTCCCTGACAGGAGAGTGGAGGGAGGAGAGGGCTGGTTTTTCTGCCATGCCTGCAGTGAGAAAGCGAGAGGAGGTGGCCTTAAGCTGAGACACAGGATTTCTAAACTGGATATGAGAAAAAAAAATCACTGTATGGGGGCATCAGGCATTGGAAGGGGCTGCTCAGGGAGGTGGTGGAGTCACCATCTCTGGATGTGCTTAAGAGGCATCTGCAGCTGACACCAAGTGATACGGTTTAGTGATTTAGGGTGTACAGTAGTGCTGGGTTGACAGTGGCACTGGATGATCTCAAAAGACTCTTCCAGCCTTGATGATTCCATGACTCTGAAGAGCAACAACTCTACTTCAGCAGTTCAGCTATGCTGAGGGAAGACAGTAAATATGAGTCCTTCTTTATTGAGTTGGCCCTATATTTAAAAAGGATCATTGGTTGCTAGGCTGGGAGGGAAGAGTATCTTCCTTCTCTCTCCCTCCTCCCATTTAGTTTAAGGCCAAAATGAAGCTGTAAGAGGCTGCAAAGAGTGGGTCCTGGTTTGCGAAATGGACCAAAGGGTGCCTACAGCAGCCTCTTGGCCCTGCAGGTTAACCAGCTCTGCATTCGATGCCAGCACACCACGCTTCACGCAGGCACCATGAAATATGAGCTAAGCCTTGCTTTGAAAGCACCGCCGTTGGATTCCCTCTCGTTTGCCATTTTTGGTAGCAACAAATCACTCACAGGAGCCTACCCTATCCCAGCGCACAGCATCCTTCCAGCAGACTCGAGAGGCAGCTCTGCCTTGCAGCCCCACGGGTACAAAGCAGTGCTCTGCTCCCAGGCACCTTCAGGCCTTGCAACAAAGTGGGTGCATCTAAAAACCAGGCAGGACACCAAAAACCGCCTGTAAAATCACAGAGAGATTTGGACGAAGAGATGGCCGAGGTGTTTTTCACTTTCCCCCCGCTCTTTTCACTCCCATCACGAGGGCTGGGGCTGTACTGTCCAGGAGCCAGACAGAAAGCGGCGCTGAGACCATCGCGGGTGGAAATCGCGCACAAGGCAGGGGTTTATATCCACCCGCTGCGAGCGATACAAACACATCCCTGAAAGCCTGTGCTGGAGCGCCCGCGCCGGGCTCCGAACGCAGGGCCAGGCCGGGCTGTGAACACGGGGCCGAGCCGGCGGCGCCTGCGGGGTCTCCCCGTGCCCGCGGCGGCCGGGGCTGCCCGAGCGGCGGCGGAACAAAGCTCGCTGCGCTGCCGCCGCGGCCCGCCCCGGGACCGCCGCTCCGCGCTTAAAGGGCCCGCGCGGCGCCAAACGGCACCGGCTTGGCTACGGCCACACGGCCCGGCCGCGCCTTTCCAGCCTCCCCACAGCCATGGCCGGCCCTTAGCGGCACCTCGGGCTCCGGCCACAGCGAGCCGCGCTCCCGCTCTGCCCGCGGGGCACAGGCGCTGGGCCGGCGGTGGCGGTGCTGCCGGCGCGGCGCCTTTAAGGGGCGGTGCGAGTGCCGGGAACCCACGTCACTTTCGGCCCCGAAACTCCGGATCAATGAGCGGCGGCGCGGGGCGGGGCGCAGTGCCCGGCCCGGCCCGGCCCCCGCTGCCGCCTTTCGGTTTCTCTCTTTTCCAGGAAGGAAAACACCGGCGGGCACCGGGGCCGCGCCCCCCACCCCCCACTTCCCTTCCCGCGCACTCCCGCGCCTCCTCCCTCTTCCCGCGCGCGCACATCGCCCCTCACGCGGAGCCGCGAGCACGCGCAGGGCACGCGCAGGGCGGGGGGGGCGCGCGCGCCCGCGGGGAGCGGCGGCAGCAGCGAGGAGCGGCCCTGGCCCCGCGGCCCCGCGGCCGGACCCCCCCGCGCCACCGCCGCGCCCGCCCCCGGCCGCCACTTCCCCTTGAGGGGACGGGCCGGGCCGGGCCGCGCCGCCGTGCCGGGAGAGGAGCGGAAAGTGGGGAAAGCCCGAGAACTTCCCGTCTGCCCGCCCGCGCCTGCCCCGCCGGGCTCCGCCGACTCCCTCCAGAGAGATGTCCGAGGCTCCTGCTCAGTGTTGCATCAAGGTAAAGCCCCGTCCCTCCGTCCGCCCGGCCCCTGTCAGCGCGGGTCGCGCGCGCGGCGCCTCGGGGCGGTGGGCTTCGCCGCGGTTCGCCCTGGGTTCTTTTGGTGGAAATAACTGGTTTTCCCTCTCGTGTTTTTGGCCCGGGCGGGCGAAGAGCGGCCGCGGGGTGCGTGCCCCCCGTTTGCGGGCTCTCCCCGCGCCCTCCGGCCGCGGACGGGGACGCGGTGCCGCGGGCTGGGCTGTCAGCACCCTGCGCTGCCCGGGGACACGGCGGCGGGCCCGGCGCTGCTGGCGTGGCTCTCCTTCACGGAGCTTGGAGGGAGCCCCGGAGCCCGGCCCGGCCCGGCCTCCCGCGGGCTTGGCTGCCCGCCGTCCCCGCCAGCAACTTCGTAGAAAGTTTCCTGCCGTCGAGGAGATGCAGCCGCTGCTGCTTCCACCGACAGTGGATTGTGAGGCTTTCTTTATAATTTTTTTTTCTTTTAAATTTTAATTTTTTACCCTTGTTACCCGTATTAGTAGTGTTTATTTTAGTAGTTGCAATTCCTGGCATCGCTTGCCGGTGGCAGGTAGGGGAGCCAGGGCTGCCAGCCCGGCCGCGCTCCAGCAGGGGCTGGGGGGATGTGTTTCCCCGTGCCTTGGCCTGAGGAAGAAGGGCTTACCCCGGGAAGTTTATCGTTTTAAGTGGAGGCGGCATGAAGCTGAGACAATGGAAACAAAATTGAGTTTCCTTTTTTGTCCAGACCCTTCCTATCTAGCAGCCCACTGCTTTCCTCTCTCCTTCCCTCACTCCCCGGTTTTGCATTTTATTTAGGAGTCGCTTTGTCTTGTTGCAAGCCAGGAATCTCCCTTCTGCTCGTGACTAACTGTGCCCGAGTAAGAGATCTTTAGTGGTTGTCCCTCCCTGCCTGGAAGAAAGAGGTGACTTCCAGACTCCTCTTTAAGGGGAAGAGCCTGGAATAAACACTTATTCAGCGTGATGCTCTTTTGTTTGCTTGTCCCGTGTGTATGTACGGGGGAGTCTTGCGTTCTGTATGGTGGGAACACAATTTGAAAACTTCTGGGTGTATTTTCTCTTGCTGAGTTAAACGCAGTCAGGCCCGTGTCCCGTGAAGTCTCGTGGCTTAGAGTCTAGTTTGACTTTTCATAACACACACAGGCAAACTGGATAACGGGGTATTGTATGCGTGTTACTGTATGGTGAAATGCTAATGCAGGCAAAACGTGTTCTATTAACTCATTGGGTCCCTAAAGAAAGCTAAAGTGAGATATAGCTGCTGGTTTTTTCTGGTAAACCCTGTGGAAAGGTAGGATGTGTTCTCTGGGCCGAAGAACACAGATAAAAGTCACAAAAAAGTGGTGTCATGAGCTGTGTTTCCTTGTTTTCGACATGTCATTTTGAAAACAGGAGGCTTACTTCTGCTCTTACTGAAATCAGCAACCATCCTGGTAATTTCAGGAACTGTAAAACTGGTCCTTACCCAGCGTCACGAAGGTATGTTATAGAATCGTGCTGTAAGTAGTCAGCTTCCTAGCTGGAGAGACACAACCTTCTCCTTCAGTCTCGAAATGAATAAATGCCACATTTTCATTACATTCCAACAGTTACTGGAAAATTGATTTTTTTTTTTGAGAAGTGACCAATTCTAAACATCATGATCTGAACCTGTTTTTGAAAGTACTGTTTGTTTACGTGTAGAAACTGCTGTTACTGGCTATTTTATTAGTTTCAAATTTTAAAAGTAAAACTTTTCCGACAGAAACGTGAACTTCAAATGAAAGTGTTTCTTCACCAGTCTAAAATTCCAGCTGTCAGTGGTTTTTGGACACTTTTTAAACCAGGTGATAAAGGTGATTGCATTCAGCAGCTGCATCTAATAGGAGCTATTTAAATGGTAGTTGATTATATGAGTGCACCTGATAGTTTCTTCAGTCTTCCAGTCTGGCACCTGAGGTGGAATGTGATACTGAGGCAGAGGAAAAAGCCACACAGAGTACCCCACCTTCTCTGCCTTCTTCTAAAAAGTAGGCAAGTGTTGTGCTACACAGGTGTCACAAAGTTTCACTAGGAGCCTGTGAAGGAGGGGAAGTGGTGGCGCTGGTGTTTGTCGTTGGTGTTCTTTCTTCCCTTTCCTCTTCCAGTTTGTGCCAAGGGTGCAGGCAGTAAATGCCACAGCACCTGGGGTGATGAACGTGGAAAGTTTCAGCAGAGAGGGTGAAGGCTGGTGCTTTGTTTGTGCCTGAGCTGCTTAGCCCACAGTGTTTATATCTCATAGTTCTAGAGAAGTGCTCTAATCAGATTTGAGAAAACTTTGAGGAGGTGAAGTTTTGGGTTATATTCTATTACTGGTAATCAGTATAAGCTTGAAGTAATATCTTGGTTTGTGTTTAGCAGTTATCAGTACGTGTGTGTGATTGTGTATCGATATGTGCTGGCTGCCTCCTAAGAGATGAAAAATACCTTGCTGATAGCCAGACCTTGCCAGCACTTGGGTGTGTGCTTGCCTGGCTCATGGCAAACAGACCCACCATGCAGTTGTGGCAGGGAGGTTAAGTGTGTGCACAGGGTCTAAAGCTGCATCCTGGGGTTTAGAAAAATAAAATGGGGGGTGAGAGATGAGAGTGAACATGGGAGCCTCAGTGTTTGCTACAGCTTAGGGTGGCAGCTTAGTCTCTGCTTGGGCTGGGAGGCTTTGGGGTTGTGGTGAACTCCAGTCTGAGAGGGCTTGAGGGCTTTGACTCTGAGGTCGGTTGGGAAGGGGTATCTGCTGTGGTTGTCGTAGTAGGACCTTTTTCATAGATGAATATCTGTGTTGGTGTAAACCTGTTCCTCTGATCCTGAGCCACAGTAGTTAGCTGATTATATTGTTGTAAATACTGCCACGACGTTGGCACTCATTACAGTATTGGCAAGTGATCCTTAAGGCCTCACCTCTCCTCCCACAGATGGGAGAATTGAGGCACCAGGGGAGTGTAAACATCTTGGCAAAGATGTACAGGAACAAAAACTCAAAGGGAGACAGGACTAGCAGTTTAGACACAGATGATGATTTTTGTGATTGATTAAGGTCTATGTGGTGGTAAGTTCTGTTTAGAATCTCACCTAGAGCTTTCTGATTGTCAGGATCTCCTTATTTTTTTTGCCTGCAATGAATATACCTTGAGAATATCACTGTGGCGTTATATGGTGATTCAAAATACAGCAGGCAAGTGGAAGGCTCCTGAAGAGCACAGTTTAATTTGTTTATCTTTTATAAATATGACACTTTCAGTTGCTTAGTCTGACTTACTCTGCAGCCATACAATTGTGCTGACACGAGTGTGAAGTTGTGTGGGAACTAAAATTTGGGGCTATGGGGACCCATCAGCTGCTTCAGGTCTTGCAGACCAGGACTTCTCTGAGCCCAGGGTCCCTCCCTTGTGTGCACCTGGCTGACGCTTGAGCTGAGAGTGCTTTCTGTGGGCAGCACTGAAGGCACAGAGCCCCACTGCCAGCCAGATTTCACAACTGGTTTCAGTGCAGATTTTATGTAGATGCACGCTGGTGGATATAGGTGCTCTCTCTTGTGTTGAGCTCGGTGGGGTAGCTGCAGGAGTCCTTCAGCACAGGATCCTGTAGCTGAAAAATGGCAGAGGAAAGAAAAAGCTGAAGGGCAAGGAATCAGTTTAGTGTTTGAATTTTCAATCTTAACTGCCTTCCCCTGACTAGCTTAATTTTTGGATGGTTGGTTATGTCTCCTGATATCTCATTCATGCTGTTTCTGCAAAGAGCCCTCTCTCACTGAAGGCTTCCCATGCTGAGGGACTGTTCAGCACCACATGGCCAGAATCCTGTTGCCCTCAGCCAAGGCTGAGTATCTGTTAGTGCAGAGCATGCTCCTTAATGTTTACTTGTGTACTAGGAGGAGGATCCTTCTGTTAGTGTCAATGACAAAGCTGTCATTAAATTCAGTGGTGTAGGATTGAGTGGTAGGAGACCAGTGTTTGGAAGTACATACTATTTAACACCTGATTAATCACTTAACTCCTTGGCACCAAGTAAATTGAATCCTTCTGAAGCAAAATTTTACTAGCAGTGCCCCAATTAAACACTGGTCATTAGCATTCACTGTGTCATTACACAGGTGAAGTCAGTTTCCTGGGAGGCAACCCATTAAAAGAGCAGCTTGAATCCGAAATGCCCCAGTGAAAGAGTATACTTTAATGATAATTTATATGTATATTGCAGCATGCATCCCAAAGTGACTTTTGGAGGGTGGCGGCTGAACGGTGCTTTGCTGATAGAAACGATGATAGGAGGGAGATGAAGTCTTCTACAGTGACACAGAAGGAATCTTTGTGCCTTTTAGAAAAGCTATCTGGGTCCTTGAGTGCTTGTGTTCTGAGTTCTTCTGTCAGAAGCTCTCCTAATAACCTGCTTGTTGCAGGAAGGGGGGAGAGCTAAGGTAATTGGTGTTTTTGGCCAGTAATATAGTTTTGAGACCTGCTGTCCAAAAATTGGCTAATTTGTTTTTGGGTGGGGTTTTTTTGTTTGTTTGTTTGGGGGGGGGGGAGTTGGTTTGGGGTTTTTTTGCATGTTTGTTTTGGAATACTTTGTAGTTCATTGCCTTCAGCTGGGTATCCCCAGAGTACCAACAGCTCAAAAGCCAGTGCTTCTGAAAGTGATTGCCTTGGCCTTTGCTTTCCCTATCTGTGAAACAAGGATAAAATAATAAATGTACCTATGCAGGGCAGTAGCAGGGCTAAGTACTTGTGATGCAGCATAGAAACAAACTGTGTTTGTTACAGAAATCGGGGACAATGATGTGATTTGTACCTGGCTTTTAGTTCACATAGTGTTTTGGGGGCAGGGGTGTGGTGGTGGCTGTTTGGCTGTTGGCTTTTTTGGTGTGGGCCTCTGCTGAGCAGTCAGAGCAGGATCTTGCAGCTTCGGTGTGTCCTGGTGTCTGGATCAGCCACACGTGGGCAGGGTGGTGTTTCTGTGCCCACAGCCTGCATGGAAGGCGGTTTTGGGAGAGGCTGGCACGTGTTGCTGCCACAATCCTGTTCCTGGCCCAGGGCAGGAGCACCTGGGAGGGATGGCAGGCAGATGTGGCTGCCAGAGCTGTCCCCTGACCACCTTCCCCTGGCCACCACCCTTCCCAGGGCTCCCTGGAGCTGGATGAAGAGCAGGCTGCATACACAGTAGTTCCAGGTGTTGCTCTTTTCTTGGTGAGGACAGGGGATGATGATGAACTGCTGGCATTGCCACAACAATTAATTTTTAAGTTGCAGTGTGTCCCTGTGCCATCCCAAGGGGAGGAGCCCATGGGTGGGATGTTCCTCTAGGCAATCGTGAAGCAGCCAAACCAAATCCAGGTGTGTGCTCGGGTTCAGCCTGAGCAAAGAGACCGGACAGGCCACCAAGGCTTCTGTGCTTTTAACAGTCGAGTTGGGCCTATTGATTCCTGCTCCTGTGGGTTATTTTTAGGTCTGCAACCCATGCCAAATTTAGACCATACTGGGTCTGATGTTGCTGAGTTGTCTTCAGGCAATGTTTGGTTGAAGCACAGAAGAGAACTGCACTCTTCATCTACTTTAGTAACATGTGGGACTCAAGCCTAGATTATGGTAACTGCTTTTTTTTTTTTTTTTTTAATTTTCAAAAATGCCACTACTGGCAGGAAAATAAATGCAGAAAACTCCAGCCAAAGTGAAACTTGTTTATGGAATGTCCTGGAGCATTGGTAAATAAAGGATTTTGCAAAGGGTTAAGCTTTTCACTGATAGATGGTTTTATTTGCTGTAATGCTCCAAAGTGAACTGGGTATAGCAGTTAAGGAAAGCTACAAATGATTCTTCATCTAAATGAATTTCCAATGGTTATTCCTTGTTAAGCCACATGCAGTGTCCTTGCTTCTGTGTTTTTCTTGTACAGTTTACAAAGACTGTCTTGGTTAAGACAGTCTGGAGAGAAAAAGGATATGAAGGAGGTTCTCAGTGCAGTGTATGTTAGTGTTCTATGGAATGTATGCACACAGAAATACACAGTATTGTAAATAATTTTAAAGATGTGTATATTGCCAAGAGTAGCATTGGGTATAACTGCAAGAGCTGTGTTAATACAATTCCACAAAAGTACTTTGGATGTGACAGGATTTCACATATTTAACTATTTACAGCTGCTCAGTATTAAATCCAGAGTTTGGATGTTTAATTCTAAAGCAAAATTAAATATGATTATGAATAGGAACAATGAATGATTTCTTGGGAATTTTTGTGTGTTTGCTTTTGTTGCAGGTTTTGTTTTGGGCTTTTTCTAGCCAGCTCAAGTAGGGTCTGATCAAGAAATTGTAAGTTACTTGTTTTGGGAGTTTATTCTGGAGAAAACCAACTGGCAACCACTAAGGACTATCCTTAAAACCGAAGAAATGAAGCAGAGTGGGATTCTTGATATGGTTCGAATTTCAACTGAATATAGCAGAAGTGATTTTTTTCATTATGTCTTCAGTGGGATCCTCCAAACATCTATTAACAGAAACTTGGAACATTTTCTGCATGATCTGGGATTCTGTGGAAATCTCTGGGCTTGGTGCTCTACTAAGTAAATAAAATGTTTAGTAACAGTGCCAGAGATAGCAGTACTAAAATTCAGAGATGGATTTATCCAGATAGTGAGCATTCTGTAGCTGCAAACCACGTATCTCGTTTATCTTCCTATTTTTTTTCTTACAAAGGATTTCACATAAAGGTAGTTTCCATCATTGATGGAGCCCCATGAAGCTTTGCTGATGCTCTTGGAGGTCAAATGCAGCAATCCCAGCATCTCCAGCAATACTGGGGAGCCCTTTTCTGACTTTCTGTAAAGTCTATCTTGTGATTTCCCCTCTCCATGACAGAATGAATCCTTTTTTTCTCCTGGTGGATTAGGACTGGAGGTAGTTGTTTTGAATGGCTTGTTCTCAGCTTCTTACCTGCCTTGTGCTTTAAAACACAGGCAAAGCCAAGTGTTTTCTGACCTGGCCAAAGTTGAGCTTTGAGCTGGTAGGGTATGAGGAACTTCAGATTCTGGGCTGGGGTTTTTGGTACCCCTTGTCACTGGAGACTACTGGAAAAACCATTCCTCAGTGGATGGATCCTCCCTGCCACATCTGTGAGAAGCTGCTTGGATGTTTCCAGTGGGCACCGCTACAAAAGCCTGGCTGCAGCTTAAAGGCTGCAGAGCAAAGGAGGTAGTGCTGATGGGCTGTTGTCACCTGTGCCACTGCCTTCTCCTGTAGTGGCTGTGGTCCCAGCAGTGTCACTCCAGCTCCCTGCAGTTCAGAGCCCCACTGCTGGGTTGGGCAGCCTAGTGGAGACGGCACTCAGTGCTGCCAGGGGTTCCAGGAAGGGCACCAAGTTGCAGGAACAGGAGTGTTGATGGGTATAAATTCGCTTCTCAGTTGGCAGGCTGAGTGATTGTGTCACTGTCTTATGGCTTGGGCAAATGTGCTCTCTGGAAGAGGAGTCAGGGAAGACTGTGGGAGCAGCTTCCAGGAGAAGGTGATGGGATGTGAAATGTTTCATGGCTTGTGGCTCGAGATGCGTATCACCCATTGCAGTGAACACTGGCCTCAAATACACTGGAGATGTGTCCTAGCAAACTACCTCACAGCAGCTGAGTCATCAGAGCATCCCTGACTGACCGTGTGCTGGCTTCTATTACCTCCCAATGGGGACAAATTACAACCTCAAAGCAAGAAGAGAGTGAATTAATGGTGTATGCAGAGCCAATTAGCACAGCTAAGTGAACCATGTTGACAGGCAGTGGCTGCAGGCTTGGAGAAGTGGGCAGAAAGTGCAGGGGTAAGGTTTGTTCTTTTTCCTTGGTAGTTTTGAGTGGGGCACTTTCAAAACTTTCCTGCTTAGCAGAAACAGTGAGGTCTCTTTGAGATGTTCAGCACTGTTTGCTGATGGACTTCCCAGAACTGGTCTGGCACCTGGGATCATGTTTTAGGAAATAGTTTGGTTAGTGAATGAAAGAGAAAGCTGAGCTCAGTTTTCGATTTGGGGTGAAACAGGCAAATAAAACCATAGTGGGAAAGCAACAGGGAGTAAAATAGAAATTATCTGTGTTTTGCAGTTTGAATCTGTGCTGTTCATCAGTTCTGATTACAACGTGCCTCTCTGGCTACTGAAAAAGATACAGAAATGTGCAGTGGGGCTGCCTGGGGAAGCTTCTGTAGGAAGAAAAGCTGCAGTGCCTAGGACTTTTTGGCTTGGAAAGGAGACTGCTGAGGGAGATAGAATAGAAAACTGTAAAATTGCACAGCAGTGCAGTAAGGAGAGCAACTCCTGGTAGTTCAAAGCTAGAGCAGGCAATGACATTACTAGCCAGGAAGATTAAAAAAGTACTTCTTCCATCTGTGGAGTTATGGAGCTCACTGCTGTGGGGTGGTGTGGAGGCTAAAAGTGCAAATGGATTTAAGAAAAGAGGGTAGATGGATATGAGGGAGATATTAAGACTAACAACCTGGTTTGGGGGGAAACCTCCCTATATTTATCCTGAGGGAAGTTAGTTTTTTCTGTGTGCTAAGCCTTTCCCAAAACAGGGGCTTCTTTTGGGGATAAGATCACAGACTTCCTCTGATGATGTGTAGGCATTCAGATACTTCCATACAAAATTCTGTGCTGTGGAAGGATGGTCTGAAGTGCTCTTCTCCTTTGGATTCTTTTCTAAGTGTTAGCCCCAGCAGTCTTGATTTCAAGAGACTAGTTAATTGTTAGTGAGAAGAGACCTAAAGAAGAGTTGGTCTCTGTGACTCAGACTTGTGAAGTCAAGGTTGCTTGGACTAGCAAGAAGTTGGCTTTGCTTCTGTATTTACCCAGATTCAAATGACAGAAGGGAAAAACTTCTGGGGAGTACATGAAATTGGAATTACAGGTCAGGATTTGAAAAGGAAGTTTTCTGGTTTTGGGGAAGAGATAAGTGATTGCTTCTAAGAGCCAAATGTGGGTTACCTATGGTTTTCCAAAGGTCTCCCAATTCCCATTATCACCCGTGTGAAATGAAGCATTAACTCCTTTTCATGTGTGTGACAAATGGGGTCCCAACTGGAGCTTGTAGCAGCGGGCAGCAGAGTTGCTGCTTTCACTGCCTGGCCAAATGTTGCAAACATTCACTCAACTGTGTCACTTGCTAAGCAATGCTGTCATTTGTACAGACCTTGCATCATGCTTTGACTGTGATTTTTTTTTTTAGTGGTAAAAAGAAGAATGGTGATACAAAATCAATGCTGGTATTATTTTGCATGTGTAGTTTTTAGGTGTTTTCCTAAAGAGAGAGTGATTCACAGTGTTGGGTAGCCATTAAAATGTATTGATGTGCAGCTAAAAATGGCTTTTAACCTAAATTTAGTTTTCCTCTCTGCTAATCTATACGATGTCCACAAATACCTATTTAAGTAATTGGACAGTCTCATAAAGATTTAGTTAGGTTTTTATTTTTGTAAATAACAAATTACATCATTTGCTGGATGATTGATTTTTTTGGTAATAATTTTATGTGTTGTGGTGATCGGCTTTGCAGTGGAATGTAATTGCAAGTGCAGTGTACAGCATCAAAACCTGAGATTAAAAGTAGTTTTTAAGAAGAAAGAAAGGTTTAAAATACATGAAATGGAAGTATCTGGTATATTTTGAGGTAATATTACTTAATAAATAGCAAGCTTTTTTCTTAAGCACATGAATTTTCATTTTTTAAAATAATACTGATTGTTTTGTGCCATGTTGATTTAGTATTAGTAGATTTTGTACCCTCACCTTGAATTTTTGTTGACTGGAGGAAGGAAAGAAGCTTTCTGTTTCTGCAGCCCTAACGCATTTCCCAGCTTCGGGTGACCTAGTCATTGTAATGAATTAATTGACTGAACTGAAAGAAGAAAATCTCTGTATCTGTTACCAGAAGCTGGCTTGGCTCTTTGACAGACTTGGGCTCTAGAGGTAGAATACTGGGTCCCACTCACTTGAATGTGCTTTGGCACTAAATGTTGTCCTTGGGATTGATCTTTTAAATTATTTTCTGCTATTGTAGTTGTATCTGGATGTCAGTACACTCTGGTTTCATGTTTCTTAGTTTGTGTTAATTAGTGCCTGAGGATTTTCTGAGAAAACTTACCACAATCTTCCAAGTTCCAACACACTGCTCACTTGCACATTTTTGTAGCCACATATTGGTGGTGATAAGAGCCCAGGTGAGCACTCCTGCACTTCAGGATTGGAGCTTCTGTCTCGATTTCCAGCAAAGTTCCCAGGCTATGCTGCTCTGAGCCCACCCACCCTCACACACAAAAATGTAAAGGTATTCTAACATGGGGAGGCTCCCCACACACGTGTAGATAGGGAGCTCTTTGAACCAAGCAAAGATCTGATATCTGTATCCCTGTACACCTACTCTGAGCTGTGGGATTGGAGGTAGTTGTAGGAAGGAAAACAAGAACCAAAGAAGTAGGACGGGCTTGAAAGTGAAGAAATTAGGAAGTGAGGATGAAGAGTTTGCCATGATGAGCAGCATGGCCCACTGCAGACTCCTGTGGAAATGATAAAAATTTGCTTTAGTCGTGAGGGGCAAAGGCAGGGAGAAGCTGAATTGGAAAGGGTTCTGTCTCTTTGTATGGGAGGATCAGATGGAAGCACCTGGCAGCTTTGAAGAGTGGGAAGTCTGTTTTCATACAACACGCAGTGAGGTTCCCAAACTGGCTGGCAGCAGGTGTAATGTTGGGCCCAGCAGGCAATTGTTTTCAGAAGGCAGTTCACAGTACATGGATCTATCCAGGACCATTCAGTGCAAGGAGAACAGCTGGGCTCCTTGGCTCAGAAAGCCCCTAACCTGTGGATTCCTGTGGCTGTGTGCAAGGGATAGTTTATTCCTTGTGCTCTTACCCTGAGCATTTCCTGTTGGGTGTTGCTGGAAATGTGGTATTAGCTTAGACAGACCTTTGAGCTGACCAGGACTACTGTGTTTTTCCATTTTAATTTGGGACTTTCATATTTGGTGCTTGACTCTGTACAGATGCCTCTGACAAGTGGAAAAATAACAGGAAAACCTCTCAAGTGAATCAGACCTTCTGCTCTGTTTCTTGATCTTGTTGTGATATTTCCTTAGCAGAGGTAACCTGACCATCTGAAATTCATGAGAGGAATGTTCTTCAGACTATGAAATGAATTTTGGTTGGGAAAATTCCTGGGGATTTTCCTATCCTTGACTCTCCTCTTGGGCTGTGATGCTATTTATTGGCATAAAGTGCCTTGACCTATTTTATTTCTCGAGGTTTTTCCCAAGTTTTGGCTGACAGAGGGTGGAAAAAATAATTAGATCTTAGATAATACAAATGCTGTGTGCTGTGTCAGGCACACCTCTTCTGATATCTGATAAGTGAATGCAGTTCCTTGCAAGGAACTTTCTTTAGATGGCACAAACATGTAACCACATGACTGTGGCTGATGAACAGGTGTTATACAATACAGGGACAATTCCAGCACTTCCATTAATTTATTTCATTGGCATGCCTGAAACCTGCATGGAGTGACTGTCTTGATTTGACGGTTCATTCTTTTTGCTTTTCAATCCCTGAAGGAAGTTAATTTTATTATTCCATGCAAAAGTGAATGCAATTATGTCTGTGTAGCACATGCAAAGTCTGGACATGCACTTTCCTAACCCACTGTGCAAGCACAACACTAACATGATCCTGTGACCAAAGGCTGTGCTATTGGCCGGGTTTCATGGATAAATGTTAATTATTCTGGCTGTGGGCTTGTTAAGAAACCCTGAAACCCAAGTATTTTTCCAGGCACAAGTCATTTGTGCTGGGATGTTTAACTAGTGACTGGCCTCCTCTTGTTTTGCCTCTTACTCATAAGAGGTGAGGAACTTTGACCATGATGTAAAGAAGAGTCCTGCTCAAAATACGGTGAGGCATGTGAAGGTTGTGACTTTAGCAGGGCTTCTGGGGCTTTGTTCTAGGCTGACTCTGCCAATTCCTGAATTATACAGTGTGGCCGTACAACAGTGTCACACCATCCTTCCCTGCCCTGGCAGTGTCTCTGCAGGAGTATTTGCTCATATCCAGCTTTGAGTTGCTTACTTCTCCACAAGTTTTTAACCATTCTTTGAAGGCACTACAGAAGTGCAGCACTGTGATTTCACTGAGGAAAAGGTTTGATGAAGCTCTTAAGGTAAGGTGGTAGCACCCTGAAAGATCTTTTCCTACTCTTCCCCTTCCTTCTCCCGTGGGCTGGCACAAATGCTGGGGTGGATGTGGCAGGGCAGCAGGTCTGGGTGAAAATGGGCTCCTTGTGTTAGTGCAAGGCACTAGTGCCCGATGGGAATTCCCGGCACAATTCCTGCTGGGAACATGGCGAGAGCAGGGTGTGGCTTTTTTGGTGGCGGTGCCAACAGATGTGATTAAAGCATTGATGAAACTCAATAAACCTTTGGCCAAATCTGTGTTACATGACATCAGAACCAAAGCTTTTAAGGATTCACGCCTACTTTCTTTACAAGAACTGTCCCTTCAGGCTAGATGGATTAATTACAGGAAAAGTGGTCAGGGGTTCAGGAAAACTTGATGGTTCTTTTGCTGAGACACCATCTCTGCTTTTTTTTAAAAAAATACACTAGGCTTCTGAAGCAGCAGGTTGCTGTTGTAGTGTGAAGGGTAGGGCTGTTGCCTGGAGGTCTGAATGAGCCTTGTGGGATCAGTGTGAGGCCCTGCCACTGTCACCTGCAGTCTCCTAGTCACACTGTGGCTTGCTCTGTGTTGGAGCACACCATGGCTGAGCTGCTTTAATAAAAATGGGCACTCGCACATACTGAGTTTTCTGAGATAGACTGAGAACACTGAAAGCCAGAGCTCTCCACTTCCATTTCAGATTTGTCTTTTCTGTACCACTGGTGCTGACAGACAGTCTGGACCTGTTTAACCATGCAACAAAGCGTGAAGCCTCTCTGGGTCAGGGCAGGGAAGCTTGTCCCACGTGCCTAATCTAGAGGGCATTTCAGAGTTTCAATTACCTCTTAAAAATATGTGCTCAAAACGTGCAAATCAGGCAGTGATGTGTTCAGTCCTTGAGCCATGCTTCCCACAGCTTTCCTGGGACCTTGGTGTGCATGCCCAGTTTGGTGTGCAAGGTATCTGTGACACCCTTTCAATAGAAAACTAGGCCAGCTCACAGATCTTGTTTTACATTTCTTGCATCTTCTGTGCTGCCCTTGCAACATGGTTATAAAATATTCCAGCCTGGCTCATCTACTCGTTATCCTGGACAGGGAGGGTAGGCTCAGGTTAAGGTTACTCTGTGGAGGTGCAGGAAGTTTTAGTCCAGCCCCTGCCCTGTCACTGTATTGTCTGTGACCTTGAAGTCGTTTAATGTGATTGCAACTTCATAAAGTGTTAACACCTAGCAAAATGAAGTCAGGTGAATGCTGGAAACTACTTGTGCTCCTGTTACACAGATAATTAAGATCTTGCCTTAATCCCTTACTGGATGATTAATGCTGCAGAGTTATTGGCAGTAGGACTCAGGGTTTAATAGCACTGGGGTATGATTTTGGATAGTTCACCCTTCCTTTTTTTTTTTTTCTTTCCCCCCTAATAAAACTTTTGTTGTGAAGTCTTACCTGAAAAGCTCTGTAGATACCACTGTGCTGCTGTGTGAGTTGATGCACAAAAGAAGGCTTGATTCATGGCTAGGATAATGAAGTTAAAATTTAATGAAAATCAGTATCGAAATCTGCTCAGTTTTGTAGTTGGAACTAAGTTACCAACTCAGTATTACCCCAAGGTTTTTGATTTGTGTAGATTTTAATGAAAGTTTCTTCCAGCTGATAGCAGTTTAGATGGTGGTGTGGTGAAGAGTTGAGAAATTCTCTTCCCTCCAAAGTTAAAGCTAAAGAAAATTCTGCAGCTAAAGGAGAAATGATGTCATTCTTTATGACACAGAGATTTTAAGACCATTAATTGTGTTTTATTGGACTTGATCTCTAGCCTTCACTGAATTCAAGAGGATTTGGCTGAAGCCTATAGTGATAACTGAGCAAGGGATGACTGATAAAGAGAAACTCCTTATTAGTCAGTGGCACTGGTCAAAAAGAAAACAAGGACAAGAGACAGATGTTGTCACATGGGTAACATCAGTAGTTTTAATTCATTTTCTGAAAGCTTGAACATGAGGAAAAAAGAATGCCTTTGGTTTCAAAAAAACAAACCCTTAGAAGTTGTGTAGGGATTTATTAACAGCAAAGTCCATTTGTCTGTTTAATTACTATTGCCTTTATTTTGAGGTATTCTCATGCAAAGCAGAACGATTCAGCATTTCAGAACTCGAATAATTCATTTGTTTTTTTCCTGACTCAGCTTGAAGACTGACTGAAAGAACACCTTTCCCTCCAAATATAGACAGACAATATGGTGTCTAATAATGATAATTTCTGAATAGCAGATGATTGGAGCAGCAGCAGAAATAGGAATTGGTGGTACTTTTTTCTGTTTGTTTTTTTTTTTTTTTTTTCCTCCTGAGCCTCTGCACTGCCTGCAAAGTTGGAAAATTTAAATAATCTCACGCTCTGAGGGAAGCTTTATATCCGTCACTCCTGGTAAAATACATTTGGAATATCTCTGACAAATAAGAAATTGATGTAGGATCTACCTCCTTAGTTTGGTTGACTGCTGTAGAAGACATCTGTCTTCTATTCATCTGGCTATTATTTCATTATCATCTCCTTGTGGGTACTGTGGTTGGAAGAAGTCTCCAGTTGTTAAATCCCTTTCAGTTTTGTTTAAAGTGGTTGTCTCTCTTGGTTCTGTGTCCTGTCCCATCTTAGAGGTGTGATTGCCTCTTTATTCTGCTACTCCTGGCTGAACACTTCGGACAGTGCAGAGAGGTAGTGAGGTGCCAAGGTGGGATTGCAAACCAAAAGTGCTCTAGACTTGCTCAGCATGGACTCAGTGGATATCAGACAGTGAAGAGGTCAGATGCTGAATGCTTTTGTTGAGTTTAATTTCATAAAGGAAAGAACCCATGGCTTAACCCTTCCCTGTAAGTAGATAGCCATTAGTTCTTGGGACATTGTAGTTAGTAGATAGAACTCCTAAATCTATGAAACTGAGATTTTAATTTTTTGTGGGGGGAAAGGAGGGGGAAGTGGTGACGAGAAGTTACGTAAGATTAGAAATCCTTGGTTTAGAAACGTATCTTCCCCAGTTGTTCTGCTGAATGTCAGTACAGTGCCCTCCCTGCTTCTCTAAGGGCTGCCAGTGTTCCTGTGTCACTGCTAGTGTGGGCTCTCAGCTCTGTTAAGGGACAGCAGCTCTGACCTGACAGGCAGCTCCCAGGCGTTATTCCTTTCCTTTTGATTTCCTAGCCTGAAACAATCCATGTTTGCCACCTCCTCTGAGACCAGGCAGTTCTCCAAGTTGCAGCAGCTGTTTGTATATTCCTCTTAGGTTATTTGAGCTGATGCACAGAGCATTTTGGAGCTGCCCCTGCTGGGTTTACTTAAGTTTCTGAGAGTTGTTTTTGTTGTATCCATCCTTGAATTAGATCGGCTCAAGCAACGTTATTGTGCAATTTTTGCTCAGGACCAGTACAGCAGTCAGGAAAGGTGTGTGTGTATGTGTGTGGGAGGTTGTTTTCAGTCCTGTAAATAATAATAATAATAATCATCATCATCATCATCTTGAGCTATTCTCTGGTCACTTCTTTCCTCTCCCATTACTCCTAGAGATTGTTCTTGTGTGTTTTACTGGTAGTATAAGGTTTCCTTTGGAAATTAGGTGCCAACTGAGCTTCACTTAGAAGCTTTACAAAAAGGTTGTTGAAGTGCTGAGAGAGAGAGAGAGAGAGCTCCCTTTGAGCATCCTGCCTGCCTTCGGGGTATCCCTGTGAAGAGCTGTGGGTTCTTAAATGCATTGAGAAGGGGTGAGGGGATCAGTTCCTGGAAGAGTTTTCTTTCCCTGGGGGATCCTGGAGGAATTTTGCTTGTACTTGTATCCATTTAGCGGTGAGAACAAATGCACCTTGCTCTGCATTTCTTGGAACTGGTTCTCGCTTGCCACTTCCATCTCCAGTAGTGGTGCTGTGTGTTTTTGTGTACTCCTGATTCCTGTGGTCCTGCAGTGGTTGTGGATTTTTTGCCTCTTGTGGTTTGAAGCAGAGCTGCTGAGGACTCTATGTGTGTGTGTAGGAATAGGAGATTAGAAAATGAGAGGTTGGTAGGCTCAAAGAGCTTCCTGAAAGTGTGGGAGTGCAGACCAGAGAAAGGAAGAGAAATCTTTTTGAAGCTATATCAGTGCTTTACACGGACAAGAATAGCAGGCAGAGCGTATTGACAGAGTGCTCTGAGGATAAGTGTTGCTGCATAGCAAAGTGTTACTGCTGTACAAATCACTGCTGTCCACTAGCGAAGCAAATTCTTCCAGTGTGAGTGCAGTTTTGCTGGTATGGTTAGGTCACAGCAGGCATTCTGCTCACACAGCTGTGTTCATGCTAGTCACACCTGGTGATAAGTCTGCACGTGTCTGCAGTGTACGTGCAACCCTTATAAAAACTGTGGAGGAGGTGTGAGGAACAGCTCAGATCATGTCTTGTGACACGCTCTGCCCCTGGGAGGAGATGGCTGGGTGTTCTGTTCCAGGTCTGTAGCATGTGTGGTTCATTACTGGTGCAGTGGTGCTTATGTCCTTCCTACAGCATGTAGAACGTCCTTCCTGAAAACAATGCAACTCTTTACCTGAAAGAGTGCAGTGAGTGGTAACCAGGCCTTGGGTCCTTGCTGCAGCAAGGAAACATTTTGTTCCGTGTTTTAGCTGCTGTTTCCAAAGGCTTTACAATGAAAATCAGTGTAATTTCCCATTTTTCTAATGGGAAAACTGAGGCAGAGAGGAGCAGGGGTGAGAAGGAAGCAGCTTATGTTGCACCTACAGTCCTAAACTGGGAACAGCAACCTGCTTTGCTTGAGCCTGGTGCTTTGGGCACCTGTTCAACAAGACATTTAAGCATATGCTTCATGATCCACATGGCAATAGCTCCCATAGCATTTCCTCTTTTCAGGGCATCGTAAACAGTGCTCCTCTCTGAACCCAGACTGCAGGGCTGTGCCCACTCATGCCAACCCACTGCAATCACCCAAGCTGTCAGCCAGGACACAGCTGGTGTCAACATCTGGCCTGTAGAACCTGTCTTATCATTAGGGATGCAGAAGGTGGGGCAAAGAGTCATCTGAACAGTGAGGAAGTGGTGGGAGCTGGGTTGCAGGAGATGGAAACAAGCTTGTTTGACAGGTGGCTCTTGGATGCAGTGGACTTGAAGGGAAACTCCTCAACCTCCAGATGAGCTCAGAACAATCACACAGAGGCAGCACAGGGTCACCAAGCAAACACTTTCATACAGTGGTGTAATGACCCCTGTTAGTCATGCATTGAGTGTTTATGCAGTGTAGTACCTCTGTTTAAAAACAAACACCAACCTAAACCAACACCAAACCCCAAACAGCAAGGACTGTTCCAATGCATCTGCTTGTCTGTCTGCAAAGAGACTTTCAGTCTTTGCGATTATCCTGGCACAAAATGTTTCATGGCTGTGCCACAGGTAGGCTTGTGTCAGCCCTGGAAGCTGCTTTAATGAACCCCAAGGTCTGACAGCCAACCTCGCTCCTTGAAGAGCAGCAATTTGTCCATCTCAAGAAAATGACCTTCTTCAGGATCTCAGCTCAGGAGCTGTTTGCAGGGTTGTGGGATTACAGTGCCTAGAAAGCATTACAACTCCATTTGCTGCTGTGTTCTCTCTGTATATCACATCAGACACCATTCCTTTTTCTCCTCTGCAGACCAACCTCAGTTCACTATATCCCTGTGGTCATATTGATCATTCTGGGGCCTTTGCCACTGATTTTGGAAGGATGTGATTCACAACTTTCATCTGGGTTGGATTTTCTCAGTGAGATTGTTATGAGAGAACAAATTTCAGGATCATATCCCAGGATTTTATATACTTTTGTTTCTTTCCATCTATAGATCCGGGATTTTGTTTTGAGTGTTGCAATCTTAGCATCAGGACTTAATCTACTCTGATTAGAACCAATGGGAGTTTCCATTTCTAATTGCCACTGACGTAAATTCCAGCTCATAAATTAGCGATCAAAATGTATTGTTATTATTATATGCTACATTAAGTGCAATATAGATTATAAAAAAAAAATATATATATCAATCATAATTTTATGTGCAATGTATGCTGCTGCTTGCTACATTTACTTTTAAGTAATGTTACTTTCTAAAATTAGAGACTATTGTAGGCTGTCTGAAGGGTTAGTCTGATGTAGATTTTTTTTTTTTTGTCCAATCCTGGAGACAGCTGGAATTTTTTATGGGTGACTTTTAGCTCTCTGCGGGCTCCTTGCCTGTGCCTCAGTAATCTCTGCATTTAAGCAAAGAATGAAATTTAAAAAATACTCCTCTGTTGTCTTGTACAGCATTCAGCAATGCACAGATCATAGGCACAAGCCAGCAGCAACAATAGACTGATATTGTCTTTGATGTTTGGGACACGCAGATAATTTTGTTTTCACAGAGAAGAAAATTCTATAAAGGATCAAAGGGGGTGAATCGATGTCTGAAGATGGGTAAAAGGGACAGTTGTATGGAATGAGAACAAAAACTGGTCACTGCTATACATGTGCTACCAAATTAGTGGGCATTGGGTTAACATCTAACCCCTTAGCCAGAAGGGTTAAGATTTACTTAAATAACATCTGCATAATGATTTTTAAATGACCAAATGATGTAATAAAAGGTCAGATTAAATTTATTAAATGGTTAGTAGAATGGTTAGAGCCACAACACAAGGAATATTTTCTCATTTTTCTCCTTTGTTTTGGGAGATGCACAGGCACAACTGGTGGTTCAGAAAGGGATTGCTCATCTCTGCAATGTCTCAGAAGGTAGAGTGGTAGAGCCCAGCTCAAGAAAGAAAGGAAGATACCTCTCCCCCTTAGAAGCTTACAATTTGTAATGCAAATCAAAGGGAGGCACATGTACCAATTTTGAAATTTACTCTCAGCTCACCTAGGTAACTGCCATACATGAGATTTGCATCAAAAATTTTATTAAACTTTCATAACCAGATTACCAGACTTGTACAAAACTTCTGTGATCTGAGGTTCTGTGATTCAGGCCTGGGTCTTGTAAATGTCTACAGAGATTTTCTGGACCTGCACTTAATTTTGGCCAAATATAGGTTGAGCATCTTAATGACTTGAGGATGAGATAATTGAAAACTTCAGTGTTTACAGTGATGATTATGGCCAAAAGACTAGAACAACAGCTCTTGATCTGAACATTCCCAAATTTGGAAGTCTGAAATTCACATCTGGTTAGAATTTTTAGATGGAAAGATTTTTTTATCCTTGAAAAAAAAATAGATCACTGATGCTGAAACTTAAACAATTACAAAATAAATCCCTAAGGAAATAGAAAACATGGTATGGAGGGGGTTTTTTTTGTTTTTTTAAAAAGGGAATTGATTACTGTGCTTCTCACCTTGATGTTCTCAAGTCACATGTTAGTTCATATTGCTCAAGGTAAAAAAGAGGATGGTAGCTTAAAGCAAGGCACAGCTCATGGTTAACCAAGCTTTGGGGCTTTGGGGCTGCCTGTCAGTGGGCAAGGCAAGGGTTAATGCTGGTTGTGGCAGCTCTTGGTGCAGAGATTGGTGTTCACACACCAGGAGCAGTCCTACAAACGCCTGGGCCCTGCTGGGTCTGGGGGATGTGTCTGAACGCCTGCGGGCTTGCCGCTCAGTTTTATATGATTTGGGGTTTTTTTAGAATCCTTTTTAAAAATACACAGGAATTAAGCAATTTCCTTTACACGGTGCCTCAGCCAAAGCCCACTGAAGTCACTGGGAAGACTCCCACTGTTTTTAGCTGGCATTCAGATCTGTCTCGTGTTCCTCTCGTGTCTGTGGGGGTCTGTAACCATCTTGGTTCTTCTAGAAAGGCTGTCCTGCTGTACTTCAGTTACCATGGAATAGATTTGCCCGCAGTATTAGCAACATAATTATTCTGGATCAAAAATACTTCAATTGCAGAATTGTCTCCGTGTGGGGGGAGCTACTCTGGAATAAAAATCAGGCAATGGCTTCATCTGCAATAGCCGTGCTCCTAAATTTTCTATCAATGTGAGTACTGGTGAATTCACTACACAGATACAATATTAATTCCAGACATTTCCCAAGACAGTTTTTAGACATTCACCCACATGATGGTGTGTTAACTTTAAAGAACATGATTCAGAAATAAAGAGTTAAGCAGAAAAAAAAATTAAAATGTTAAAATGACTTATTCAATCCCTTTCTTTGCAATACATAAATTCATGTACAAATACAGAACTAGCAGGATGAGTTAGTGTAGTTTCTCTGCCATTTTTTTATAGCCACATGTGCTGTTACCTCTCTGTAGCATGTTTTTTACATAGAAATAGAACACGGCATTTCCCATGAAAAATGTAAAAAATAGTGTTTTAAAAATAGATTGTTTCTTCATAATGGAAAAACAAAAAGAAGTTTTTATATCTGATTTCAGGAGAAACACTTTTGTTTCCATAAGTGTAAGGACGTATTTTGTTACCCACAAACAGAAAATCCACCACTTCTCTGTATTACTTCCTATCTTCAGATCTTTGCTATTAGTCTGCCCTAAAAGCTCATATCAATTAAAGCAGGTAAAGCAGCTTATCATTATTGGACTTGGAGAAATCTGGTTGAAAACCTGGTCAGACATGATTTTCTGCCTGCATTTAATCCAAGCTGAAGAAGTGCTGCCTCAAGTATGTATCACCATATTATTTGTTCCTTCCACCTCCACCCCACCTGCCTACAAAAGGCTTATTTGTTCAGCTTTGCCTCTGTAGTTGCTTCCTAATCCAGTTCAATCAAAATTAGCAGTTATTATCAGTAAGGATTTCTTTTCCTTAATACATTGTGGATCACAGATGTATTTCAAGTTAGAACGTTGTAGTTTTCTTTAAATGGTGAAACTGGAAAGTTGAGATTTCCATCCCAGTGAGATTTAGCTCTCAGTGAACTTGGGGTCTGTTGTGGTTTCCTGAGCCAGATTTTCCCCGTATCTGAAGCCCACTTTCTTAGTGGCATCTACATATTGAGGTAAAAATGTTCATTAGAAAGCAAAGAAGTTAGGACTGCAAACAAATTCTGTTTAAAAATAGCAGAGAATGTATTTTTCCATTATAGGGAAAAAATGGAAAGCAGATGGTAGGAATTTTTGACAGTGGGACTTAGTTTATTTGTTGGTAGAAAAGGGCTTGTTTGGGAGGGTCCCTGTGTTCTGTAAGTCGGTGGGGACAGAGATTCATCCCCTTCATAGCCTAAATTGTGCTGTGACCTTACACACCCCTGGCATGTGCTGTAGGGCCGAGGGGCCGTTCCCATCTGCCTACAGACTGGGTTCCAGGTTCAGGTCATTGAAATTAGCCCCCAGCAGCTTTAATCATCAGGAAGTTCATTGCCGTGGTGCATTTTGTGATCCCAGCTCCGTTGGGCAGAGTCACCGCGTGGCTCCTTTCAAAGGATGGCTCCTCTGCTGCTCCAGCACATTCTCTGTGTGTTAATGTTCATCACCCTCCACCAGGCTCTTGCAACATCTGCTCAGCTCAGTGTTCAGCCCCTCGTGCCTGGCGTGGAAGTGACTCTGCTTCCTGAAAGGGCAGGGGAAGGGAGGGAGGAAAAGAGCTAATGGGCTGGTGCAGAGCATCCCTCCTTCCAGGCTCTCTGTTTTGTACTAAATTTAGCTGCTGTGGCCATGAGCAGGCTAGTGCTCGGCAGCAGCACAGTGTAGTCCCCAAACCATCTCTGTTTCCTGCTGATTTCATGTTTTGCTAGGAAGGATGTGGCGCAGGACGCCTGTGAGGCAGGATTAAGCAAGGAGCACGGGCGTTAGTGGAATGACCCTAGGGAGAAACAGGCTGGTTCTCTCTCGGCTCTGTCCAAAGGGAGGGAACTGGGACCTGTCATGTAACAACAGGCTTTTCCTTCAGCGCTGGAATCACTCTCTTGTGCCATGGTTTAGTTGCCTCCCAAATTGACTGATGCTGAACATTTATTAAGGACTCCATGATCAAATGTTTGTGGTTTGACAGAAGCAGCTGACACTGGTTTAAAAGGAAATATGTTGTAATATTACCTCCAGAGAGCCATGGAGGAGAAACTGTGGACAGGATTTATATTTGATAAAATTCTGTTTTGACATAGTTGAGACAGGCAGGAAATTTCTCCTGTGACTTTTCATTATAATGTCATCATGAGAGCAGCATCTTTTGCTTCTTCAGAATCTGTCTATCCCTGCTGCTAATTCCCCACCTGAAATCTTAACTTGGCATGGGTGGCACGAGACACGCTTCAGCAGCCATGAAGAGAAGTGTGAACAGCCATTCCCATGGAAAGGATGTTAAGAACAGTCCAAGTTGTCTGAAAGCGTGTTTTTTGCATGAAACTTGAAGAAGATGAGGTCAAGGTTCAGGTAGACTTCGGGGATTTACAGTGGTGAAGGAAATCTTGCCTCAGTGCAATTAAAATTTAACTGAAGAAATAACTTCTGGTTTGTTTGGTCTTTTTTTTTTCCCTGTAAGATTTCCCCTCTTGGCTTCAAAGGTCTTTGAAGAAAGAATTATATTGCTGCAGTCTAGCTGAACAAAAACATTGAAACAGCATGTGACATCTACAGTTTGTACAATCATACTTAATGTGCTCACATATCACATGAAATAATCAGGTATGGATTTTTTTTTTTTTACGTAGACCTGAAGTTTTCTGAAGACAGAGTTGGCATTTTGGCCAAAGATTGTATAAATGCAGGAGAGAATCGTAACCTCCAGTGCAGAGAGGATCCATGTGGCCCTTCCCAATCTGCCCTCAAGGCTCAGTCAGGTCCTGCTCCTCAGCCATCCAAGCTTATTTAGGCTTTTGCTATCTAAACTGGGATGGCTCAGTGATAGTTAGCATGGACAGCTACTGCCTTATGTTTAGAAATTAATCCTGTCTTTCTGGATGCTGAGGATTTACTCTTGGCCTAGATTTAGTGTCCGTGTGTGCAAGGGAGTAAAGCTTTTTCTGTTTGTTCTTCCCTTGTTGAGGATGAGACATTTATTTCCCTTCTGAAATAAATGTCCAAAATTTATAGGTAGAAAAAATACCAAGAAAAAGATTGTTGTGTGGATAATACTGTTCTTTAATGATACAATTTACCCTGTAAATCTGTGTCAAGGAACAAAGCACTTGCACCTGGGATTACCCTCATTGCTGTACAAATTGGCTGGCAGAAGTTGAATAATTTGTGAATATGGGGAACATAGATATGTCAAATGTGTACATAATATGTGAAAACACAGATTGTATCACTTGGGCTAGATTTTTTTGGAGTAGGGAAATGTGGTGGGGGCTTTTTTTGGTTGTTTTTGAATAGTTGTCTAGATTGCATGCCTTAAATAGCATCACTCAGTAGGAAAAAGCCAAACACCTTGAGAGACTGAGCACTGAAGATTTGTCCTCACTGCTCTGTCAATATACTTGATAACTCCCCATACTCCCTCTCCTACTTGCATACCCATCCTTACCTCCTCTAGAGTGCTGCTTTCTTCTTGAGCTGCAGTGGTGGAAACTCCTTATTGCCAAAGCTCCAGTGAGGACAACAATGGAGTGCAAGCCATCCCAGTTCTATTAACTCAGCAGCTGTGTGAAGCTAATCAAATGCCTCTGCTCAACCTGAGGGTCACTTTTGCCTAGGTTTGGCCCCCAGTGCCTTCAGGTGGCTCCTGGACTTTGCTCTGGGGCGGGTAAAGAGCACTCACACATTCCCTTTTGCCTAAAATGCTTTGGGATTGTGGCTCCTGGTGACAGGGCAGTAAGGAACAGGAGTAAATCCCTGCAATTGTTCACTAAACCCAGGGCTTTGGCTGGATGGGAATTTAGGTGTAATATTTACTAGCCAACACTGACTTCAGGATGGCCTTTTTGGGTGGTTGTCCTGGGCTGATACACCACTTCTGAGATCGATGCCATGCGGTATGCTCGATGCAGTGCCTGTTCTCATGAGTATTGAGATAAATTGGTTCAAATTAATACAGGACAGAGGAGCTTCTGGATGACCCCTTGCATAGCAATGAGTTGTATAACAAGATTAGTGTTGACTTGCATCTCTATAAAGAATGGAGGTGGCTTTATCTGAGTAATGTTTCAGATGCAGCTGGTGTTGGCTGACCAAAAGAAGTCTTCCAATTTTGGTTTAATCAAAAGGATTAATGTTGCTAGGGCACGAGGGTGGAATAAAATGGTTTTCTTTTAGAAAAGCACTCTGCCTTCATTGTATTAATAGCACCTGTTATTTGAATAGTGAGAACTCCCTCTCTCCCTCTCATCTCTAGAGCTTGCTGAGGTATTTGGATTTGCAGTTTTTCCTGAAGTCTGCATAGCTAGTGCCCTTAGAATTTGTATTTCCTTGGTGGGGGTGGAAGAAGCCCCACCACCTTCAACAACAACAAAAAATGTTTATGCTTTTGACATTCACAGCTCTCAAAGGTAAGAGTCTTTGCTGCTTCTACAGACAACAAGGGGCCTTGTGGTGTTTCCTCTCACTTGTTCTCATGGGTGTCTTGTGTTTCCTTTCCATGCTCAACAGCGAGGTCTGATTCTTTTTCATGTTCTCTGCTGTATCTGTGAGACAGCAGTGTTCCCCATTTTTCTTTTCTCCCATGCTCTAGAGAATTTGTGCCCCTAGATTTTCTCCTGTCTCTTAGTAACAGGATTCCTCATTCTGTCTCCAAACTGGGAGCTCTGTAGCATAAATATGTGTGCATACATGCATGCCTTGAAAGGTAGCAAAGCTTTGCTTGAGAGCCTGTCCACTCTTTCACCTACATCACTGAAGCCAATAAAAAGTTTTGGGTTTCCGTCCAATCCAGGCTTAGTCTGCTTTTAAGTGTAGCTTTAATATTTCCACTCTGGGGCCTTGGATCACTGTACTACGATTCTGCTCTGGATGGGGATAGGAAGAGGAGAAGCTAAATAAACTTAAGAGTACATTTTATTTTTTGTTGCGGCTCACAAAGTTCCATAATTTTAGTGCTGAATTGAAGGCAGGAGGCAAACGGGTCTGTAGTTGACTGTGTGACAACTGCAGGTTGTTACGTGGATATCATCCCGTCACACGCACAGTGTCTCGTTCTGATTGGATCCTCGTGGTGTGAAGAATCACACTTGCCATCAGTGGGATGTCCATCTGTCTGAGCCTGAGAGCAGCTCAAGGATGCAGGCTGTAGAGGAGGAGGCTGTGGGATGGCTTCGCTATGCCTGTGGAGTCTGATGCACATGAGTTATAAAGTGTCCAGTCTGCTCTGAGGGATCCTTTCCTGCACTGCCGTGTGGTTCTGAATGCAGATATTGCTGTTGAATTCCCCCATGGTGGCCACTGAGGGAGCTGGGCACTCAGGCACTCACACTGGTGTGGCTTGCCAGCGTGAGGAGGGCTGGCTATTCTCATTTAAGGGGATCTTAAGGACTCTCAACAGCTTTCTGGTGCAATTGGAATCTGGTGAATGGGCTTTTTTTGGTTGCGGGTTTGTAAGGAGTGGTGCCCATTCACTTGCTGTGCAGTGAGATTGTAAATCCCTCCTAAATTGTTTGTAAATCACTTTGGGATCTTTCTGGCTGACAGGCAGATCCTGTGTAAGCACATCAGCCAGCCCTGCAAAGCCCAAGCCTTAGGGAGCTAAACCGGCTGCCAAAGCAGCAGGTGTGTCAGCTCCAAGTTACCCGTGAGGAGCAGCTGGAGGCTTGAACTTTGCCCGTTTATTTGCTCAAGGTTTTGTCTCATCCTTTATTATCCAGGCCAGTGAAAATGAGTATTTGCCCTGTCAGTTAAAGCAGGGCTGCGGAGTGGCAGCCCCGCGTGTGCTTGGTGGCCTCGCCAATGCTGGGAGCAGGCTGTGCTTCCTGTGCCATCCCAGGAGATAGGGACACCTGAGCAAACACTGGGGCACCCGGCCTCTGGCTGGGCTGGATGCTTTGGTACACTCCACTGATGCTTTCATCATTTTAATTTTTTTTTTAAATTTTATTCTTTTATATCTATAGCTTTTTTGTTGTTGTTTTTGTTGTTGTTGTTCTGGAGGTAAATTTTGACATTAGAGCAAGGCAAGAGCACTCCAGACAGAAAGCTAAACTTGCATTTTGCTTTTGATTTTGCTTCAGGGTTGTGCAAGCGGACAGCAAAATTAATGTCAAACCAGAAATTTCTCCTGAATCCAAGGCCAAGTGGAAAGTGTAGCTGCACAGTGTGCTTGAGATTGTTATTCTGAAAAAAAACCCAAAACAAGAGTCCTCAACATTAAAAAAAATCCCATGTAGCAATTGAAAAGGCTATTTTTGGTGTAACATTTTGATTTTAGCCAGATTGCATGTATTGAGGGAAATGTTTACTAACATTTGTTACCACTTCTGGTCTTCAGACCCCTGGCAGCAGGCTTAGAGCCAGGCTATGATGAATCTTTTTCTGCCTAGTGCTTTATAGGAGGATAAAGTGGCATCAGTTTCTGGGATTCTGAGCTGTTTGCTGTTGGAGTTCAGGCATCCCTATCCCAGCAGTGGTTGGGAATTAGACATGTGTAACATGGAAGTGACGGGACCAAATATGCAGGAAACCAGCTGGTTGCTCAGAAGACCTGATCTCTGCTTCAGCTTACCTTGAGCAGTTCATTTGACTGCTCTGTGCCTCAGTTTCCCATCTTATCTGCCGTGTAACTTATTTCTTTAGCTGTTAAACAGTTTTAAGTGGGACTGCCTGCCACTATTCAAAACAGCTGTTCTACTTCAGCACAGTCTTTATAATAAATATAAACAACTATGGTCTTTGGATAGTCAAAATAAATTTGGGAGAATTCTGGTTAATTTTTGATTTTTCAGCTGTGTTACTGAGGGTTGATCTTTGGACCTATGCAACCAAACTTTTTCCTTAGTTGCTTTCTGCTTTTCTGCCTTTCGAAGGACTTTGTGGAAAAGAAGGCAGTGTAAAAATCACACAACCGGTTTGGCAGGTCCTGTATAAACAGGAGAAACGCCAGGAAAAGTCTTATGTCTTTGTTGGCAGCTTAAAAAAAAAGGGGTTAATTTTCTCCTAATGAAAACTTTATGAGGTAGACTGTGGGGATGGGCATGTGGTGGAAGGGGCTTGGGATGCTTGCTGGAAGGAACATTGCCTCAAATGCTGGGAATATTGTCTCAATCACCTTCTTGGCTGTAAGAACAGAAGAAGCGTTTTATCATGGTTCTTGTAAGCAGATTTGTTTTCTTTTTCCTTCCCCCATCTCCTCTGACAGTCTCACAGCTCAGCTCTGGTGTTAAATACACCCTTGCTTGATTAACTGGGGGTGATTGATGTCCCCCTGCTTTGCTTTGCTTGTACCAGGAGAGAGCTGTGCTGGTATTTCAGATTGTGTGGCTGTGAGTTGGGATGGGTGAGGAAACCTGCCTTCCCAAATGGATCTGTGCCATTGCATAACCGTGGGAAGGGTTGGGGTGCCTCTCTCCTGATTCTGGAGGCAAAGCAGGGATGTGTTTCTGGAACATGTTGGAAGCTCTGTTCTGATTTAGGCCATCCCTGCTGCCACTTGTGAGCTGAGAGATTTCAGTCAATGCGTTGACAAGGAGGAGCGTTAGAAATGAGAAGTTCCCATGAGGAGGGTGTTTAAAGTCCATGCTAAAATGCAAAATGAAATGATGCGTTCTGAGAGCTTTTGCAAGTTGTCCATGTCGTTTTACTTCTCTTGTAGTTCATCCTTCTGTTTCTGGAGCAGCAGCAGAACCCCAGAAACACGGCCGTGTGGGTAGAGGGTTGAAATGGGATTTGGGTAACTTGCTCCTTCTTCCTTTACCTCTGTTCCTAACTGTAAACCAGGATTCAAACAGGCCCTTCCTCTGGAACACTTTGGGCAATGGCATGGTGTTTGTTTGCTTTTGAGTGCTATCACTGTATAAATGACAAGTCCTAACAATGGGGTTCACGGCCAAATAGAGTCCTCGGGAGAATATATTGTTTTCTAAGGTGTCAAAGTAGGTTTTTCCTCAGCCTCTATACCCTGAATGGCTACCTAATCTGCTTATGTTTTGGTCTCTCCACTTGTAAAGGTGAGTGTAGTAACACTTCCCTTCATTGCAAGAAAGTGCTAAAGGTGGAATAGGACATATTTAAGTAGTCCAGTAATAAGGACCGTGAAGAAGCCTTCAGACTGAGTTAAGATGGGCTTAAGACTAGCACTTTACTCTCATTTTTAAATGTCTGAAGTTTACTCTGTTTCAGCTGGCTCAGTTCCCAAGCTTCTCACTTCTGTAGTGAGGCAATATTTGCAGGTCAGAGGCAGTCTTATGGTAAGGGTGGAGTGGCTCTCGCTGCAGTGTCCATTCAGATGTGAACCAGCAATGCTCAGTTGTGAAAACAAGCCAAAGATAACCAGAGTGAAACTTCAGCACTTCTGTTCTGCCAGGAACAACATCATAACCGATGCTTCAGGATTATGAGCTAAAACAAAATAATAATTTGAGGAAGAACAAAAAGCAATGCAGAGGTTGAAAGGAACAATTAAAACAATTGGGGAACTTAACGAACAGGAAAAGCTATGGCAGAAGGAAAGCAGCTAAAGTGAGATTTGTCACAGGGCTTGACACACCTGTGGGCCTCAGCATTTATCCCACTGTCCTGTTGGCACAAGCAAGGCGGTGAGGGCTGTGGTAGTGCCACAAGTGGTTTTGGAGAGTCACAGCAGGTCTGGGAACAGGCAGACTTGCGTCCTCACCGTTTCTCTTCACATCTCTTCTGTGGGGCTTGTTTTATGCTGTGCTTTGCTGTCTGGCATCTGCTGCCCAGCCCTGTTCAGCACCCCTAAACAGCAGCTGAGCCATTTCTTATTCCTCTCCTGCGTGCTGGGAGTGTCCCTGGAATTTCCAGAGTGAAGGAATAAGGTCTGTGTGGGGTGTACCCTGTCACATGGACAGGTCATACCTGGAAGGCATCTCTTGTTTTCAGAGCAGTTGGGAAAGGATTGCTAATAGCTCTCCTTACGCAACAGAATATTCACCCGCTTAGTTCATTACTTATTAGCTCCAGGCAGGACAGGGCAGAGTTGTTAATAGCAATGGTCAAATCATTAGAGTGTGCAGCTTTAATGGAGGAGAAAGCATTTAATAAAGAGCCATCACTTGACCCTGTCATTGTCCATGGAATATAGACTAGATTGTTGAATTCAGGCTCTGCTCTTTTCCTGTCATCTGCCACTTCTTGAAAGTATGTCTTGCTCAGGAGCTTCAGCTTCTCTTTGAACACATATGAAAGCACATCTATTCTTCTTTTGGATCAGAAATACAGTACCATGACCAGCTGTTTCTGGACAAATATATTTAAAAGCTCCCCTTAAAGTTCTGTCAATCCTGATGGTCCTGTGCTTAAAGGACCATGTTTTACAGGAAATAAGATTTTACTGTGCCTCAAGCTATCCCCCAGGTGGTTTCTTTTCTTTTTCTGAGTAGTATTTTGGTGTTTTGATGATCAGCAAAAAGTTCAGATTCTTCTGCTTTGCCTTCTCATACCATTAGACTGCTGACTGGAGAGACCTTACAAGAACTGCTAAATAGCTTGTTTAAAAAAAAAAAAAAACCCAATTTTTGTACAGGCTGACCTGCTGCTGATTTTGTTTCTTTTTATGTAGCTCAGCTTCTTTCAGTGGTCTCCCAATGGATCTTTGGTTTAATCACAGCTTCTTAGTACCTTATCATTCTGTAGTCTTCCAGTTTACCTTCTCTTCCCTCTGTTTTTATTTCCTTTTGGATCTTGGGCTGTATCTGTCCCTTCTGTCCATGTCAATAGTTCCTTTATTCCTTCCTTACAGGCTAGATCATTTGACTCTTGTAAAACTTGCCTGTCTCGCATGCATAGGGGGGTGTGTGCGTGTGTGTGTAATGCAGAATGAAGAGCCAGCAAATGTGCAGGATGCAATATTCTAAGTGAACTCCTACCAGCTGTTTTATATATACTCTCCTTTGTCAGCTAGAGTTTCCTTTTCTGGTCACATTGATCTTAATATTGTTCACATTGAAGTAAATGGAGTAGGTGAAAGAATGGGGGAGAGGAAGAAGATTGTAATTTGTTGTTTCTTCCATGTTCAGTTTCTGTACAGTAGTCAAGGTCAGTGCAAGTATGGCCCTTTCTAGGAACTCCCTCTGCATTTAATGTGTTGGGAGTTGAATAATCTGAATTTTTGTGATATTTTATAGCAGCAAACATCCGTGATCTCTTGTTTCTGGACTAGCTTATTAAGACAGTCTTTGAGAATGGGTATTTTATTTGACTGTCTTCTCTCACTGAGGATTCTGTTTAGTTTTACTCAAGTAGATCTGCCCATTTTTTCACCAGCGGCCCTTATTATAGCTGTCCTATTCCCAGACTGGCCTAGATTCTCTCTGGAAAATTGTTTTTACCTACTTAGAGGTGTTTTGGAGCAAGGGGATGTGGCACACTTCCCTGCCATGCTGTGTGTGCTGGGTTACTGTGGCACTGCTTGAATCTTCAGGAGCAACAAACTGTGTAAGATGTAGCATTGGAGCTGGGCATGGCACTCCCGGCTTTCTCTGGGCATTTGGCATGGCCTTTTTCATGGAAAGTCTGCCAGAAAAGCTGTGCTGGAAATGCAGGGGTGCTGTGTATGCCAATAGTAAGGAGATAATAGATAAGGAGAGAAGTAAGCCCAAGTTACTAGAGAAGACTGAGGCCCATATGTGGATTTTACTTCCACCAGTGTCAATTTGGACCAGAAACACTGTTTAAAAATAAATAAATGGAATTCACTGAAGAATTTTGCAGGTACAGATGGGAGCAGAATCCAGGCTGTGCAATGGGACCACGAAGGGTAATTTCTTATATTTGTAAGTGATATTTTTAAAATGTGTGTTTCAGGATGTTGCAGCTCCACAGGAATTGTTTCCATCAGTGACTGAGGGTTAAAAGAAGCTATGACTTTTATGTGAATTACTCTCCCATGATTTTTCCACTGCTTCATTGATGGGCAATTAGATATCCCAGGACAGTGAATGAGTTGACCTCGTCCGTGTGACAGTTCTGACCTGTGATTTGTGCTTTGTAAATATTTGATATCCTCTTTTGTGAAGGACCCTGTTCACAGTAACTGTAGCCTCAGTAGAATGTTCAGAAAGCAATGCACATCCAGGGTAGGAAGATCAGAAATGATGATTGTCCTTGGATATGTGTTGGAATGCATAGTAACATTGTGACTTTGACAGCTCAGTAATGCAACCGAGTAAAAACACCTGTGCCATGCCAGCCCTGAGATGCAGAAGAGGAGCTTTCCCATAACACAGGAGAGGGCAGTTCCCTGTACACCATGTTTCTCCATACTCTTCCCATCTCAGTTTCATGGCCTCCAGGAATCTTGCCCTGAAATGAGCACATGACTGCAGTAAGGGTGTTCAGGGTGTTAATTCCCACGCACACAGGCAGGGTTGTACAACCACCATATGTTACAGACATGAGGCTCCCCAGCCCTGCCTGTTTGAGAAGAGAGAACACAAAAAGCGCAGTGAAATATCTCTGACGTGCAGCTAAGCCTGGAAAGTTCTTTGCTTTGCCTTCCTTGCTTCCGTGCTGCTTACTCACTGGCCACAGTACTTCAAAGCCTCATGTGGGATTTTTTTTTTCCCTGGCTGTACAATTCGGTGTCTCCCTTGAGCCTTCTGTGGTGTTTTGTGTGGAGTGAGTGTACCGACAAATCATGGCAGAGATGCCAAAGGGACCCTGTGGGTCACAGTAGTGGCCCAGCTTTTTCCGTGTCCTGCTTAAAACAAAGGTCAGTAGCAAGTTCTTCAGAGGAGCCCAGCAGTGACACCCCAGGATGCAAATTTTGGAGTTGCATGTTGAAAAGGGCTGGGGGCAGATAGTTTCTTAATGCCAGGCAGTTGAATCCATGGTTGACTTCTGCCTTGAAGTAGTAGGTGGGGGGGACCGAATCCCAGCTTTGCTGCCTCTTCTTGGAGCCTTGCTGCAGAAGGGTGGGGGGATAGATGAGGCTTTACTCCTGTTTGGACTGTGATGATTCCACTTCCAAATTCTGAACCAGAATCTGCCTCTTGTGTATTTTCTGCTGCTTAGCTGGGATGTCTACAGATAAAATTCCTTATTATACATATAAATGACTGATCCTTTAATGAACTCTACTGGGTTTTTTTTACTTAGTTTTATCTTTTAGTTTTACCTGATACTGTCTTCACATAGCCTGTTCTATTCTCTATTCCCCCATGTTAGCAGCAAAGAAATACTTTTTGAGCATGGGGTTCAGCTAGCTTTTTGCTTCTTTGATACTTGCTGATTTGAAATATTTTGGAGTGCTTATACAAAAATACAACTGCATCATGGCATTTCCAATGACAGCATTGACCTCCTCAAGCTGCCTCTTCATAGCACTTGAGTGCATTGGTATTGCTGTCTGTACAGTTTTAATTTAATTAGGACGGTGGCTGTAATCACTGTGGGAGAAGCATGGACTTCCCCACTGTCTCCTTTCCCCTTCCCATTGCTCTGCTGTGTTTGTGTTTTATTTGCTTGAGTAAGGATTGAGACACGAGAGGGGAGCCATCCCCTGCCCCTGAGCAGGGAGGACAGGCTGGAGGGAGGAGTCAGGGAGGAGCTGAACTTCACAAAATTGCTAAGGTTACTGGCAAAATCTCTGCTCTCTTCCCAGGAAACGAGATGTTAATCTTTCCCCAGTGCTGCTTTGCATAAGGTCCATTCCAGAGAGCTGTGTTTGTTTTAATTTCTGTAATTACTGATAGCGTGCTGATTATGCTGCTATAGATTTGACGTGAATTGCTATATTAATGAGATCAAAAATTAGGAGATGTCTGCTGTGGAAATGAAGAAGACGAGAGCAGCTGGGGGAAGGGAGGGAAGTGGAGAATTGAATTCATACCCTGTTACTGCAGAGCTCTCTCTCGTTGGCTTTTTTTGGAGCCTGAGCCTTTGTCCCTGGCAGGAGTTGGAGTATGCAAATGATAACATTGACCCGAGTCCCTGGATGTGCTGTACAGTCCATCAGGGGCTCTGATTTCCTTCCTGCTCCCTGTGTTAGACCATGCAGCTCATCTCAGAGTGGTCTTCTGGACATTGATACGCAGCTGTGGTGAAACAATGGTGAACAGTGCATCTGCCTTCCTTCCCTTTCCTCTTCTCCTCACTTGCATCCCTAAGGATTAACTCACTGAATCTCCTGCTGTTTTCCCCTGTGCTGCTCCCTGGCTGGTTTGCTGTCACTGCCCTGCTGGGTGCCCAGATGTTCAGAGCCTTCTGGATTTTTCCTGCAAACACATCATTTCCCCCCAGCCACCCTTGTCTCTAAGGCTCTTCTTTTCCCCTCTGCTATACACGAGCCACCTACTCCTATGAGGATCCACAGTAGGAAAACCAGACCCTCCCAGGCTCCTCCTGGTCCCTTGGCCTGTCTTTTCATTTCATGGCACAGCTACATCAGCATCCTGGGGGGCAAATGTGTGTCAGCTTTCACTCTCAGTTCCTTTCTCCCTATGTGGTATCATTATGTGCAGTATAGGAGGAAGTTTTTATGCAGTGCTCAGGGTCAGCTGCCTTTTCTGTCCGGCACAAGGTATTTGCAGACCACATTGGCTGTTTTGGTTTCTTGGAAGCTGCTGTATAGATGTTGCATTTCTTTGCTTTATCTCTTAAAAAGTTTTACTACACCACCTGTCCAGCTACTGAAATAATCATGTCATTGGGACAACATAACAGCTTGCTTCAGAGACTTTCTTACATATTTTATTTTTATTTCTACAAAAACACATATATTCTTTGTGCCTGCTGTCTGAGTGAACTTCGTAAAGGGACAAAATGACTATCAGATGGCAAGGCTGTTGCTTTGGAGTTTAGAAAGGTGAAATTATATCAAAAGCCTGAAGCTATTTTTATTTGCAGCCTCCCTCATCCTCAACTGTTAGACTTCTTTTAAATTTAATTTTGATACTTTGATTTTTAATTAATATTTTTATTTTAGCGGTATGAATTATCTGTATTCCTGACAGAGAAAATTCTCTTCTGGTAGATTTTGTCAGTAAAGGATGTATCCCAGTTCTTCAAACTGCAATCAGTGTGTGCTTTGATGGCTTTGGGAGTCGAGTCAGCTGTTAGATACAAGCCTACTACATAGTCATGGTCAGTACAGCTTTTGATTTAGACAGGATGGTTTGATCCATGCCATTCTCAGCAGCTAAATATTTAGTAAAGAGAAAGAACCCCTAGATTCTCTTGATTTTTAGCCATGTGTTTCAGCCTGTCTCTGCTCAGTTGGGCAGGTGAAAACGTGTCCTACTCTCAGCAGACCTGGCTGGTTGTCCAGGTGGCACTCTTGGAGCACCAGCCACCAGAGTAATCCCTAGGGAGGGCCTTCCATAAAAATTGACTTCGTGTAGCTCTTCAATTACTGGAAGCAACATGAAATTTCATGGTGAAACTTTCTTGACTCATTGTGAGCTGAAGAAACCGATCAAAAATGATGACAGCAAGCAATATGCCGTCTATTTTAGTCACCTCTTTGTGGCTACTGGCAAAATGCTCAGGAGTTGCTATTTTGAAATTTCTTAGCTGGTAATTGTTTGGGGCTGAGCGTTCGGTCACTTGTAGGTTTAGATGTTTATAGAGTCCCCTGGCAGGTGGTGAATATGGAATGTGGTAGTACCAAGCTCTTTCTCAGCACTCATCACCAAAAATCTCACAGGACCACATCAAATGTGTATTGATTTAGTTTCTTTTACTGGTAGATTTAGCTGCAGCGAGGCTGTTTGCTCAAGAACACGCAAGGGTCATGCAGGTTCTACCAGCACTACCTATCCTTCCTCCCGAGCTGTGGCTTCAACAAGCCTACCATTCTTGGCCTTAATACAAAGGGAAATATTAAACTGGACTAGTTAGGAAACGCTTTCAGGAAAACTCCTAGTAGCAGAGTATCTGCTTGCATAACCTTAGAATGAGACACCAGCCATGTTTTTGTTTGGTGGACTCCACAGAGAGAAGCGCCGGGCGGTTCTGGAGTTGTGAACATTAATGCAATCCGTTCTCAGTGGTGTGAGCACAATAGGTACCTCCTGGAGACGTGACTCTGCAAAGCCTCAGAGAGCCTGGAGGAGCACGTGTGACCTTGTGCTTTGGCTGGGCAGGCTGGGCACCGCCTGTGGCTGGGCACAGAGCACGGGCAGGTTGTAGAACTGGGCTGGTCTTTGCAGTTCTGCTGCCCCGTGCTGCAAATAAGGATCGAGCTAATTTTTCTCCATAAGCCCTGTGTCTTGACCTCCCTGTGCCATTACCATTCCACACCTTTTGGAAATCTTAACAGGACAATTAAAGGGCAGCTCTTTCAGTATGCAATTGTTAAATGTGTTGTCCTTGAGAGGCACACGCTGTCCTTTTTCAAGACAGCTTAACTCTGAAATTGTTTAGCTCATTTGAGCTGTGTTCTTGCTGTAACTCAGGTTGTCTGTGTGTCTAATAAAAAGAAAAAGACCTAATGTCTGCAAATTGCTTTGATATTTAGGCTAAAGGTGCTGACAGAAAAACGCAGGATTAGCAAGAGAGGGCATTTCAAAGGCACTAATGAGAGTTGGGTTGCTAACTCCCCTTAGGTGCCTTGTAAAATGCCTTCTGCAAATAGTAATTCACACAGTACTGTGGACATCCAAGATGTGTGGGAAAAATAACTGCAGCTCCATATCTTGTTTAGTTTTGGCTGTGCTGTCCTTATGAATACTAGGAAACAATTAATCAAATGCATTTGTTTAAAACAGTAAACCTCAATGAAATTGTCACGGTATAAATCAAGTTATGGTATGCCTTCAGGAGATTGATCAGTAAAGGCAGCACATGCTGGAAGCATAATGCCTTGGTTTGATACAGCTCCTCGTGGGTCATGTTCTGGATTTAATTTCATTTCCCACCTGCTCTTGGGCAGTGAGGAGACCCTTTGAAGCTGCTTTGTCTTTGCAGTGGTGATTCAGTGAGTGTGAAATGTGACCTGAGCTTGGAGTGTATCCTGCATTCTTCAGGAGAGAGAAAAGGACTTGGTGTCTCCCACCTATCCTCCAGTGCCTGTGAGCAGAGGCAGACACCTGTGCAGCTGTGTTTCAGGAGCGTTCCTCCTTTTATAAATATCTCCATGACCACAGTGAGTGCAGTTGGATGATCTGCGCTGTGGATGGCAGCAGGAAATGCTGGGAAGTGCCCGCTGTCCCTCCCCTCCAGGGCTGCTGTGCCCCGGGCTGGGAGGTGCAGATGGGCACAGAGAGCCACACCTCTGGAAGGGGAAGCACAGAGCCAACCACTCTGAGCTGGGGGAGTTGAAAACCCAATAATGCCTTGTAGCTCCACAAGGTGCGTCCTTCACGGCATCACAAAGTTTTTTGCAAACCTCCTCTTCCCTTTGTTGGCAAGGGTGTTTACATTACATTCTGCAGGTGCCTCTCTCAGCCTCAGTCTATTTTCCTGTCTCTTGGCTGTGATATGCTGTGGTTTGTCATGGAAGCAATTACCTTCTCTTGGTCTAGCACCAAATTTATCTTTTCCCTTTGCCAGAGATCAAGGTCAGGATGAGAAGCTGCACTTGTCCCATCCTGGAAATGCTCAGCAATTACTGTAGCTCCTTCTGTTTCCATATGTGCAGGGATGTAAATCCATACTGTTTGCACTGGCATCATGACATGTCAGTAGCATGGTTCTGGAGAATAACATGCATTACCTTCCAGGAAGCATATGATAATGGGGTTTTTTATGTTCCTGTAAAATTGTGGCTATGTTTATTTACAAAGGGTGTGTTTTGTACTATGATTGGAGTACATGACTGGAGGCTTAGATTATCGAAGAGTTTTCCTGTCAGATAACACGAAGTTTCAGTCTGAGATTTCTCATCAGGCATCTTCACAAGTAAAAACCTAACTGTGACAATGATGAAACTAGTACAACATTCACAAGTTGCCCTTTAACTCTATTTGACTGTATTTGGGTTCAAGTTAAACTACTTCAAAGAAGATAATACTAACTCATTTAGCAAAAACAAGAGTACTACGTTACTTGATGGTAAATAGAGTGGTCTTTAGTGATGTGTTTTTCTGCAGCAATGACGAAAGTTATTGATGAATGTCTTTAAAATGGTAGGAAGGAGTTTAGTGCTAAACACTTAGCTTGTTCAGATCATGACTGATTTGTTAGCATAAGATTAAGTGGTTTTGGCACTTCAGTGGTACTCGTGGATGTCTCATGGAGTTGCTGTCAGAATTTCACTGACATAAAACCCTTGGTGTCTCCCTACTTCGTGTCACTTCCCCTTTCCTCCCTTGGCAAATTTCTGAGAAGACCCTTGGATACTTCATGTCTCTTTTGAAAATGAATCCTGCCGCCCTGGAAGGTGCTTGGCCCCCCTGCAGTGCTGGGCACCAGTGTTCTGTGTGTACTCTGGGGCTCCCTGGGCAGCTGGTGCATCACTCACATCACCAGGCACACACTTCCTTCCTTCCACCCACATCCACCTCCTCTGCCATGCTTTCATGCCTCTATTCCAAAGTTCACGTTGTCCTCTCTTTCTCTCCCTCCCCCACCCCACTTTCTTTTAACAGCAGGAAAGAATTTCGTACACACCTCCAGCGAGCCCGGTACCAAATTACGCCTCGTCACCACTACATGTCCCAGTGCCTCAAGCCATCAGGATGGAGGAGGACACCATCAGACTGCCAGCACACCTGCGTGAGTGTCAGCACCAGGCTGCTAGAGTCCTGGCACTGAGGAGGGGGCAGGGCAGGGTGGGGACTTACTCCTGGTTTTGTGGAAGACAGCAGGGAAGTCCCTGGCTTTACACTTTCTTTTTTTAATAAGCTCTAGCTGGTTTGGTGTTCCTAGTTGTTGTTTTTAACTGAAGAAAATGACTTAAATACAGTATGCTGAATCTCCTCTCCCATCTCCTGCACCCCTTCTCAAGCATTTGGCCTGTTTCTAGGGACAGGCACAAACACGGAGGGTTTATTTTGATGGGAAGTGCTCTGTTTCCTTCCACTTTGTTGGAATTGCTCTGCAACACAAGGTCAGAGTTTCACCAGCTGTGGCAAGTGGAATGCATTTGTGCTGTGGCTGTTTTCAGTTTCTGAGGGGTTTCAGGTACTTGTGGTGCTCAGGCTCTCTAGTGTAGAGCATGAGTGCTGCCAGAGGCAGGGGAAAGGAGGAGGAGTGAGCTTAGCTGAGCACAAAAGGATGCTGCAAAGGAGGAAGGACATATCACTGACACTGGAACAGAAACTGGAGCTGAGGGCAAGGTAAGAGCCAGGTACATCCTTGCTGAGATGATTTAGTGTTTGACAAATAGGAAAGGCCAAGGACTGTTGGCCAGTGGGAGGTGAGTTAGGATGGAGACAAGAAGAGTGCGATTTTCCTTTTTGGAGGGGAAGCAGTTCTGATGGAAATAAAGATGTTTTAAGTAAACATTGTCATGTGTTACATTCCTGGGGTACTTAAACAACAGTGAACAAGAGGCCCAGGAGCAAACAAAACTTTGTGCTTTGCCCTCTGACAGATGGGTTTGGGATTTTGCAGGGGGGAAGAGGGGGAAGTCCATGTTTATCACAAGACGCTCTCATTCCTGTCCTCAGCTGTCTTCCACACACACACCTTTTCTGGATACAAGCTGTGTTTAAAGCACTTCTGTAGTCCTGTGCTCGCTCCCTTGCTGCCCACTGAGTTACTCTGCCCCATGCTGTGTCTCGTGTCCTGCCTGGCCCAGTTTTCTGTGCTCTCTGGTGGGAGTGGGAGCTGCTGCTGTAGTGTTTCTGCTCTGGTTCCTTCCTGAGCATCCATGAGCTCCCAGGCCCAGTTTGCACGTGTGTGTGGCTGCTCAGCTGCTCCCCTGGCCCGGGGAGGAATTGGCTGCCATATTTACAGGGCATTTCTATGCTTAGCCCAAAAAAACCCAACACAAACAGTTTTTCTCCAGCAGTTCTCCCTACTGCTGCTGTTTATGCCCAGATCTTTGGGGTTTTTTCCTCCTTGCAGCAGTTGGTACTGTTTGCTTTTGCTGTGGGAGCCTGTCTGTCCACTCCACAGTCAGGATCACAGCTGGGTTTGCAATCACTTACTGCCCTCCCCTCTGTATCTGGCAGATGCACAAGGCAGGGAGGCAGAGACTCTTGATACCAAGAGTGGTGGTACATATTGTACCTGCTTCCTTCCCATCAGCCAGCCAGCATGCTGGATAGTGCTGAATTTATAAAGCTTCCTCTCAGGGAAGACTTCTCACACAGTATTTTTGGAATGTGATCCAACCTTTCACCTTGGCTCTTGTTTTGGTTTTTCTGTTCTTTTGGTTGGCACATTTTTAAACTTGCAAGGCTTCTCTCCCTTCAGTATTTCCACACCAGTCTGACTTGTTGCCGTGTAGAAGCACAGATGATTAAATCATGAAATATCCTTCCATAAAGTTAGTGTCTGAGGCCATAAACAACATGGAACACATTTCTATAGCTTTACTAGTAGTAGTCAATGGCAGTGTAGTATTTTCTAGCTCAGTATGCAGTCAGTATTGACACAAAACACTGTTAGCAGCCAACAGACCACCCCAACACTGTTAAAACCGCTCTAAGTACATAGCCTCACAGCTAGGCCAGGAGCAGCCTTTCTGAATTTCTACAACAATCTCTGGTATAACTTTTGTTAGAAAACTTCATGCAGGAACTGTTGTGTTTAGGTCCAGTAACTGAGCTACAGCATGTGCAGAAAGATTTCTGCTCTTCATGTAGAAAACTTAAGTGATGAGGAGGATATAAGGTCTCTAGATGTTCCTTTAATGCTTAATTATCTCCTTATTTGCTTTTTTTTCTTAAGTGCCCTATTTATAGTTTGAATTAGTCAAGCTTCAGTTTCCAACTATTAGATCTCATTATCGCCTTTCCTGCTAAATATTGTCAAAAGACTCCTCCTGATATAGGTGCTTTTAGATAGTCACTTCTTAACCTTTTCTTGGCTAAACTGGATAGGAAGAGAGGTTCTTAAGGCTGTCAGTCTTCCTGTTAAGCTTTCAGATTTCAAATCCTGTTTATATCACCTCTGTGAACTGTTTCCCACTTCAGACATCCTTCTTAAAGTGAAGACAACAGAAGTGAAGATGGTATTCCGGCAGTCTTGCTAAAACCATGCATAGAAATAACTCAGTTCCTTTTGGATTTTGTGTGATGAGGTATTAATACAGGGTTTTTCAGTTCCTGCATGGACTTCTCTCATTTATTTGTTTATTTTTAGAGATGTGTCTGAGGTACAGCTTTGATCTTAAATCCAAACTGCCTCAGAAGTCAGGCAAAGTAACTAATTTGTAGTTCATGCTGTGTGTGAAGGCTGGGTTTAGATCTGCAAAGTCCAAGGATTTTCTAGGTCTGAGATGTTGTTTGGTTAGTAGTTTTGGTTGTTTCTGTGGAGCATAATGACTTCTTTCAGCCCTCACTCGTTCCAGTACAACAGGGAGATGTGGTAAATTCCTCTCCTGACACACACACATCTGATAGGTTGTCAGGCCTCCACTCCTCCTGTTTCCATGACATTCTGATGGCATTCAACAAAATCAAGGTAGGGTTCATTCCCAACCCACACATCTCCATGGACCTGTGCTGTAGGTGCAGCTGAAAAGAGCAGTTGGCCCAAAGAGAGAGCTAGAGACAAATGGAACATGTAGAGCACTCTCTGGATTCAGGCAGCTTTATGCCTTCTGAGAAGAAATTTCTCTGTTTCTGATGTTCCAGATCACTCCGAGAGCACCACCAGTATCAGAACAATAAGCAGAGCAATTTCCTTTGGTGTGATAAATTATTTGTCACTGCTTAATGAGCAAATGAGCCTCAGGTAGGCTGAGCTGATTTTATCCAGAGACTGGAAAAAGAAGTGCAGTTTGGAAGGGTGGAATGCACACCTCTTTGCTACAAGCTTCCTTCTCTTTGGTCAACAGAGCTAAAATTATATAGACGAACACCTTTTTCTGGGGGTGATGTGAAGGCACTTTCCTCTTCTCACACAACCTTTCATGTTTTAAGTAGCTGCTTTCTCCCCAGCCAGCCTATTGTACAGAAATGCAGTGTAATCAGTCTTAACTTTAAATCTCTGGGATAGTAGGAATCATTTCTGGATAAAACATGCCTTTCTCTGGTGCTACACTCCTCTGTAAGGGACTTTTGATCCATACTTTTAAACCTACTTGTCTGCCTAACATCCAGTAGGAGCAGAGTATTGGGGGCATTGTTAACAAAATCTCAGTGGGGAGCTGGGGAATATCCTTTCCTCCATTTCAAGCATGAATGCTCTCTGTCCCTGGTGTGTCTGCTTTGTATGATCTTTGTCAGTGTCTATGATCTCCCCTTGACTAATGCCACACAGAAGGAGTGTTTGGAAAATGGAGATTTTTTTACTGAGGATTGAAGAGAAGCAAGTTCAGCTCTCACACGAGGTGCTGCCCTTGGTGCCTTCTGGGACCTTGGACACCTTTTTAGCTCCGTCACTGTAAAATGAAAAAAGCCCACGAGTGCAAAGACTCTTACATGTTTTGAAAAATAGTACAGAAACTGCCCAGGTATCATGATAATGAAAAATGTAGAGGTAGGTGGAAGTCCTCTGGAAGTATTTACATACCCCTTATCTCTGGGGAAACACTCCATTTTGTCACAGAGGAAGTTAGTGGGGTTTTGTGGTGGGGATCTGTTTGTTTTTTTAATTTCATTTTTATTAAAGCCTCTCTCTTTGTCTCATTTGGTAAAATGTCATTAGCTACTTATTTTATGTTATGGCCAGTACCTTGTAGTAAAAAGTTCTTGAAGCTGGATAGAGGATACAGCATGTAAGAGATGGATATGAGAACCCTTCTCTGTGTCTATTAATATTCTCTGAGTTAGAGAGAAAACAGCTTTTTCCTTCTTTGTGATACACAGGATTAAACTACGGTGGTTTGCCTGCTAAAACAGCAACTGTAGATATGTGCTACAGGCTTCGTGGTTTTCTTCTGTCTCCTTCAATATACAACTTCTTCAGCAAGAGAGACAGAAGAAATCCCAGTGCTGGGAAAGGACTTGTTGCATGCTTTGATCCTGTGCAACATCATTCCCCTTTGCACGCTTATGCTGATTTGTACAGTTTGATTTTTATCTCTGAAGGGCATCTTCTCTTGGGAACATGTGTGTGTTTGTTTAGGGAGAGCCATCTCATGGGCAAAGATTTCAGAGTTTTCGATTGATACACACATGCAAATGAGGTTTCATTTGTTCCTCTGGTTACTCTTCTCTCCTTGATGTTGGCATCCTTCACATGTCTGCAGCCCATTGTCATAGTAAGACACGCTGCGTGTTCTTCTCTGTGCACACAAAGCGATTCTTTTTGGCAGCAACTAATTTTCCTTGCTGCTGCCTTTTTTTTTTTTTTTTTTTTTCTTCCTGAACTCCCGGCAGTTTGCTCTGATGTTCAGAGTGCAGTGATACACTCGAGGTGTCACAGTACATCATCACCTCATAGGGGAGAATTTTTACTTTGGGGCTGCAGCGTTGTCTTGACTCCAATCGCTTTTGGGGCGCTGTGGTGGTAGGGAAAGCTAAGGACCTGTTTGTAAAGTCATTTGAGTGCTTTTTGTTTCCAGTGTAGCCTTGGGTTCTGCTTTTTGGTTTTCCAGTGTGTGATAACCTGATTCCAGGTCACAGCTGATTTGGGTAAACTTCACAGAATGCAGGCCTGCTCACACACAGCTAGTGAGATCACTTTTTTAGTTTCAGTATCTCTGTGTCCCTTGTTGTTACTGTCTGTTCTACTTCCCTCCTTAAGGACAGAAAGGAAATCTTAGTTTTCTGCAATTATTATATGAAAGGCCTTTAAGTTTTTAGTGGGTGTTTCATAGGAATCTTTCTGCATGGCTATTTGTACTGTTATTTGCTGCTCTGATTTGGTGGGAACCACTCTAGTGGTTCTGTATTTTTTTGGCATCTTTGTGACCTTAGCTGTCCCACAAACTGCAGTAAAGTTCTGTGTGGACATGAGTAGTAGGGTAGGACAGGTTGTTGGGCAGTTTCTTTATGGCATTTATTAGACCTGAAGGCAGTTTGTTGCCAGTTTCTTTCTTCTGATCAGGCATTGTTGCTTATATGTATCATTTGTGTTTTAAGGGCACTAGTTTTCTTTTTTTTTCTTTTTTTTTTTTCTTATTAAAGGAATGCAGGAAACAATTAAGAAAAGGAGGAGGAAACAACAACACTCAGGATTGCCAAGGATTCATTTCTTTCTGTATAGTGTCTATTAATTATGTTACTCCTTTTATTAATCCTTTGGCACCTGTTAATTATTCTACAATTTTGGCTAGCAGCTGGAAAGCCACTTTGAAGCATTAAGCATGTTGTTGTTTAGTTACTAGAATATTCAATGCACTGAACTGAAAGTATGCAGTGAGATGGGAAAAAAAGCCCTTTACCCTAAGCCACATTTAGAGCAGCAAGCAATAAAAATATTTGCTTTGGAAGGATCTTTGTGGAACAAAACTGACTGACGCACATACAGGGAAAATAAAATAAAAGCTTCATATGACAAAGGGACTGGGAGAGGTGGCCAGAATGTCAAATTAGTGCCTGAGACGAATCCTGGTCCTGCTGAAATGAGTGGTTAAATTCCCACTGATTTTTGTGGGGCCTGGGCTGGCCTCTTTCTCAAATGATTGGCTTCTCCTAGACCTCTCTTTGCTCTTCTCTGACATTATAGCCACTTAAACCTTGTTCTTCCCACTTACTGCCCTTGCTTTTCCTCCTAATCTGCTTTTTACCTCACATGTGACTAATACCACTACAAAAAAAAAAAAAAAAAAAATTAAGCCTGGCAATGGCACTGCTTGCTAACACCTTATTGCAGTATTTAATCTTGATGTTCCATCTTTGTCTTCCACCATAGGCTATTCCTGCACGTTTTTATTGTGAGCTCTGCAGGGAGGGTCCATCCAGTGGTGCCTCCTGCTCTTTGTTTAGAACTGTTAATAATCTACTGACAGGCTGACTGGAGTGTGGAAATCCCAGCCAGCCATCCTGCCAGCCTCAGTGGCCCTTATTTTGGTTAACCCCAGCAAAGCTCCTTCAGGACTCTGAGCCGTGCCCGGTTTTTTGGCAAACAGGGTGAAAATCATGAGCTGGGGAGGCACTGATCCTGCCTGCCTCTAACCTAAGGTGGGCTGTGCTCAGCTGGACTGAGCTCATCTGCTCCACCCTGTATCCCAGGGGCTTCTTACAGTGGATCTCAGGCCAGCCTCCAAGAGATCATCCAAACAAGGAACCTGCGTGGGTGGGAAGCCCAGTCTGGGTCAGTCCTGTGCCATGGCTGGGCACAATACAGATGCTGATGTTTTATATGGACCGTGCTGCACTGGGAGGAGTGAAACCCCTGTACTGATTCCACTGGGAGAACGGTGGCCTTTGGATCATGAAGATGCTGCTTTGCATTTTTCTGGTATGGTGTTTGTTGGTCACCTGTAGGAGCCCAACCCCCTTGTCACTGGGTTTGCAGTGCAGTGACACCGGGCCCCTTCACTTGTCACTTTTGCAAACAGCTGGTGAGTTTAACCCTAAATCTGTTAACTCCTTCCTGCTGTCCATGGCAGAAGCACCCAGGTTAAGTGTGCAAAAACTTGTCAAGGGAGCTGTGAGCTGCTTTCTGCTCCTTGGGAGGTGATAGAATCAGGTGGGGTTTATTTTTCCCAATGTGCCTGGTTGTTGCCCAGAGTGAACAGCAGTTTCCTGCACTGACACTTCCCAGTGGAAGTGTGAGGAGGGGCAGGATCCTTCCTGCCTCAGTGGGAACTTGCAGAGCAGCCCTGGCGTGGGAGGTCCAAGAGCCCTGTGCCTCAGGATCTGGAAAGCTGGCACTGTGGGAGTCCCGGTGGTGCTAAGCCAGGCTTTTACCCTCTTGGAAAGCTTCACTGTAGGGATTTAAATCTCCAAAATACACATTCACCTCTATTCAGAGGGGAAAGGAAGCCATGTCACTTTAATATGGGATTCAAGCTTGATCCCTTGTGGAATTCCCCTGGAAAGTGTGGAGAGGAATAAGAAGCAAAAGCAGCAGGACATTTATGGTATTGCTGGGTTTGAAGCATTTTTAGCTTTTTCTTAAAGGGACACTGTCAAGATCAGTGAACCTAAAATTAGATTGCTTTTCTCTTTCTATCCCAAATGTCTGTTCAATTTTTCATTTGTATTACGTTATAAATGCTTCCATGCTCTCTTTTTAAAATTATTTTTTGTAAGAAATAAAATGAATGCAAAGAATGCAGCATTCATAAGCAGCCTTACAACTAAAGAAAACACAGAAGAGAAACTGTGTGTAAGCCATGACTAACAACTCCACAGTAAGAAACCATTGTGTGGTGAGAGCCTTGCAACAAACACAAGTGTGGTAAAAATCCCTGCAGAAGCAGCATAGCACCATGATCTTTTGAGAGAGATGAGCTGCTGCCTGTTGGAAAAGAGCAGCTCTGTCCAGCACTGAGAGGGGCATGCAGTGTCTAAGGAGAAAGCTGCTGCAGCTTTGAGGTCCCAGGAATTAATGTGGTAGGTCATGAGTAGACACACACAGAGAGGAAACAATTATTTGATGCCCTTTGTGAGAAGCTGGATTTCCTTCAGCTGTGCTTTTATGTTTTTCCTCTCTTGTGCTGGCACTCCTTCTGGTGCTTAACATATACAGCCTGGTAAAATATTGATTAAATAAGGTTTTATGCCGTTTTTAGAACTCCCCATTTTACTGCTGGAGCAGAAGGACTAAATGATTCTTGAGTTTGTTGAAGATATTTTTGGTAGAATGATTCCATCCAGATTTGGAGGGCCAGTCCAACACCTCAGCCAAGAGCCTCTTTTCAGTATCATTCTCCAGAGGTTCTTGGGAGGGTGGAGCACTCCATGCATCAGGCATTCCAGCCTTGTGGAATGCTGGTGCACTTTTATGGGATGGATAGATTTGAATGTGCTCACTTCTCACGTGAAATGTTTTGTGCAGCACCAGCATGATGCTTTTAATGTAGCAGTGGTCCTTGTTGGAGAAGTTGTGAGTTAGTTATATATTTAATAGGCATATAGTTGGTGATGTTGTGAGTTAATAAACAATCACCACTGATTGGCTTTTGAGAGTCAAAGCATTAGCAAACTTGCTTAACTCCAGATCTTTCCTCATGAGTTTTTATGCACAGGAGTCATACCCCAGGAATAGCCTGAAGCACCCTGCTTTATTTACTCCATCTGCCTGTCTGGTTGTGATCTCCCTATGCTTTTGTATCCCACTGAAAAAAAAAAAAAGTGTCTGCTCTGCACTGGCAGCACGGTCAGGTAGCTCTGTGGCAATTATACAGACCAGAAAATGAAAATGTTAAACTATACCATGACAAGTAAAAATGAAATTATCATCTTCAATGATTAATCAACATGTTCTTCCTGCCTTTAGAGTCCACGGGCACAGTATGGGGCGTTCTGCAGTCAATGGAGAGGAAGGATAAAGGCAAAATTCTCAGTTATGGGGATTGCTTGGGAGCCAGTGGAAGCTTTCCAATCTGAGAGCTTTCTCTGTAGTGGAGATTCACTATCCCAAGGCCAGAGTTGCTTGTAGCTCTGGATCCCGTGGGCTGTGAGAACCTGGAGCTCTCCTGCAGGGAAGCACTATTTCTCCCCATGTCCTGCATGGCCTCTGCCCTGTCCTGGCTCTGTGAGGTGCAGGAGGGTGGGGTACCCCCCTGGGGGCTTTTTCCATCCCCTCTCTAAGGAAGAGTGGTAATTTCACTGTCTTTTGGACTATGCACCACCCCTACCCCGAGGGTGCAGGGGGAACGCGTGAACTGAGCCCCAGAAGTTCAGCGGGGAGGGGCTGGGAACTGCACAAACTCACTTATTTCACAGGTAGATACTGTAGCACTGGTAATGAATTTGCACTGTCTCAGCATCCTGATAAAAAGAGTTATTTCCTTACTATGTTCGCAGCGTTCTCCCTCTTCAAGTTCTCTAGGAGCATTTTTTAAAAATGTTTCCCTCAGGTGTCTTAAAGCTTCTTGTTTACAGAATCAACATCCCAAAGGGGCTCTGAGCTGGTCAGAGCACTGACATTTTATTTTAAAATGCCCACCAGCAGCAAAAAAACCCACAGAATATTTTTGAAGGGAAATTTCCTTTTTGGGTTTTTGTATCCCTGCAAGAATTTCCGATGCAGGCAGATAGTAATTCCCAGCGACATACTTCCTGATAAGGAAATGGCTCCAATAAATGCAGCTGTAAATAGCTACCTTTTTATTTTTAAAAAATGTAGGGACATCTGTTTAGCTTTTATTTCAAACTACTGAAAGAAAGGGACAGTGTACAGTAAAAGTCTTAGGTTAGGCTCCTATTTGCTTTCCAGATAAGTAAAGTTTTTAATCTGTGTTTATACTTTTAATTTTGTAAAGTTTAAATGTCTGTTTATTTCTGCTCATCCTTCTCACAACACTGTAAAAGGAAAAAAACCACCTTTTTATATGGTAAACATAAATTGCGTTTTGCCTCTCTCATGAAGGGAAGGTGTTACCTAGTTTACACAGAGTTCTTAACGCTTTTGCTTTGTGCCTGTATTTCAGTGCTTCTCTATGTATAGTTTAAGGTGCTTTGTCATCTCAGAATGAGTAGCATGATCTTTAACTGCATTTTTTTCACATTTGCTGTGGATATGCTGTACCAAATGCATGGTTAGACATAAATTCCTTTTTTCCAAAAGTAACTTGCTGAGAGAATTCTGTGCAGTTAGTTTATAAACCTGCTGAATTTGCTGCATTATCTACCCCCTTTTTACAGTTCTGTTTCATGTATTTTTAATTTCATGTCTTTCACTTTGGACTTCTGCTAAAATTTTCCCTTGCCAGTCCTACTTTATTTTATTCTTTAAAAAGTGAATGCCAAACACACAATACCTTAAGAGAAGCAAATAATTGTTTACCCCTATAAAAATTTATAGAGACGAATAAATTTGCTGCAAGAGCTAATGTGAAAATGTCTTTGCAGGTTAGATTCCGAGCTGGCTGTAGCAGTCCTTCAGATTGCAGCTGAAAATGTGTATGTGTCCAGTGCCTTGAGAGTTTTCTGGAGGGTGTGGGTGCTTTGTAAATCATCCTGAGCAGCTCGTGGACCTGAGTCAGTCCCTGGTTCCTGTGCTGCAGCAGGGAAGGGTCTGTGCAGGCTGCCGTGTCCTGCACAGCTGTGCTGGATGAGGGTCTCCAGCAAAATCCCGAGGCACAGCCGGGGATGGCCATAGTCCCTGGGGGTGTTGGCAGCTGGGTCATCCTCCTTTGGCCCTTGTTCCTGTCCTGAGCTCTCGCTGCTCTTCCCGGGGTGGGATGCGCTGGGCTGGATGTACAGCACTGCTTGAGCCATGGCCAAAACCCCAGCCAGGCCACGGTGCCACTTCCCCAGCAGAGAGCTGGGGCCCAACGCAGCAGAGACGAGGGGGAATGATCCCCCTTTTCCTCCTCCCCCTTTGTCCTTCCAGCCATTTCACAGGATCCTGTGACTGGTGGCCAAATCCTGCCCCTGAGGCTCAGCTGCCGTGGGCTTTGGCTGCTGGCGGCGCTCCCGGCTGGCGCGGGGCTGAGCCCATTGCTGCGGGTGCAGCTGGTGGCGGATCCCCCGTGCCCCTGTTCCTGCTGGGGTGACACAGCAGGGCTCGGTACGAGCCCCTGCAGAGCCCCTGAGCACACGGCTTTACACAGTGTTCCTCTGGAGGCACCCGGAGGGCTTTTCCTTCCCATCTCCTGCGCTCCTCTCTTGGCTGCAAAAGGTTGATCTGCGTGTGCAGGCCTCGGCACACCTCCTCAGCAGGCCCGTGGAACATGCACAATTAATACGGCATTAATTAATTATGGGGAGAACTCGCTGCTGGCACAAGAACCAAGGCTTGCAGCTTATAAAGTGAATCCTTTGAAGCTGAGCTTTAAAGAACGTTTCCATCAACTCAAGCCAGCAGAGAGGTTCTGTGATATTTATACCCTCCCTCCGTACAGACTCCGGAGCGCAGGCTTTGTCACCCTGGGCACCAGCAACAGAGGTGGTGGTGGTAAAACAGGAGGGTTCAGAAAGCATAACCAGGGCTTGACCCTCAGAATTGCACAAGTGCTGGGTGAAAATGCTGGGGCTGAGCCAGTGGTTTGTTGAGCCAGCTCAATAGGTGTGAAAAGTGACCTGCTGGACTTACTGAAATGGAGTTGTGTCACTGTTTCCAGCAATTCCCACAGGTTTTTTGGGAACGTGTGTGAGTGTGAATAAATTTGTAGGCTTGCACTGTACTTCTACTTACTTGGCCAGTGTTTGGGGGAAGAGAGATGAAAGAGTGACTATGCCTGTTTGGTTTCTGCAATACTGAGAATTTCTCCCTTTCTACTTCCTCCTTCTCGGTAGTGCAGAAGGAAGCAGCCCCAGTCCCTGCTGGTCCACAAACCAGTTACTCATTTCAGTTCTGCCACTTGAGTGGGTCCTTGTGTATTTCCTAGTAGGGGAAATCTCCCTTTTTGTGTATAAGTTCCTCCTTCCTACTCTCTCTTTTGTTCTGATTTCTTCCAAGCAATCTGTCTCCTTCAATTTTTAACTTCTTTGCTGGCTTTCGCTTCCTCTCCATGATTCAGTGAAGGCGTTTTGTCAGAAAAACCCTCTGTACAAAATACTTCTTTGTTCCTTTTTTTTTGTTTGTTTTTCTGCGTTACACTTCTTTGTATCTTGCTTCCCTGGAAACTTCCTTAGCAGTCTTACTACCTCTGGGCTTTTAGCTTCATTACTCTGGGTAGTCATTACTGTGTTGTCGGGTGTGTAATTGTTCAAAGCACCTTGATCTTTTTATTAGAGGTTTGGTTTTTTTTACTGCTCTTTAAATACTAATAGGCAGTGGTGACAAATATTGTTATTAAATACGTGGAGCTTGTCTCATCACTGCTGCACAGCTCGCTTGGTGGTTTTTCGCTTGTTGAAAGTGAGCATAACCAAACTTAGAGGAGTCATTCTCTACTTCCACTTTATGTTCTCAGGGCTGCAGCGTGTGCTGTGGAGTAGTGGTGAACCAGTCACATGCAGTAGATGGTTCAGTGCAGGACTTGAAGCCTTGGAGCTCAGGAAAGTACAAACAAAGGGATGGTACTTAATGTCTGTAAGAGCTGGAACATTTATAGATCTTCAGTTTTTACACCCCCTCTCAGTTTTAAAATCACAAAGAACAAAAAACAAGCAGAGGAGCTGGGAGTGACAGCAGAGGTAACAGGGATAGCGAGCTGAGCTGTGCTTGTGATGGGCAGACCTGAAGCAGCTGGGCTGTTCAAGGAGTCAGTATTTGCTGCTGGCCTCCTGCCACACCATTATCAGTGTGTGCAACGGCAGTGGCTGAATCTCACAAGGTTTGGCGCTGATTCAGTTCAACAGAACACCCAGAAGTAAATCCAGATGTCTTTTAAATCGGTTGGAGCTGTAGTGTTATGGTGAGTTCTCCATTATTATGATTTTCTTGTGAGAGTTCTGGGAGAATCCAGCTAGTCCTGAATAACCCTCGGAGCACAGCTTCTCACGCACGGCCTTTCTGGTGCTCCAGCATTTGCAGAGAGAACATGGGTGCACAAAAACTCCACTGGAACTCAGACAAGAGCTAACAATCAAAATTTATTTTTAAGCTGAGAAGTTTTGATTATTTTTTTTTATCTGACACGTGTATCTCCATGTGCATGTACGTATTTAGATCCTGTGCAAAGAAGGCTTGCTCGAGTACTTAGGTTTTATGCAGAGAGATTGTAACTTTTCTTTTTTTCTTTTGAGGCTAATTAGCATTTAGAATGTGCTACAACCATTTCTTTTAGGCAGAGTTGTAAAATTACTGCCTATGATGAAACAAAAATGGGGTGCAGAAGATGGAAGGTGCCTTTTGTGTCATGGGAGTTGTTAAGCAGGCTCAGAATTGCTGTCCTTCCCACATCTCAGCAGCAAGAAGCAGGCACAAGAGGGTTAGGCTAGTTTGGGTCTGGAGGCCTAGGTTTGAAAGGGTCTTTCAGTTCATTTTTACTGGTTCAAGTCTACACAGTCAGTACACGTGTGAAATCTCCAAGTTGGCTTAAAATTGTAGATGGGGCTCAGTCAGCTGTTTTTAATGCTTTTCTTACTGCATGCACTCCATAAGCCACATCCTGAAGAGTACTAATATGAAGTCTAATCCACAAACAGTCTTGGCACCAATTTGGAAGCTGAAATAATCAGAGTATTCTAACCTATTGTGAGTAAAGGTAGCTCACACTGATAATCTTATCCTGAAATGACTTGGCCCCACTCTGAAGCATTTTCACTGCACGGTTTTATAAGTCTGTATAACATCAACAACAGAAAGGCTGTAAAATTATCATTTGTTTTACAAAACATGTCTCTTGGTCAGCTATAAATGACACATATGCTTTAAATAATTTCAGCATCACAACAGTTGCACTTCAATAGATCCTGACAACTGGAAGAGCAGGGACATTTTCAGTATGAGTAAAATGCCCTGCATGTCATTACAACTTGAAGTTATGGTCATCTACTAAATTCAGTGTTCCCAGTGTCATTCAGAATTGGGATGAAAGTAAATTGTTCTTATTTTGATAATTTTCTCAATTTTTCATATGGGACCACACTACAAGGAAATCTCATTCAGAAGGATTTTGTGGTTGTTCAGCAGAAAACAATTATTGATGTGAGTAGCTCATGACTTTTTAATGTGGTTTTACAATAACACCTGTGAATGTCCCTTGATTGTTGAGTTTATCAAAGATATTTGTCAAAAATCACTGGCCAGACTCAAATTTGTACAGAACTGTGTATCAATTCCACAATTTTGCACCAAGATTGTTAGGTAATTGAAGTTCTGACAGAGGCTTGTTAAAGGTCATTAATTCCCAGGGAGGTGTCTTAATGCTTTGTCTTTATTCAGACTCTGTCCCGCTCAGGGTGTGGTGATCTCCTCCACGTGGTCGTTTTTAATGTGCTGGGGAACCCAGTTAGAACAGACTACTTCCCCAGTCCTCCCATTCCTGGGAAATGAGAGGGGAAATAGGACCCTGCAGTTTACAGAAAAGGTAGTTCTGTAAGTGAATGGCTTTGCAGGGAGAAAGTTATAACGTGGCTGTGAAATCATGCTGGGTATGGAGAAGGTGACCAGGAAATGATTATTCACTGCTCCTAACAGAACAGCAATCCAGAGATCCAAGATAAGTCATTGGGCAGCATGTCTAAAAGAAACAAGAGTGAGGATGCATCACCACATGAAAGAAATCATTGCAGGGCTGAAAGTGTGAACAGATCTGTTAAAGGAACCAGATAAACCTGTGGAGAAAGGGAGAGGCCGTGTGGTCAGTATGGAAACAGTGGCCTGAGTGCAACCACAGCTCATGACGTCCTTAAACCACAGAGTACCAGAGGCTGAGATAAGTAATGTATATTATAGTAGAGATTGCTTCGTCTTTCTTTATGCCTTAAACTTTTTGCTTATACATCAGCTGCTGTAGATGTTTGGAGATCTTTTCTAGTATGGTAGTTTTTATATTTTTCCCCATGTCATAACCATCCCCAGTGATCTGACAGTAGCGTGGATGCCATCCAAGCAGATATATATTCAGTACGCATATGCTACGCCAGAGGGCTCTTTTAGGTGATAACTAACTCATCAGCTAGAGGCCACAGGAAAAAAGTTAAGTGGGGGGATTTGCCTTTAAGCAATTCTGACAAAAGTCTCTTTACACAACAGCTGACTGGATTGCTGAATGTAATGCCAAGGGCAGCAAGAGAGGGAAAAAAAAAGTCATGTAAATTAGCTGGCAAAGGAACAGGGCAAAGCTATCTGGTAAGGGGGGGAATGGTAGAGGAGGGCAGGCAGCCACCTCCTGGAGCTTTGGCTTTAGAGGCCAGGTTTGCTCCAAGTGCTTGAGAAACAAATTTTGAAGTTGAAACAGGGAAAAACGTGGAGAGCTTCTGTCCATAGATTGTAGTAATCCCCATATGCAATTCCGTTATCCCTGGCATTTGTTTCTCCCATACACCCTCAAAGGATTGCTTTCATTTTTCTGCTGTTGTTCAGTCCAAGATCCAGTTTGACCTGTGCCCCTTTTATGGCCCTGGCATATTTACACATCCATGTAAATATGTGACCCGAATTTCAGTTCTGCTTCCTCCCTTGCCCCAAACAACAGCTTGAGTTTCTGGGTGTAGTCATTAAAAAAAGTTCTTCAGTATTATTTGTGATTGAAAAAGGTAAATTAAGAACTGGCTGGAAGACTGGTGGTGCTCCTGATCTGTATCCCCTTTCCTAAGGTGCTTGGTAAAATACCGTATGTCGTTATTCACTCTGGCCTGGATGTTCTTGGCTCTCTCCCATTTAGTGATTCACAAGATGTCTGTGAGATGCATTTTTGTAAATGTGCTTTTCCCCCTTCCCGCTGTAAATCCTCCCCTCCCTTCTCCTTTGTTTTCGAGCTCATTGAATGGAACCCGTGGTACACGTAAGGGACAGGGTGCAGTCTCTGACATACCTTAGGAAGAGATCGAAGAGAGGGGGCAGAATTTTCCCCCCGATTTTCAAGTGGGGGATCAGAATAGTTTGCAGAGCTTTTCTACAGCTCCCCCTCCTCTTCCTCTGCTCTTTCGCAGCTCTGTGTGTCCTGTGCTTGTCTGAAGATATTTTTTTTTAGTAAAAAGTCAGTGCTTTGTGCCCTCAGAACAGTCCTGGCTGTCCCTGGGGAGGGGGGAGCTGGGTGCAGTGGGGTCCTCTCTGCGAGGGCAGAGCTGCAGATCCCGGTGCTGGCTGCTGGAAGCAGGCAGGGGTGTTTGCAGGGCTCGCATGCCAGAGCCTCTTCAAACAGCTCTGCTCAAAGGCATGAGCTGGGCTCACTTCTGAGGGAAATTTCCTTTTTGGGGAAGTTGCTGCAAAGGAATTTCCTGTGTGGGCAGACAGAGCTTCCTGACTTGAAGGCTTCTTGGAAGGGAAACCGTTTCATAATGAAATGATAAATTAAAGACATACCAGCCCTGGTTCGCTTCAAAACAGCTATTGAGAGAGCTCAGGCGGTGCACCATTATACTCCTGCGCAGAATGAAAATAAATTGCATCCTGACAGGATTCTCCATAGTAGACCATATCCTTCCCCCCAACCTTCCTCCCTGTAGGTCTCCCTTTCCTCCTCCTTTCCCCTCCCCTGCTATTTGCTTCACTGTCATCTATCCTTTGCAGCCCCCTCTAACCAACAGCCACGGGGTAACGAGGTCGGGGAATGTTTGCTAAGTGTGTTCCTTCCTCCATGGAGCAGTCAGCTCTGGTTTAAGCCCTGCTGTGGCAGTCACAGGAATGGCACTGGGCTGCCCTCAACACTGGGTGCCATTGTTGCTGATGAGGTTGTGGCAAGGAGAAATTCGGGATATCCTCAAAGTTGAAGTCAGTGCCTGTAAGGAATGTCTTGGGGCGGTTGTGAAAATAGCTGGGAGGAAGTGTTGCAGATAACTGTTTCCTGTTAAATAAGAGGAAAAAAAGGACCTTTGCTCCATCCCAGTCAAGACACAATGGAGGGAGGGCATCACCAGAGAGCTCAGGCTGTTTTCAGTAGGCACCAACCAGCTCAGCTCAGAGCATTTCCCTGCTCTGCCCCATCACGATCTGTGGAAAAGGGAAGGCGAGTGCTTGTGTGTGTCTGTGCCCCGGGGGATGCTGTGAGCTCAGCTGGGCTGGGTGGAGAGCTTCGATCAGGCTGCTGGGGTTGCCAAACACGGCCTACCTGCAGAGGGAGGATATCATTTCACATGGCACAGGGCTAGGGGGAGCGAACGAGTGAGAGTTCCCTGTTACCTTGCTTTGTCTCAGCTTTGTTACCTCTCTTTGTCTCTAAAGTTGATGGGTGCTTCTGCCCACAATGCCTCGTTCCACAAAGTGATTTGCCATGCACTGATACGAGTGTGGCATCGGCATTTCCTTTTCTCCCTGGAGAGAGAGACTTTATTCCCTGCCTCCTATTTGGCTGGCTGTTAAAGCTGTTTTAATTCTTTGCGGGGCTCCCCAGAACTGGTGTGCATTATGTGCCTTGTTCCAAGAAGGTCTTATCCCTCTCCATTGCTAAGTGACTTTCTTTTGACTTTTGAAACACTAAAATCACTGGCAGAACACTGCATGATTTTATAATAAGTGCTGTAGTTTTTGGGAAATTTTTCTTAAAAATACATAGTTAGTGGAGTTAGTTCCATGGCAGTAAAAGTGCCGAGGTTCTATTTGTATTTTTTTAAAGCAAGTTTTTGGCCTGTGTAAAGAAAAACTAGAAAAAGTGGTTCACATGGCTCAGAAGTCAGATACAAAGGACCCCAATGTGGATAAACACTGGGCTCATAACTTTTATGCTGTCACCACCTCTTGATAGCATTAATTAATGATTAAAATCAATGTACTACCTACTGTTTGCCTAAGTTGCTCCTCTTTTTGTCCTTGCTAATGTATCAGCTAATCTCCACCTAAAGAAATGTCATTGCACTTTCTATATTTCCTGCCTCCTTCTTAGGCTAGGGTGGTGTGCACTTCTCTCCTTGTGTGCTTCAAACAGCTGTGGGGTTTTTCATCCCTCCTTTCCAAACTGTGAGCTCCCATTATCTCCTGTTCTCCCCAGACAACACGGGACTCATTTCTGTCACCCTTCTGTTCTGAGCAGAAACTGCACAGAATTCCTTCTAATCTCCTCAGAGATAAAATCCAGGTGGCATCCTGTGATGGTGGCAGCTGTAGCCATGCCAGGAAGGAACCTGAGTGAGAGCACAGCGATGAACTGCTCATAAAACAGAACAGTTTCACCAAGGTTTTGTGTGTAACAAAGGTTTGCATTGTTCATCAGGTGCCACTGCAGTCACTGCTCAGCTTCATGATGGTGAGTTCCAGTAAAATGTGGGTGGGAGGACACTTAATTTGTGCTGGTTTTTTACTGCTTTAAATGCGCACATTGCTTGTTCTTGGCGTGGTATCAAAAGAGTGCTGGAAGGAAATGAGGTAGAAAAGGGACATGAAAATCGCCACCTCACGACTGATCTCTGAGGGTGTTGTTCCTGCTTCCACATGGAAAGCTCAGGGATTCCTGGTAGACATTCTGGGGTGGCAGGAGGGGGAAATCTTATATTTCACTTCTGGAAATAGTGGGTCAGTAGGGATTTCTCTAATCAGCTAAAAATGAGGCGTGATGAAGTTTAAATAAATTGTAGGCAATTACTTCTGTCATAGGAATAGCTATGGAAGACCACTGCAAGGTCTTTAAGGACAAAGGAGAGACTGGAGAGGTGAGGTAGGATGCAGCTTACTGCTGTTACTCTTGCAGATGATGTTTTAGGGCCTTACCTTGATCTCTGTCTCTCCATGTAAACTCTTATTTCTGCTTGAAATTAGAAGACTGGGCTGTGGTACATGTCCCTGCTTCAGAACAGTTCATTGTGTTACATGTTTGTCTGCTACCAAACGTTTGTGGGCATTTCTCTTGCTAAACTGTTTGCATGAAGTACGTGCAATGTTAGTGAAAGCTCAGCAGGTTTGGTGTTGGAAAAGTTGGGGAAGGAATAGGAAAGCCCAAGATCATTTCCAGGTAGCTATTCTTTGGATTCTTCTGCTGCTCTGAGTCATGTGTTGTCAGGACAGTAACTGGTGTTCTATCCAGCTGGATTTTGTCCTGATCATTTGAAATGCTTCCTTTTTCACCTCAGTGTAATTTACAATCACAAATCTATTGCATCAAGAAATGTTAACAGGAAAGAAAATGTAAACACTCCAACTGTGTTTTGCTTCCTCTAAATATCTATATGTTTGTGTTGAGAGAGTTATGAAATGAAGAATAAAATGAAGCTTTGCAGGCAGCCCTGGGAGCTGAGGTAGGTTCATCTCCTGAGGATGTGGAGGGAGGGAGGATGAGGTGTGCAGCAGTGCTGGTTGGTGTGTTGCTCAAGCAGTCACTGTGATGGAATTTCAACATGGTAACAGAGGCTGTCCTACACCAGCTGCATTTGCTTCCCATGAGAAAGTGGATTGGCATGGAGAGCACGGAGGTTGAAAGAGAAAATTAAGGACATGAGTTTCCTCTCTTGCACAATCCCTGTTTAGGCATTTTCAATCACTATGTCTGGCTGTATATGAAAGTGTTTAACTTCTTAACTGCTGAAGAATGTAATAATTTTCTCCAGGAAATTTGTCTGTTAGTCTTTGAACAAATGGTACTTGAAGGGAAAGGGTGAAAAAATATGTGGCTTCCCATGTAACTTACTTTAGTAAAGGATGGATAACATGGTAGTGAAGACCTGAATTAAAATTCAGCATAAGGTACAGGTAAGGCAGGCAAAATCAAACTCCTCATAGTCTTTAGTAATTTAAATCTTTTTTTCCTGATGCTTCTCTTTTAATTTTTTTTCCAGGACAGGTTGCAAGTAGTGTCTAACTAAGCAAGGGGTATTGGCAGTAGGTTTACTTTTTCAATTATCTTTCAAAGCTTTCTTGGAAATAGTTTGAAAGACTCTCTGAAATCCACGAACCAGAATTTGAAAGGGAAAATATTTGTCCTTTTTGCGAAATGTCTTTTCAGTTCAGCAGTCTCGAAATCATAATCACTTGCATTTCCCTTGACTCTTTTACTCATGTCAGAGATTCAGCTCTGCCTAGCTAGAATAATGTGATCATAACTGTCTGGTTTCCATGTTTTTGAGGATGGGCAGTCAGCTATTTTGAAGCAGGTGAGGGGATGTGATCTCTCCCTTCACACTGACACTAAGATTGCTTATACATGTGAAAAACCAAGAGAGATAAAATGCCTTCTTTTTTTTTTAGGGAAATTTCCTTTCTAAGGAAGTTAGTCATATGAAATAACTATTATTATTTTTAAATCCAGTATGAGTTGAGGGAGTGCCCTGATTACACATTTCCTGGAAAAGGCCGTTGGTGACGTACCACTGACTAATGAAAAAAGCCAGTTAGAAGGAGCTCTGTTCTATTAACTATTTGAAAAGGAAAGAGTGTTTTTAAAGCACATATCATTGACGTTTCCTTGTTCTTTCCTTTTTAACCCACCATCAGTGGGCCTGTTTACATCATTAACAGCTACAGATTCACGGCCCTGGTTGGAAAACACTAAACTATCCTGATATAACAAAATAAACCAAAGCCTGACTGCTGTTATTTGCCTTTAATGAGGGTATGCAGCTTAACGCCACAACCTGAAATTCAGAGAGGGAAAAGAGAAGCACAAGGGAGGCACAAGCATGGTGGTAGATGAGTTGGTTTTGCCATGAAAATGAGGATAATGCTTTATCTGCTGGTGGGCAGCAGCTTGCAAGGAGCTCTGTCCAGGGGTTGAGGATGGAGTTTTGTGCACATGTGAGAAATTCTGATCAGAAAAGGGAAAAGCTGTAGGATAGAACCTCTGTATTTTGTTGCTACTAATTCAGGTTTTTCTAGGGCGTGTTAAACTAGTGTCCAGGAAATGTGGGAGCACATGAGCCAGAACTTCTAAATACCATTTTAGCTGTTATGTCTAAGACTGGGAATTGTGTTGCTTATGCTCAGAAGAGCATGACTTGTGACTGCAATTTGCTCAACTCAAAATGACCTCCTGGCCTTACTGGAAGTCAACTTAAACCCCCACCCCCAAAACCAGAAAAGCATAAAAACATGCCCTGTCCTACTAATACCATAAAAGATTTTTTAGTTTTGAAATTGTCATCCTGCAACATTTTGTCTTGAGTTTAACCCCAACAACATTAACGTGACAGAATTATGCAAACAAGGAAATTTCCATGGGCTGAATTGCACAATTTCAAGAAACAATCTGAGTTATTAAATAAACATGAGCACTGATGCATTAGCATTGAAGGGCTGTGCATTCTCTGTAGCTGTTGAAACAGAGAGAATAAATACACCTTTCTTCTTCCCTGTTCATTGACTTTACACCCAGGAGGGTATGAATAGTACCTGGTTAAGTGTGTGTGCAGTGCCAAACCACAGGGGTTGTTGGGAGGGCTGCTGCCTGAGATTCACCATTCAGGCAAAGTAGCACTAAGGGAGGATGCTCACAACGCTGCTGTGGGTGTTAAAGCTCTGCAGTGAAAGTCTAAAGTGTTTCCCAGTGCTTTAAAGATTTTCCTTTGTACTTTCATAGGATGCTGTATGGCCTGTGACAGCAGCTGCTCTGGGATGTTGTAAGAATTTCCAGCTCCACCACAAATATTTTAGTGAAAGGTGCAATGCAGGCAGCAACCCAGCAATGATGTACATTGCAGCTTTCAGCAAGGTGCTGTACTTAAATAACATTGTATTCTTACCTGGAAACCTTAAGCCCACCAGAGTACATCCTAGGTACTCTCCCATAAGTGAAGTGCTGAGCTGTATTGTTTTACTGCTGTTTCCACTCTGTAAATTCACCTCAGGTTCTGCCTGTAAGGGCAGAATACCTTTTTTGTCTTTCAGTGCTATAGCTTCCATTAGTGCAAGGGTGCTTGGCTATTGTAGGGATGAGTCTTACACAAATTAAGATAATTATGTGATTAAGGTAAGTAAAAATCCAGTACCAACCTCTGCCTTTGCTTGAGTGAAAACCAAACCCAGTAATGGCCACGAGCATGTTGATCTGGGATATGTCAGATGTGTAGCTGTCGGAGGAGTGGGATTCTGGAAGGATTAATGGCTGGAGCAGTCTGAGGAGCTGGTACCATTTTAAACAGGATTACTGTAGAGAGGATTCAATTTGGGGATGCTTTCTCAAGGGTGATCCTCTAGTGCCCCAGCCTGCTCGATGGTTTTAGGGGAAGATACTTGGATTTACCCTGGGCAGTGCACGGGAGAACCAGCTGGATTCTCAGGAGGCTCAATAACAGGCTTTGCTTGCAAACTTTAAAACATTCAAGTAGAATACTTAGTTAATTTTAAAACATCCAGACAGAGTAAGGCACTCGGCAAACTTCAACTCAGCAAACTTTAACTTATCCAGTCTTGAGCCAGTCAGCTGTTCCTCCAGTCTCCCACAGATCCACTATGGGGCTCTTCTAAACCTGAAAGCCCTGTGTGCTGCTCATGCCAGTCTGGAGTTCTCAGTGGAGTTTTCCAAATCAAGGTTCATGGGAGTGCCTGAGATGTGTGCAAAACCTGAGATTTATTGACTTTCCTACAGTTATAGCTTGCCACAAAACCCCGTGTCCCGTGCAGACTGAAGGTGTATATATTTGTGGAAGGGATTAGAATTCAGACTGAGATGATGAGAGAGAGAGAGAGAGAGTTGGTATGAGCAAAAGGATTATGTGAGGAGTTAGGGAATTATAGAGGTGCTTTCGGTGAAACCAAGAGAGGAGGGTACACAAGAGACCTTTGGGCTGCTCTGTGAAAGAAGAAAAACAAGGATCCAGACATACACTGCCTGCACTGGGATAGAAGGCTGGCATATTTGGCATCATGTGACTTGCAAATGTGTGCAAAACACATTATTCCAGCAGAAGCAGTTGATTTTTCTGAAGGCTTAGTCAATGAATATAAATGAATCAATATTCTCTTACATTTTATTGGGTGATTATCAACTGGTGAGACTCCTCAGCAGAATGATGGATGTGGTTTCTTTATCTGACTGTCAAACAGAGAGTTTATGTGTCATTCTTCACTTACATGAGTTTGCCCAAGGCTTGCATTATTGGTAAAAACTGTCCCATTTGCTGTGTTTAATGATCTACAGGTTATCAAGCCTTCTGCAATCTTTTACTGGCTGTGACAATTTATTGCATGATGCTCCTTACTTTTCCTACCTAGAAGAAGGTCCTTTGCAAGGATAAACACATTAATTTCTAGAAAATATGTTTAAACCTGCCAATGAAAGGTGCTTATTTCCATTATTTCAGGGGTTTAGCAGTAATTCTGTCTGAAGAGGACGGAAGAATAGGGAATGTGGGTCAAAAGGCATTGACAGATAGAAGTTTATCTAACAGGCTTGCCTTTAAAGACCATTTGAGGAAGGGTAACTGAATGCAGCAATGTGCCTTTGCCCTGAGCCATGCTGAGAGAAGCTGGAGCCCCACCATGTCTTATTCCCAGCACATCTGTGTTCCCAAAGTCTGTAGCACACAACAGCAACTCGGAAGAACACAGAGAGTGAACAAAAGTGAGCTGAGGATGTTTCCTCATTTGTAGTTACCAGGAGTTGGGATGTGTTGTTGCCACCTTCATTCTGCTCCATAGTCCATCCCCCAAATGGCCACAAGAGTCTGCAAACACCAACAGACAATGGCTGCATGCTGCAAAAGGTTTCTGGTGCTCCTAGTCTGAGCATGGATTTTCACTTCCAGTGGTTGAATGCACATGCTGGGAGCTTCAGAAAGAGTTGCTCTGACATTGTTTCCTCTGGGATTTTGCTGCATGTTCCTCCTCAAGCACATGGAAACAACTGCAGACTTTCTGCTGTGTTTCCTGTAGTATGAAAGGCAATGTAATCCTAATTAATATTAAGAGGTACTGATTTGACTGTTTGACATAAAGGGGGTTTCAGTCTTCCTGATGTCGTTTTAGAAGGATATCAGTGAAAAAGATCTGCAGCAGTGCAAAGCTGCAAAACTTGTGTAAAAGGAAAAGAGAATTAAGCTTCCGTATTTGAGACCAGTACTGGTATTTACCTTTGTCTTATTTTAAAGGCCTTGGCACATGTTACACTTATGTAACAAAAGGGAATTACTTCACATTAGTGGTGTTTTACTGACCAGGATGGTTTCTGCCAATCATAGATTTCCAACTATTTACTTTCCAGGTAAATATAAAGATGACTACTAACTATGTGTAAATATTAAGAGGTGCCTATTAGAAGACAGTAGCTGTCTTTGAAAAAACATGCTCCTTGGCAGTGCCACAGAGGTGTCAGCAACTATAGATGGGTGAGTTAGGAGAGACATGAAGTTGTTGCTAGTTGAGAGCTGTCTGATTATTTTAAGTGAGACTCAACAAAATCAGTGCAGTAATGCATTAAAATTTCCATCTTAAATAAGCAATTTTAAGTGGAGGACATAAGCTCCTCATAGTCCAGGTATCTTCCAGAGCTTTAGAAAATAAAGGAACAGCGTAGCTGGGGTTGGTTCAGAGCCAGCATTTCCAGTCAGTTCTTTCACATGAGGCTCTCTGGTGTTCTTAACGTTAAAGGAAATTAGGAAGTTCTCTCTCAGTCTATTACTCGTGTGGCTGTGATTGTTCTGGACCAGGATCTGCTTTATCACATTCCATGCTTGTTGTGAGAGAAACAAGGCGCTGAAACAGGAATCTTTGCAGAGATAATAAAGAAGACAGATGAGAGAATCTCAGGCTGCTCTAGAGAAATTGTTCCAGTGAGGTGATCCATGTCCTCTGACTCTCAGCCTCTCGTGCAGCCACAGACAGAGACACTGAACAACTTCAGCTGTGTAAGGGCTGCTTGTGATACATGAATCTGCTCCAGCAACTTTCTTCCCTCTCTTCCCGTATCCTCAAACACACCAGAATTCAAATGCTTGGAAGATGAGGCTCATTATGTCTTATATCTCCTGTCTGTTGTGTTTTTGGGTTTTTAAAATTTCTCAAATTGTTCTTATTGGTATAGTCTTTCTTCACACAGCACCACACCATCTTCACTTCTCCAGAACTTAGCAGTATGAAAACCATGTAGCATACACTAAAGACCCACTAAACATCAATTTTTATTTCAGTCACAGAATAAACTAGGGGGAAAAATGGGGGAAACGGGCCGGTGAAAAGGGAGGACAGGCTGGATCAAGGGAACATGAAGAGATTTGGTTGGAGTCCAAATCATGCCGGCAGTGATCATAAATAAACACTTGGTGGTGATTCAGTGGTTTCTGCTAAGTGAATGGATGGTATCTGTCCTGTCTTTGGAGAACTGTCCATGCACATCCATCTCCTATCATTAAACAAACTGCAGGTGTATCTGTGAGCTCAGGTGTACCTGCCAGGCCTGGAGGAATCAGAGAGCAGAGTGGGTTCTCAAAGCACAAAATGACCTTTGTTGTCTCAGGGTTATCCCAGGGCTGAGGCAAAGTCATGAAAAGTGGCTCCTCTCTGGTCTACAGAGCAGAGACTGTGCTGGTGGCTGATGCTTCCTGCTTTCCCAAGCACTGACTTCCCCGCTGGTACAGAAGTGTCGTGGAAAGTGGTAGAGAAAGCTTAACTGCATGGTGCAGCATCAGAAGGGGGAGGGAAGCCAAGAAAAATCCACTTGTCAACTGAACAAATTAAAAAATTAGAAAACTCAGCATTTTGTCAGTCACTCCACCCCCCGGCATTTCCTTCACAGTTAGGACTTTAATCATCAGTAAAACAATAATAACAAAACATGTACAAGGATTCCAACCATCAGCTATTATTATTCTCTTCAACACAGCAAGACGCTCTTCAGCAAATAACCATTAAGAGATTAAGTCTCTTTTATGAATAAATTGTTTGGTATGCTGAAGGCAATGTATTGGACCTGTTTTCACAGGCTTAAGGAGTAGAAGACCATGACAACACGCTGATTGTCTGTACCTGGCATAGAAGCAATATGAAAGCCTTGGTTGTATTCTGTGCCTTTGACCAAAGTAGCATTCACTGGGGATTGTTTGTTAATGTAGCCCTTGGTTTGGCTGCTGATAAATGGAGTGGATATTCTGGTGATGTTTTCACCAGATCCTGAAATACCATTTATGCTGAGAGACTTTCAAAACTTTTAGAGCTCCCCCAGAAGAAGGGGGTATTAATGTTATTACCATTGTCCATTTTGGAGAAGGGAAAATGGAGGCTCCACTTTCACCAAATACAATAAACCAGGGTCATGTAATGCCCCTGCTGAAAATGCCAGTCCTGCCCTTCTGCTGCTCTGGCTGTTATTCTCACCTGCATGCTGGGTGATGGCAAAGTTTCTTTTTCTGTTGCTCAGATATTCAGACTGAGAAATTCCTCTGGGTTAAAACTAATGGGAGAAAATAATTCTGTTTTGGTTCTTTAACCTTGCTATTTTCCTTGATCAGGGTGTATGTACAGAAACTTGAACACTAACAAGTTTCAGGGGAGCTGTGTGAAAACTGGAAGACGAGATGGGAGTAGGTAGGACGTATTTATTGTGACAGTGCCACTTGAAACCAACCTAAAGTGCTCATAAAACTGGCCTGAGATACAGGTCGATAGCCTTTTGAAATCCTTGTTCACATCACTCCTGGGGGCTTCCCCAAGTCAGCTTTACTCTGGTTATGCTAACATGCCCAGGGTTCCAATCAAACGCAGTCTGGTGGTCCTGCATCTGAATTTCAGCCAGCCTGCCTAGAACAGAGGGCACCGGTGAGTAGGAGGGGCAGAGGTGGCACCAATAGTGCAGGATGCAGAATCCAGTGATCTTCATCTGTGTTCTCCAAAGCAGTGTGAAGACATTCCCCACAGCTTGATAGTAGAACTTAATTGGTTATGGTGTTTTTTCCCTTTTGTTTTATAATGGCTGATTTATGGGTGTGGAAGCCTCTACTCCTCAAATGTAAGAGCAGCCGGGGAAAAAAAAAGGACAAGGAAGCAATATTTCCTGGAGTTTATTTCCTGGCAAGGCATGGTTTTCAGCTTTAAAAGGATGTATGAGGCAGAGAGAAGTCCTGTAAACATGTTCACATGTGCCAAGGCTCCTTCAGCTTTTGTTTGAATGTCTCTCAGAACACATTGACTGTGGTTCATTGTCCTCTCATAGGAACTTGGTATTAAATTGTAAATTCCATATACGCACAAGGCAAAGAGAAAATAAGTGAGGCTGTATCATATCTCTTCAAAAACCCTGAGTCTTCATTGTTTCCTCTCCCTGCTTTTTGAAATACTTCTAATGTGAAAACCATGAAAGCTGTGATGGTACCAAGGACAATTAGAATAAGCACAACTGGACAAGGTCCCTTAAGGAGTGTTTCAATCACCTGCTGCTGTGCTCCTGCAAAAGCCTTCCACCTTGCCTCTTTAGCTGAAAGGGTATTGCTCAGAAGAATGAGACTTCACTTTTTGAGAAGCCTGAGAGGGATCAAAAGAAGTCAAGTGGTAATAAACTCCATGTCTGATTTGCTTTATGATTTAATAGTCCAGCATCTGCTGTTTAAATTTTTTTTAAGTATACTGCAGTTACATTGCTACATTGCTTTATTCAGGCAAGGCTATGTTTCATGGAATTACAAAAATATTGGTTGGAGCACGTATGAGTGGTCTTTGCATGTGCAAGGGCACGTTTAACTTTGAACATTGAGACACCATATTTTGACTTCTGCTGATGATGCCATGTGAATCATGTCACATCCCTCTGAGGTGAGTGCAGAGGCAGATCCCACACAGCTGGATAGCACTGAGCATGTCCTCTGCAGCTTCTCAGAGGAAGCTCACCCAAAATTCAGGAGTTCATTTCCCTGGTGCTGGTCATCTCTTTGAAGTGAACCTCATCCAAGCTTCTGCCACATAAATGATGGGCATTATGGATTTTAACTTAGCAAAATGCTGTTAGGAAGAGAGAAGAAAAAGCTGTAGTGTTTTCCTTCTTCCAGCTCTGCTTCCTGGTGGTTTCCTTAGGAGGCACATTTTGGTGGTTGCAGGCTGTAATCTCCTAGGATTCACTGTGCCCCCCTCTCAGAGAGCTTCTTGCAACATGACTGCTGCCCACAGCTCTAAGCACACTTACGTCTCAATTTCTGTCCTGTCTTTCAGTTCAGGGGCTGTGCTAAGAAGTACTTACTGTTGTTAATCTTAAGCTTTGACCATTAGGACTTCATTCTAAGCATGAGGAGGTTTGTTTATCTGAAACAAGGAACGAGGTGCTGAATGAGGTCACCACATCAATAATTCTTGATTATCTGGCACGTGCATTTATCAACAGCTGATAAATAAGTGAGAGGGGTTTTGGTGTGATGTGGGTCACAGCAGGTCTCAAGTCAGCCCGTTTTAGTCTGTGAGATCAGATATGCACCTAATGCATCCATGTTCTTAGTTCACCCCTGTGTGTGCTGATGGGATTCATGAGGTCATTCAGTGTGTGTGTCTTCATCTGCTTTGTCAGCTGCTGGTGATTTGCAGAAATTTGTTGATACTTTAAAGGATGAATCTTGATCAAATAGCCAGTTATCATCCTGGCTACCTGATGTATTTTTTTCTTTATACTATGTACTATGCCTACTTCAAAAACTACAGTCACCCTGTGCTACTTTGCACTAGATTTCTCTTTCTTTGCATTTACTTGCAGATGGGTGTGTTTAAGCATGTATTTAAATGTCGGTGCTTTTATGTCTCACTGTCTGAGAATGGGAGAGGAAGATGGGGAAATGCCAGTGAGGAAATAGTGTCTGACAGCTAGAAGAATGGAAATAGTCAGAAGTCAGGCACATTTTTAGGGAGGCATAATGGGGAAAATAAAATCTCAATACAAATCCAAACGTCCCTAAAAGTTTTGGAATCCTGAGTGAAAACCATCCCTGGGTACTTGCATGTGTACAAACAATCTGTGTATAAAATTCCAAGTTCTCTGTGGATTGTACAGTGCCCACGGCAGACTGTTCAAACTGTGTGAAGGTAATGACTTTTACTGGACAGGGTGTAACATTGGCACTTTCAACATAACAAATTATCTGCTCCAGAGAGCAAAACATTCCAGGAAACGGTGCAATTGTATACTCAAAGTATAATAAATAGATCACTTAAGCTTTTGTGACATTGTTAGATGTTCAGAAGAAAAGTAAGCACTAAACTCACTGCAAGTGTCCAACTGGCAGTCCTTGGTGTCGTGGCCTAATCTATGCTGTAGGACACTGCCTTCCTTGGAAGTGGAAACATCTCTTGTTGGATTAGCTCTGGTGTTTCTCCTTACTGCCTTGGGTTGGCTGAGTGCTTGAGGAGCCAGCTTCAGCCATCCCCCTGATGTGGGCAGGTTGCTGAAGTCTGGGTGCTGTGCTCACACCTACATCATCCATCACTCCATCCCTGGTGACTTCCTAACAAAGCTTTGTCTCGCAGCAAGGTTAACTCTGAATTGTTTTTATTGCCTGGGGGATTTTTTTGTTTTTCTTTTTGCAAACAACTCCTCTAAAGCAAATCACCTCTAAATCACCTCTTTTCCTTTTCTTAGGTGAATGAAGGTGCCTTTTGGGTTTTTCAGAGGTGTATATGCAGTCTAGATCTCTTACTCTCTCGAGCACTTCTAGGACTTCCCCTCTGCCCTTACCTCTATTTTGAAGCATGGAAGTCTGAAAATCTTATCCAATGTCTCCTGGGATTCATAGTTTTAAGAATTTGCAAGATTGAAACTGAATTCTCTTCCCTCCCTAAGTAATAAGTTTCTTGTGCTTATGAGGAATGATTTAGGATTGGGAAAGTCCTTGATTTGCAGGAGGGTGTGTCTGGTGAAATATAACCAAAGCATTTCTTTTTAAGCATTTCCTTCTGTTAACTTTGCTGATAATGATGTGGTAGAGTTCAGAGCTAGGGCCATAATTACATGAAGTTTGCAAAGAGAGGAGAGCTCCAGAATTCCTTTCACACTGCCTAGTGCATTTCTAGGAAAATGTATCAGTAAAATGTTCTAAAAGGCAAAGAAAACTTGTATGTGGAATCTTAAAAAACATTGTATCTGTGTATATCAAACAGACTTTATTTCTGAATAATGGCTAAGGTAGCAAACCTCCCAAGGCAGCTCCAGGAGCATATTTTTTCATGTGTGACTGAGGTTAATTGGGTCATACTTGTTACTCTAACCATAGCTGCCTTTTTTTTTTCTTTTTTTTTGTGGGAGCGTTTGCTTTTTCTCTGTCCGTTTCTTGTTGTTCCTAAGAACAGCTATTTGCCAAAACAAATGTATGTGAGTGATAAAAGCCAAGAGGAATGTCTGTTGGACCACAGGAAATTTCCTGTGCAGGAAGAGATCTTAGGACTTCCTGTGGAACAGAGCATTGTGGGTCTGTTGGCAGAAGTCCCTTTACCACAGCTGCAATTAACCAGAGGAGGGTGGAAAATAGTTGGCACTGCCTTTTGCAGTTTTTCACATAGCTCAGAAGAGAAGAGCCTGAACTAGACACTTAAAAATGCACAGCATAAGCAAATGGTAAATCAGAGTGGGTTTGCAGGTTGTTACTCTCAAACCCGAAAAAAATAAGAATGGGGCAGAATTTCAGTGCCCTGTGCTCATACTCTGATGCTTCCTGCCCACTTTACAAACTAACTCCGTGTACCTGGTACTATCCCAAAGTGTGGTGCTGCTAGAGGGAGACCTCTTCAATGAAAGGTGTCCGTGGTACCTGTACTTTGTACCCCCCTGAACCTTGCAGGGTTTATGAGACATTGCAGGGCAGCCTGTACTCTCCAGCAGGGTTTTCCCATGCCCCTGCATGAGGCTTCCCAGTGGGTGCTTCCAGACAAGTTCAAATTGCCAAACAGGCCATGTCCCACGTGTTGTATTAAATCTGTGTGATGCCAGAAAGTCGTGCTGATTGCCTGAATTTCACCATGGAAGATCCTTCTTTTTGAGTGATCTTTATTTTTGCTTACAGCAGTTGTGCATCTCTTTCCCCAGCCCTCTGAAACAGCACTTGCAGGGAGCAGGGGATCCGTTTCTGAAAAGGAGTGAGGAGACAAAAAAGGAAGGGCATGGGATGCTAACATAAAATGCTATCGTAAAAAAGAAGGGAAGAGACAACAGGATATTAGGAGGAAATGAATGTAGTTCAAAGGGCAGAAAGAGCAGGGGACAGAAAGAAAAAGACACTGGGAGTGCAGGTTTTATAAAAGGGAAACTGTCCAGTCTGGAGACAAATGAATTTTTTAAGAGTGCGTACAGAGTATGATTAGAACCTCCACAAGAGGGAATTTGTGATGTAGGAGGTGTCAAACCCTTTATTAGGTGATGGTGAGCTTGATATGGACACTTGGCAGTTCATCCTAGACTGCAGTCACAGCTTCATCTGTGGGGACAGCTGTGTGCCCTGTGCCTGTGGCAGGCCTTGACCTCGCTGGGAAGGTGCCACAGAAAATGCCCCTGAAATGGTGCCGGTGTTGTGGTCTGTGCTCAGTGTGACACTGGGGCTGTTGACTCTCTTCAGAGAAGTCAAACAGAACCTGACTGTGACATTTAAACTTTAGCCTTGTGAGCCAAACTTGAGCACAGTGGTCTCACCTGGGAATGTCTGAGCTTCTCAGGTAGATTCTCCTCACAGAGTTTGGACTGTGACCTGGTGCCCTTGCCTCTGCTGCTTCAGCATTTGGTTTTTCCCTCACAGCTGTGTGTGCATGTTCACTCTTCTTTTTAGCAGCAAGGAACTCTTTGTTTGCTTACTGAGTGCTTCCCCACAGGAAATTTCCTGTGATGGAAAACTCTGGGGAAGCTTCCTGTCAGAGGAGAGGCTGCAGGGGGCAGATAACAGAGCCCCTGGAGGCCACAAACCACAGCAGCTGAGGAAGCACCGTCACCTGGCGCTTTCTGCCCAGGGAGGGTGGGCGGCAGGAAGAGCCAGCCCCTGTCTGGAGTGAGCTGGGCTGATGGGGCAGGGGAGCCGCTCACTGGAAAACCCTCAGCTGCCATGCACGGCTGGAGCCTCCCCTGAGGCTGGGCACTGAGACTGGGTGGTGTTGAACCCACGCCTCTGGGAGCTGGGGATGAATTTTTATGATGGGGGCTCCCCGTGGGGCAGTCAGGTCAGCACTTCTGGGGCTCTGAGGAAGGCCTGTGGCTCAATGTCCCACTGTGAGCTGGCCACCAGACATGGCTCTGAAGCTCCCAACCAGTGGAGGAAAAACGTCACTGCCAGATGGGGGAACAGCACATTTTGAAAATGTTGCCTGTATATGCCTACGATAGCTCAGCATTCCATGCTGTTTGCTGAATTCATCTTACCACACGATGATTTTAACAATTCCTCACACAAAGTTACTGGATCCTGGTAACTTTCTTTAAGCCTCCTTGTTGGTAGTACTCCTCTCCATTTGTGATCTGTTGCTTAAATATTGCCTACACAATGGAGTTTGTTGTCTGTATGTAATTCTTGTGGAGGTTGATTTGTCCCAGGCATGTATGACAATATTTTACCAAAAGATGCAAAAATTTTCAGACATTTTTACCTTAATGTTCCTGTTTTCCTTCAGAGCTCAGCCTCTTGAATCTGGTGAAGGCACATCATTTGCTTCTTTGCTTTTCTATGATCTTGTTTTAAATACTGAGGTTAAGAGCAAATTAAGTGGGACTGTGAAGTCCTGAAGGAACTTCTTTAGGTCTGCTCCCCCTAGACTAGGGAAAGCAGGTGTTTAAAGCTTTTAGTTTTTGATGTGGTATAATTTCAGTGCAGCCTTCTTTCAGCCACCAGTGACTGTTGTGGTTTGAGTCAGAGACTTGACCCAGAAATGTGTGCAGCCTGGCCAGCTGCTCCAGCCGTTGGCTTGGTGACACTGGCCAGCTGGCTGTCATTTCTTGGCTGAAAGGGGACCCCAGATTGCAACTGCTGCTTCTCAGCTCTGGGGCAGGCAGGAGTGAGGCACCGCTGGATCTCAGGTCTCCTGGGAAAGAAGCAAAGAAGCAGCTTCAGAGTTATGTGTAAAAAGTCATCAGTCCCTAGGTTTTGTAACGTGCCATGGGTTGAAGGCATCTGGGAAAAATTGCAGGCTCATTTTGTGGGGTGAGTGGTTGATCCCTTTGTTTGTCGGGTTTCCAGACAGTTGCCAGTGTAAGAACTTGGGTTTGATAGGTTTTCTACTTTTTACGTGTTGTGGCTGATATTTCTTCACCAAGACAGAGACCAATACATTGATGTTGAACTCCCAAAATGTCCAGTGCCCCAAGACCTGGAACAGACAGAAAGAGAGGAAGTCTCTCCTGTACCCTCAATACCCCTCTGCTGGGCCATGGGATGGGAGAAAAGTCTGCCTGTGCACAGGCAGCAGTGAGAAAAATGGGGTGAGGCAGAAGGAAGAGCCTGCAACAAGGAGGCTGGTCAGGGATATCAGCACTGCCCACTGGCACAGCTGGAATTCCAGAGGGATGTGAAGTGGAGCTAGGAGGGTGGATTTCTCCATCTCGCCTTTATCCATCTGCTGCTGCACAACTTGCTGGGCAAATGAGCCAGAGCTATGGCAGGGTGTCTGATGTCCCCCTGGAGGGTTGGTTCCTCTAACAAATGACAGTGTGTTCCTGCTGCTGTTGGTTGAACCTTTAGGAAAAGTGGCAGAGGTCTGTAGGTTGGCTGTGAAAGGGCCAACCCTCCTGCTGCTGACCCATGCAGGTTTCATTATGATGGCACGATGGAATTTCTGAGAGGTTTTTTTAATTTCACCACTGCTCATGCTTTAAAAACAAGGGGGAAAATTACACTCAGCATATTTATTTTGTATTATAGCTCCTAAGGTTTTAAAGGTGAACAAAGGTCAGAATTATCATTGCTTGTCAGTACCTTGGTCTTGCAAAGTGTAGGCTCTGGGGCTGCATGGATAACTTCATTAAATACTGATAAAGAGAAAAGGGGGTGAACCTCAGTAGAGGGGATAATGGCAGGGAAAAGCACTGTATTGTTCATTTAAAAATGTCATTTTGTTTTAATGATTCATAATGCTAATAATACACCAGGAAATCTGTGATATAGTGTGTAAACATAATAAAGTATTGGGAAAATTCAAGCTCACTACAAATTGGCTATTAAATATTTTCAGTGAAGTAAAGTGAAAAAGCTCAAGGCTGCAAAGAAATGATCCAACTGGCAGATTAATAAACTGAGAATTCACACCCTTAATTTGTAAATACAAATAGTAAAAGTTCAGAAGTGAAGTCATTAACAGACCTTATCTATCAATAAACTTTCTTGACATTAATTTTTAATACTATAAAAGTAGTGTCTTTAAAACAAATTCTTCCTAGAAGTGGTAAGCAATGTAACATTTTTACTGTTCTTCTAAAATATTCTAAATTGAAGAGCTTTTAAAACTGGCTGGTTCTTGTAACAGTTACAGAAAATTCTGCTTACCCCACAATCTTTCTTACTCCAAAACTTAAAGTAGACCTTCCAGTAAGTTTTACAAAACCCAAACACAAAAGAGAGCTTGCATCTTCACTGCAGTTGGAATGCAAATGGTTGGATTAATGCCAACCTTGAAATATTGCAAATTTCTGCCATTTTATTTTCTCGATGGGTCTGATTTGTATATTCAAACAAACTTTTTTGGGGTCTCTCCATTCTCACGAGCATTGTAAACTCTTGGTTTTCCTTTTTCCCTCAATTACTGCCCGTGGAGATCTAAATGCTGCCTTCTATAGCCAAATCTATGGTGTTACCCCATCCCTTCTGTTTTGTTCAGCTTTCATGAACTGGGGATTTGGGAAAACAACCAATAAATGACATCCTTTTAATAGCCCTGCATGGAGATTACAATCCAAGGAAACCCTCTGGACAAAAAGAGTGTTTCTCTCCTGGTTGTGCATTGCCATGCACACTGGGCTCCTGGTTTAGGATTGCAGCTGAGACACTACAGTTAGGCACAGTCATAATGCAGGCCTGTTGAATTCAGTGATGGAGGTCATTTGATTAGAATTAGGATTAGCATCTCCTGGCCCTTCACATGGACCAGGGCCTTATAGTATGAGCTGCTGTAGACAGGGAAATAACTGTGTTCTGTCTTTCTGTACAAACAGGGCACAAGGCCCACTGCTTTAAAGATACTTGATAATTTTAAGCTGCCATGAAAAATAAGGCAAGGGTTTGTTTTGTTAGGAGGAACTTCAAAATGTGTTCAAATTTCAGCATGGTCCTTTCCAGAGTAAAAAAATCTGAAATTAAGGTGACACACACAAACACCAAGATAAAAATATCTATTTTTGAGAAAGAATTTGACTAAGAGAAGGACAGGTTTTTCAGCCCTTTCTTTTCATGGATGGCAGTTATCCAAGTGAGACATCCCAGTAAAATCACTGGAACTGCTCACAGGAATATGAGTTAAACCATGCAGCTCTCGGTGTCTTGTTTATTACTTAAACCAGACTTAAATTGATGCAATTTGGTATTCATCTTCCTTTCCACTATTTACGAGGGTTGCTTTGCAATTTTGCATTTATCTCAATTTTTACAATGCAAGTATGGATATCAGTTACACTTTTGTTTAGAATTACTTTTAGTTTGAACAAATGTCAACTGCTTATTTTAAAACACAAGTAATTAGTAGGCTTTCATTTAAAAACAGAAGGAAAACACCCAGCTGTTTTGACTGAATGTGAAAGGAACCTATACAGAGAAAGCTGAATTCTTTTTGCACTAACAGCACAATTTTCTTTGTTTCACATTGTGTAAGAATAGAGTTACTAAAATGTACACCAGCTTTTGAAAAGAAACTAAAATAAATCAGCGAATGTTCAATAGAATGAATATTAGGATTAGCTAATGTAAGGTTTTCCTGGGGCTTCTCTGGCACATGGAGAACTTACAGAGTGGAGAGAGAAAGAAAAAGAAGAGGGAAAAAATATATGCAAAGCCAGTTGGGTAGAGTTATGCAAATGACCTTATCAGGGCAAGCAAAAGGCCTCTCCACCGCGCCTGCCAACTCGGAAATGGCAGCTATGGACACACTCAGCTCCCTCTTCCTGAGAAGATGCAGCTTTAGCCTGTGCTGTTGGCAACCACCCCATGAAAGGAGATTAAAAATTGCCTCCTCTTTTGTGTCTTTTTGAGAAGTTGGCAGAGACGTTAAGTGAATCCTGGAGAGGGCCAGCACCCCGATGATATCCCAGTACCATTTTTTTCAATTTCATATGGGTTCTAGCAAATGAAAGGAGCAAAGAAACCTCTAGGCTTTGACAGGGGTACAGAACCAGTCCCAGATTTCACTCGAGGCACTGGTATCCATCCATCCATCCTGACTTCCAATTTGAAGGGAGAAGGCAAGAAGAAACATTAGCACAGATTTTCACAGGCGCTGCAGACATGCTTTTCAAGTTTGAAAGGCAGTGTTTTCAAACCCTTGAGCAAGCACTAGCTGGTCTGTTGTTAGACACTCAGCTGGGTGGATTGAATGTGTGGTCAATATGACACAGTGGTGAGGGCTGGGCTCAGCTGTCAGGAGGCAAGCAGAGGGTACAGTCAGATGAAGGGGTTGGCTGAAGTGTTAACCCTGGCTGGGTGCACGCACTGAGGGCACATCCAGTCTGTCAGTGCTGCTTTACTCAAGTTGCTGCATCCCAGGCTTAAAAGACAAACCATGTGTGTAGCATTACGTAAGCAAGAGGGTAAAGACTGAAAAAAACAGGGAGGAAAACAGTGCCATGATTTTTTTTTTTTTTTTTGGTACAATGCATGCTTCTCAGTCCTTGTTTTCCTTCTGATAACACCAAGATATTTATGAGCAAACAAAAGGTTCCTCTTGCCGAGTCAGCCTCCTCCTCCTCCTCCCACCTGATTCCATCAGCAGAGTTGCAAAAGCATGACTGCGACAGTGCTAAATGAATAAAGCTGAGATTGGATTGACAAGAGAAAGCTCCTCTTCACATGGTGTGCACACCTCAGGGGCAGTGGGGGGAAGCGGAAGTCCAGAAAAAATCCAGAATGAGGCATCACAAAACATTTTGTTAAAAATCAATCACAGTGCTTTCTTTTGAGATTTGATCTTTGAGTGTTTCAGGACCTAAATCAACAAATATGGTCACAGCGGGGAAGACACAGTATTGAACAGGGGCAATGGCCATTCCAGCAGCTTTGGAAGAAGAAATAAGAAAGAAAGACTCTAATTTCTTAAGGAATAATCCAGCTCACAAATAAACCATTTGTGAATTTCCATTGTTGATTATCCAAACACCTGAATAACAAGGGTGTAAATCTTTTCTGAAACTGCATTCATGTCCTCAGAAGCTCTGCATGGTCTCAAACACGGAGGACTCCGTTTTCATGAACATTCAGTACTTGGGTCCATATGCTCTGTGTTTATTATCTGCCAGAGAGGTGTGAGACATCTAGTTTGCAGATTTTCTCAGGGCTTCACGGGAAATTTTTGACACTTTGCATTCCCTAATGTCATTTTGTGTGAAATTGCTGAAGAAGGCTTCTCCCACTCCTCAAATTGACAATGTGCCCGTGTCTGCATTTCTGCCCCGTGCTGGCAGTGCCAAACTGACTGACCCCAGTCACGGGGGTGGGGGAGGAGAGAATCACATTAGTAAGCAAAGTGTTTTAGAAAAGTAGTTTTCCACTTGAAACTTGTTAAGAAGAAAGAAAAGACCTGGGAATGTCAACTTACTTTGCACTTATGGATGTCAATGAGCTTAGTGGTTTCTGTAATGGAGGAATTATTACAGCAGGCATGAAGGGAAAAGCTAAGACAACTTGCAAGTTAGGTTAGAAGGTGTCCTTTCTTCCAAATGTAGTTCACCATCCTTTCCTAATGCTCGTGTTTGCTTCCTGCCTCCTTAATTCTCCAGTCTGTCTTTTTTAAAAATGATGTTCCAAGCTTTGCAGGTTGATTGTGAGTCAGTCTTCCCAGGAGAGCAAAAACTTGAGATGATTTGGAAGTTACGATACAAAAGAATGAAGCAAAACTGGTTTGGACTTTGTAAACTAAGCAAGTCCTGAAGCACTGGAAAAATAGAAGAGAAATTACTTCATGGAGACACCTCTGTAGCTCTCCTGACTTCAATGTCATTGTGATTGTCTGAGTTTTTGTATGTACAAGTGGTGTGTGGACAGACAGACCTACAAATCTGGATTCTGCGACAGATAAGATAAAATAATTAGACAAATGTCCTTCACAGAGCTGACTGAAATTGGCCAATATACGGGGGAGCACAGCTAAGACAATTTTAATTAGACAGGTTGGTGAAAAAGCATTTCAACTTTGTTTTCTCAATATCCACATGATAAAGTGTATGAGGACTCCAGCAGTTTCAGTTGGTTCCTGGGGACATGAGCACGGTATGCACACCATCGTGCTGTCGCTTTGCTTGTGTGCTCAATCCCTTCCCTCTCCTGTCTGCCCATACTGCAATGTCCTCCAGGCAGGTGGTTCTCCTGTCTCAGTGTTTGATGCTGCCTGGCACAGCTGTTAGCCATGTAAAGAAGCCATTAGATGTTGTTAAATATTTCTGACAGGTGGTACAGTTTGATTCTCTTTCCCAGTACTTAAACTTACTTAACCTTGTTTAGCCTCCCCCCTTCAAAAGCGGTGGCACTGTTAGTGGGGCTGAGGGGTGAGTTCCTGCTGTCACAGCTGCACAGCCCAGCTCAGCTCTGGGGGCTCCAGTGCCCCTCTCCAGGCACAGGGGTCCCCTTTCCCCGGCATGTTTGCAGTAGTTTGTTGATCATAGCAAGCACAGGGATGGTGATCCTTCCTGTGGGGAAGGAAGGGTGGCAAGGACAGAGGTCCTGGAGTTCACTGATGTCACGGTCACCGAGTGTCTGTACCAGCACAATTGGATTATGTGGCTCTAGGAATTGTGAATCTGGGATGATACCAGTTACCCATCACTACTAGGTGTCTGCAGCCTCTCTCACTGCACCTTTACAGTGGCAAGAAACCCAAAAAGCTGGATGAGACACAGCCTTCTTGTGATTTAGCTCATCCGTTTGTTTTCCTTTTCATTCAAAGCTTGATCCTTTACTGGAACTGCACAGGTAAATCATTTGCCTCTATTGACATTGCAGTCATTTTTCCACTCTTGGAAGCAAGCCTTTCTCAGTGACATCATCCAGATGAAACTCCAGTGATACAGCAAGCCCATGCATTATTTTCCAGTGGCATGACATGTTCTGTAACAATACTGGCTGAAGCATTTTCTCAGTTTTCGGTTACCACATCCACCTGTTTGGTTTTTTTTGCAATTTGCCATCTCCCTGCCAGCTGTGTTGACCTGTTAGTGCAGTTGTGCTCTTAATCTTAATCTGTTCAGAAAGCTGATCTGGCAGAAACCATTGCAGAAATAATAAATGCAGGCCAGTTTTTGGGGGGCCTTAATAGGAGAAATCAGTGGCTATGCTGACTAGCTTCAGAGCCAGAAGGAGTTAAATGCTGGAGAGGAAGCAATTCTCAAGCTGCAGCAAAGATAATCATGATAATTTATCATCTGATAATCAAAGAGCACACACTTAATTCGTTCTCATTATCAATGTATTTCAAGCACAAGTACCTCAGTACAAGAGGCCTTTCTGAGCACAAGTTGCACTGGAAGGTTAAAGGCCCCCATGGAAATGTAATGCAGCTACTTCTCCTGAGTGAGTGATGTGTTGTAGGGCAGTTTGGAGTCCATCTCAGTGGCCTCCTTGTCCCCGAATGTGGAAAGGGACCCTTGGCATCTAGAGCTGTTCTTTGAAGCACTTCACCTTTCTCTAGGACAGCAGTGTCTTCTTGGAGAAATGACTGACGGTTTGTGAGAGCTGTAGGGATTTGGTTCATTAAGGAACCATCAAGAAACAAAGCTAAATCTGGAGTTTTCAATCATGCCAGAACTCCAGTTTGCAGCACCTTGGGAGCCAGAGATGTCTGCAGCATGCTAAGAGTGGGCATTTACCTCCAAAGATGTGGTTCACAGCAAAGTGCACTGTGCAGTGTCCAGAGTTGTAATTTGTACAGTTTCCACCAGTAATTTAATATTTAATGTCACCTGAAGGCAGGTCCTTGCATGAAGCACAGAGGAACTCGTGCACTGGTGTATTGAAGCAGGCTGTCATAGCCCTCCTACATGAGGACTCTGCAGAGAATGCCTGCATGAGCAAGACATCCAAAAGCAAAATCAGTTACAGTAAAAGTATGACATACTTTTACCACATGCTGGTGGTAATTTTTTTCCTACGGTGATTTGCTTAATGGTTACAGGCAAAGTAAGCCATGGTTCTGGGCTGTGCTGCCAAAATCTGCTCTTACAGTAGCAGCACGAGTGCAGCTGCAGCTCACGAGCCTGGAGCCCCAGTGCAGAGGAAGCCAACAGATGACATCTTGCTGTTAGGGCAGCATAGAGTGTTCTGTAGTGGAGCTGGCCTCACGTTCCCTGGAAACAGCCTGGAAAACATGCTCTCTGTGTACTCACTCCCCCCTCCCCAGCTCTCACAGTCACAGTTGAGTTAGGAAACAAAGTCCCAGCCAAAATTCCTCAAGGGAAAGGGACCCAACTTCTTCAGGATGTGAGCCTCTGAGAACAAAATCTCCCTGTGAGAAAAAGGCAGTTTCTCGAGACGACGGATTATAATGTTGGTGGTGGTGTTTTGTTGATATGTGAAACTGAGATTTCAAAACTTTCCACTTGGTTCAGCCGTACAAAAAGGACTACTTGACCCCTCTCTTACAAAACTGTAGGATTTCTCTAAATTTACATCCACCAGAAGATCAAGGTGGCGTAGCTGATGGTAGGTTAAAGTGATAAATTATTGAAAGGAACCATCTTAATTTTAGGCACCTGTATTTATTGCAGCTAGCAACTATTTCTTCAGTTTTTCATATCTTTCAGCAGTGTTGATCAGGTACCTAAACCTGGAGCTTCCAGTTGGGTTACCAGCATTAGTGCTACATACTGTAAGCATGCTGATAATCTGAGCACTCTGCTCCACTGTACAGCAGTTAGGTAGCAGGCAGAAGACTTAAACCATATGTAGGTCAAGACTACCAAGATCAGTTTATTTCTGATTACTTACAAATCTTCAAACCCACAGCCAGAGATCAAGGCCATATTGTGTTAAAAGAAAGAAACAACACATATTGACAGTTCATTCTAATATGGGGTTGGGTGGTTTGCCTTAAAATTACTGTTGCCAGGATGCATCAAATAATTGATACAAGAAGTGGGAAGGTAAAGTAGGTGTAAAGGATGTAAAGATGCTCTGCATGTGTCCAGTTGTAAAGAGGAGCAGAACAGAGTTCCTGGATTTGATCCCTCAGTGTATGGGCAGGCATCCAGTGCCTTTGTGCCTCACATCTATAAAACAGATATCACAATCTAATTTGTCTGCAGTTGAAAGGCACTGTGTAGTGTAAATGTGCAAGCGTTACTAAGTATCAGCAGTGGCTATAGCTGGTGCAGAAAAAATGTAAAGAATGCTTTTTAGACCTGGAATTTTGACCTGGATTAAGATTTAATTGGTTTGAAGCAATAAAGAGTTGCTGAGAAGAAAAGGAAAGTTTTTATAATCCCTTGACTTCTGCTGGCAAAACCCTTTGCTTCTGGCAGCATCGTCGCTTGAGCTAGCTACCCTGTGACATTGTCAGGGCTCAGCTGCTCTTGTTTAGGACATAGCTTTTGCACATACAAGGGAAAAACCAACAGAAGACATTTCTTTCAGCTCCTTTTGGAAGGGAGCAGTAGGAAAGCAATGTCTGCTCCATGGACAACAGCCAAAAATTGGTTGAGAAGAAGTCAGGAGTGGATTAAGACTGTCAGTGGGAGCAGATCCAAGGCAGCATTTCCCCCCTCCCCATGCCAGTGCCCCTGCTGGTGTTGCAGTGGCTGCTGTGGCAGGAATGCCGTGCTGTGGGAGCAGCAGAGCAGCTGCTGGTGGCCAGGCAGGGTCCTGCTGCCCATGGCTCTCTGGCCTTCTCTGAACGTGCTGCCCACACGGAAAAAGCCAGCCTTCACCCTGCCCTGGAGGGAGAGCTCTTGTCAGGCTTCTAGGAAGGGTTTGCAAACAACATGAAAGGAAGCTGGAGCTGTCTGCAGAGTTCCTGAAAGCTCTTGGACATGGCTCATGGAATGAGTGCCTAGAAAACCCGCTGGTCTTTTCATCACCTCTCTGCTTGCTCGCTTCTTTGGTAGCTTTTCCTTTTCAGAACCTCCAATCCAACTTCAACACACAAACCAGCACCATTTTCTAGACTGGTTTGTCCTAGTCTGGTCAATTCTGTTTCAGGCCACAAACTGCCCATCAGCACCTGCTAGGCTGCTCCAGCATTGTAATATATTCTGTTTCTTACTAATCCCAAAGTGGAGCAGCTCACAGAGGACATCCTAAAATCCACTTATTCGATAGGTTCGCTCTGGATGATGCAGTGGAAACAGAAGAGAGACAAGTGGCTTCTGTGGGTCAAATATGGATCTCACATTAAGAAACACAGCACAGCTGGCCACATTAAACCATTGGGGTTGCACTAGAAGCTTTAGTCTTACACCAGGTACAACTCCAAGGACTTCAGGAATTGGTCAGCCGTGTTCAGGGACTTTTCTGATTTGCTGGGGCTGGGGGTCTTAGATATGGCTGAGTAATTTTGTCTGAGGAAATTACTAACTTGTCTCCACGTAGAAAACGGGTTGGGCATACAGTGAGAAAGAATATATTCTTCATTTTGAATTCTGTAGAGTGGCTTCAAATTTTGTGGGGTTTTTGTACCGGTGACTTCATCTGCCATCGTTAATCAGTGAGCTGTGTCAGCCCAGCGAGCTAATTTAGAGTCCTGCTTGTGCATTTGATCAGCAAATGCAAACCATGTGTAATGTCAGCAGGTCAAGCGAGGTGATGGAACATGGGATTTTCACCTCAGTTCCAGAAAGGGCCATAGTTGCTTCCAGGAAGCTGAGCTTGGCACGGAGTGTGGGCAATTGAAAAGATTTATTTCCCTGTATGAGAGCTTGTTCTAATCGAGCATTTTCCAATCAATATGTTTCTTACAGACCTTCCAAAGGCTGCATTAGGAAAGCAATTTTATTTATTTTATGACCCTGAAGCCCTGAGGGATTCGGATGTGTCAGCTTCCCAGAGTGTCTGTACAGACAGTGAAAGGAGAAGGGCTGGGTCACAGGGCACCACCACACCAGCACGGCAGAAACCCATGGCAGAGCTTCACTGGGTTGGTGTCTGTGGATGTCTGCACACACGGAGGCCCCAGAGCAGGCACAGTGCACACAGCATTACCTGCACTTGTGCTCTATCTCTGATACCTTGTTCAACAGGACACCAGGAGAAATAAAGCTGTGCCTTTCATTTCACATTACTACTGAAAAAGCTGTTTTGCCCTCTGTTCCCAGCAGTGAAGGAGATTCCCCAAAGCCTTGTCATTTCTGATTACAGGCACTTTCAAACCTTCTTAAAGAATGTGCAAGCCTCACTTGTGGTCTCTTTTCCTACCACAACTCCTCTGTTCCCTATCCAGTCATTTTTTCCTCAACAAGACCTGTAAAGGGGCATTTTTATCTGCCGCCGTGCATTTCTTTTTGTGCCAGTTCGTACTCACCCCCCAAATAATTTTCTCTGAGGATTAGCCAGGATTAACCTTTTCTTCATTTTCTACCTTTGCTTATCTCTGGGCCTGGAAAGTACAGAGCCAGCTCTCTACTCTAGGATGAGGCAGTCCCTGCAACCCAAGAGCAGTGAATAACCACTGCTTCTCCACTGCCCGGGTCAAGGGGCACCTGCTGGAAAGGGCAAGTGGTCAGGAACATCACTGCACACAGGCTTCTGTCCCTGCTCCAACAGCAGTACAGGAATTACCCTGTGGCAGGGCTACATCTTCCACATGCACGCTAAGAACAGTCCCTGAGGGCACAAATTTACACTCTCCATCTGTATGGGAATAGCCGGGCATGCCACAGGTTTCTGTCACCTCTGAGGAACTGGAGAGACTTCCTGAGAAAGCAAGATCTTTACCCTTCCTGCCTTTACCTTCCATGGCAGTGATAGTCCTGAAGAACTGCTGAGCACCCTGTGGGTGCTTTGGGGAAGTCACTTGGGTTAGGAGATGGATGCAGCAGCCCCAGCAGAGAAAGCACAGAATTGCTGCTGCCTCAGGAGGACCTCAGTGCCTGAGCTTGGAAAGCCCTTCAGCACGATCCCACGCTGCTGCTGAGCTCAGCACTGCCCTGCTGGGGAGCAGTGTGGTGGGGGTGATTCTGTCATGTCCAAGCACGATACCAGAACACAGGCCCTGGTCTGCTGCAGCAATCAGTGCCTCTGAACAGGGAATGAGAGCAGCACACACAGCACTGTGGCAATGTTGAACCAGCCTTGTTTGAGGCAGCTGTGCAGCATTTTGCACTTCAGAGCATTTCAGATATTAACTGGCAAAGCCCTGTGACACCTCTTTGCATTTTGGTAGTCTAGCATTCCAAACAAAGATGTGAGACAGGAAGGGACCTTAAAAAGTAGCTCTGGCAGAGCCTGAGAGACGAATTTAAATCTAATCATATCTTTTTCTTCCAGACTGTGTTGCCTTTATACAGAAATTAAGACCAAAACATCACCACATACACCTCTCCTGCTTGACATACACCATCACATGCAGAGGCACGTATCATGCTTTACAGCTAAAAAGGAAAAATTTTGTTTATCAATAACGAAGAAAGAGAGCATCAGTTCCTAAAGAGTTACTTGGTAGGAGACATTCAAGTGTTCTGAACTTCTCCAGCATCACTTTCCCACTAAAGGCTCACAGTAGCTACAGACATGTGCTGGCTCCCCTGATGCTGCCCGTGATGATGCATCTGTCCCTGAGTGTTTGGGAACCAGCTGCTGATTTGCATGCACTGGCCCCTCTGCTGTTTGCCCAACCATGCTAAGTAGTTTTTGGCGTGGGAGTGTGAACAATTCTGTCTGCCCTGCAGAAAGCAGGGATAAATGAGAGGTTTGTCTTTTCCCCCTTCTCACATCATCATCCTGCCTGCCAGGCAGCCAGGGGGAGGATGGAGAGCGGAGCTGAAGTGGAACAAAAAGTTAGATGAAACTTACTGTGAATGCTGTTTTCCGTGTGCGTGCTGTCCTGTGGCTGTGTCCTCATCTCGAAACTAAAGCAGAGCAGCAGCTCTCGGTGGTACCCTGCATCGCATTTTGCATTGGATTTGTGTCCTCAGATTGTTCCAAAGTGAGTCAAGGTGAAAGCAGCCTGTGGTACATTACACTTCACATTTTAGGTGTATCTGTTGCGTACACTGAACGTAGCAACTCATACTGTAAAATGCATACTCTGTCTTCTAAACCAAACAAGGGGTTGCTGAGTGCAAGTGCTTTGCAAGATTCAAGGTTGGCTACATCTGTTCAAAAAACAAAGTTATAAACCCACCAGAAGTCTGTGGTCAGGTGAAAATACTGCTGGCTGTGTAGTTTTAAATGCACAGGTTATACTGCCTGAGCAGAGCACTCTGTTTTTCCGGCCTCACAGCCTGACCATGTTTCAGTTTCCTGAGGGGCTCTCTGTCAGAAGTGAACTCTTCAGAGACCATCAGCCTGAAGTGTTCAACACACCAGTACATTCCTGTTTGTGTTTAACAGGTTTACTGGCTGCCTCCGAGTATAAATTACCCCATCAGTCCCTCTGCACTGTACTTTGCTTTGCTGCTTGAGAGTAGAGTGGATTTCTTCTGCACTGGGGATGGTTAGCAGCTCGTGCCCTGCAGTGTGAAAATTGATCATCCTCATCATTTATAAGGTTGCCAGAGTTAGCAGGTGTTAGAAGCAGAACTTCAGGTGAGGAGTATGCTGCAGAAATAGATAATCTATTAAGACACCAGCCTGCAGCGTTAGAAAGGTGAGCATGGATTTTGCTCTCTGTTTAATGCATATAAAGCTGTCAGTTTATAAACATGTCAATAAATTATCGTATTTTACTCTGCTAGAGGTGGTGCTTGGAAACTGAGAGAAGACAGAGAATGCACTGGGTCTCACAGAGCCAGATTTTGATGGTTTGCACGGCTTTGTCTAACCTGCTTTCAGCTATTGAGTTCGAGAAGTTTTTGTTGTTTATTTTTGCACTACATAGATAAGGAAACCATGATGGGGAATGCTGGCCAGATTTCAACCAGAGGAGCAAAAGCAGAGATGGGAGCAGAGCCAGGTCAAAATTCACCCTGGGAAGTCCATGGCCACCAAGAGGGCAGGCTGGGAGAAAGGCAGCATCCCCCATGTCTGCCCTGCACTTGGTGAAAGCAGCAAAACCTTCACACTGACTTCAGCAGTCAGTTCAGCAGGCAAAACTCTGCCCTCGTTTTGCAACACAGCTCTTGTTTTCCTCACTTTATTCTGCTTGGTAAATATCTTTGTTAGGTGAAGACAGTGCTGTTAGCTTCTGCAGAGAATAAAACCAGAGAGATAAAAAGAGCCCATTTTCCTCCACTGTGGGCAGGACAATAAAAGAAGATGGAGAGAGGAAAATAAGCAGGAAAATAGTCTAAGTGGGATTAGGTTTTCTTTCATGGACAGTACAGGGAAGCATTTTCATGACCTACTGATAGCAACGTGCACTGTGCTGTAAAATCCCTTCAGCTGCAAAGCCAACCTCTCATGACCTTGTTTTCACAAAACCAACTACTTCTTCTTAAGAAGGGTCAAAGAAGGTGGCATTCAAGTTTAGTTGACGCTGTACTGCTCGTGAAAGAATTATTGTTTGAATGACAGTTTCTGAAGCACTTTCTTCAGCAACACTGTTGTGCCCCCCTAGAAAAGCCTCCTGTGACTGAGCTGGTTCAGCCTCACAAAACAAATGGGCATGTGGTGGGGGCATGTTTTTTTAAGAAACTAACTTCCCAGGAAAGCAGCAGGGCAGGAAGGGAGGGAAGTGAGAGAGTAAGAAATCCATCTAGTGAAAAGCAGTTTACTTCTTTTATGGCACCTTATGTTTTCCAAACACAATGTAAGTATTTTAATGATGGGATCACCCCAGGGGTGGAGTGATGTGGCACATCCACCCACTCAGTTTAGCCACAGCCAAACGGAATTAGACTGGCTGCTTGCTGATTCGCAGTAATTTCAAGCCAAGTGGTCCTAGGTCATATTACTTTGGGGCTTTTCTCACAAGTTTCAGAGGTGCTGCTGAAACCCAGCAGTGTGAAGTGTTGGGTCTGTTTCAGAGCTGCCAGCACAGCTCCCAGGGCTTGTCCCAGTCTGTGGAACTTACTTGGCTGTTCTGGGTCTAGCACTGATCAGTCTAAAGCTCTCTTTGGACACGGGACTTTTGTACTAGTTGAACAAAAGGCAAAAATGTACTGTCACCTGCAGGTGGGAGGTGTCACTGTGTGTTTGTACAGGGGGTGATTTATTTATCACGTTGTTATCTGTAAGGGAGCACACACCTCATGGGAAGTTAGGGTACAACTCTTTTCTTTGTCAGCCGGATTTTCACAGTGATGTTTTCTTTGGTTTCATGCCTCAGCAGGTGAAGTACACATCAGAAGGCTGGTTAGATTTCTACACAACAGTTCTCCTTTGGGCAATTGTTCCTTGCATGGCATGGCAAAGAGGGAGGCAAAAAAAATCACACGTGAGCCTTTCAAGCACTCCTCAGATGGTCCTGTAAAACCCTTTCATGTGTTATGGTCTACCTGCATCATGTCTCACCTTTCTCTTTTAGCTGCAGCAACAGCCTGGGGTCTGGAGTGCATTTTCTGCAGGAACAGCCCTTTATTCAGCAGAAGATGAACCTCACTAGCATTTTAGATGACAATTTCCATGTCTCTGAGCAAATCTACACCTCACCCCAGTTCCTTCAAAAAGAGTCCTACAGAAAACTCTGACCTCAATAAGCAGACCCTAATTCATAGGGGGAAGAGAATTTACTTCATAAATAATTAAAGGCTACTACTTGTTTCTGTAGTACAATAGTATGCTACAGTTGAAAGCCAATGGAAATTCTTGCTACAGCCATGCAAGACATCCCTTCCCTAGGTCAGCTCTGACCCTTGCTCAGGCACAATCTCAATTCCTCTTCTGACAGAGATTCAGTTCTATATGCAGCTGTGGCTCTGGGACTTTCCAAAGCCGTTGTCTGGGAATCTGGCAAAGCAGCAGAATGCAATTCACTTCATGTTACCTCTTGCTAAAACAGAAATAAAAGGGTTGCCTATCTGTTAAAGAAGTAAAAACCAAACGAAAACAAGAGTGGTACAACTCTCCCAGGCTTCTTTTGGTGCTTGGTAGGAGGAAGGTAATGAGATCTCAGAGACTGGTGTGCCAGGAAGGAAGTTTCTCCCCATGTGCAGCGTACAATCAGCCAGGTGCAACACAAGGAAGGGAGGTTCATCTTCCTCTGAAGCGTAAGGTACTGGCTCCTGCCAGGGGCTCTGTACCAGAGGTCTGATCAGATATGGCCAATTTTATGTTCCTCTGCACAGTGGGTAAGCTTTGTAGCAAGTCAAACAATGAGTCATCTCATGAGGGGGAAAGAAAAATAAAGCTTTTATCGCCCATTGGATTGGAGATAATCTCTCCACTTGGGTATAAACAGCTCTTCACCGTGCTGTCTTCTCTCCAGGGGAAGGAAGCTATTTTATATTTGTCTGTGGAACAGATATTGAATTGTCATACCTCCCAAGCTTCTCTGCCTGGGCCCAGTAAAGGTAGCAGGCAAAATGTCTTTGATGGTAATGTGGTTGGGCCTCTGTGAGTAAACACGATAGCCTAGGCTGTATAAGCTGTATGAGCTGGCTGGCAGAAAGGAAGTACCAGATTCCCCTTGGCACCTTGGAAAATCTGTCCCCAAACCAAATATCCCTATTATTTTACTAAAACCTGCTATACCCTCTCACATGGGCCTAGTTACCTTGGTAATATTTGATTGCTGTACAGGAAACACAGGCTACAGCAGTGCCAAAGGTGGCACAGTCTTGGCCCTGGCTTTGCTCACGTAATGGCCCCTGGAGGAGGGGTGGGCCCACCTCTCTGCACAAGACCTGTGCTGATAATCACACTGTCACAGGGGAGCCCTTCCTCACAGACCCCACCCCAGCCACCTGGAGAGAAGCCATGGCTCTCTTGCATTTGACAACTTCTCATTACTCTTGATCCATGAATGTCCAAGGGCTGTGGAGAGAGCACACCTCTCTTCCGTGAAAGGATACACACCAAGGATGGATGGCACCAAGGACTTTGCCTCCTGCCCGCTCTGCACATCAGAAGGAGCACGTGCAGGAAAATCCTTTTGCACAGTGGAAACCTGGAATGAAATAAGTTCTGTGAGCTTTCTTCAGGATGCAGAGGCAGTTCTCATTTCTCAATATGTCACAGATAAACCAAAGTGCCAAAGTATTTCACGGTCCAGTACTCAGAGTAATCCTGCACCAACATGACATTCCTCTCCCACACTTTCCCCTGAGCCTTTGCACGTTATGCTGTGGGGATAAAGGGGGGATTCAGTGATGTCTGCCTGTGTTCCTGTGCCTTGGTAACTGAACTGTGGTCTCTTTCTGGCACAGGTTTGCAGCCGGTTTACTGGAGCAGGGAAGATGTGGCACAGTGGCTCCGGTGGGCGGAGAAGGAGTTTTCCTTGAGGCCCATTGAGAGCAACACCTTTGAGATGAATGGCAAAGCTCTGCTGCTCCTGACCAAAGAGGACTTTCGATACAGGTCCCCTCATTCAGGTGAGGATTATTTACAGAAACTGTGATTGGAAAGAGAGAGAGGAAGCTGCAACAAAAGCTGAACAGGGTCAGAGGAGGAAATGGTCGCCTTTGCTGGGGTGGGCTGGGAAAGGGAGGGTAAAGAGAGGACAGAGACACTTGTATGAGGCAAGGACAAAAAGGACAAAGAGGGAAGGAAATCCTCATACACCTGAGTTGTAGGCATATTTGAATGCAAATTCAAACCCAAACACCCAACCTGTTTATAGTTAACACTCCCTGCAGAACTCCCAGAAAGCAGGCTGCTCTGGCAGCACTTCATGACTTCCAGCTCTTCCCTGTAAAGGCTTATCTGTTCACAGACCCAACTACAGCAGCAAGTTAATCAAGTGCTCCAGCCTCGTTAAGCAGCCCATATTAGCATTTTGCCTGCCAGTTGTCTTGGCTGAGGTGCTGCTAAAAGTGACTGCAAAACTCCTTCCTTGGGGACTTTGCCTCTATTTAACAGCCCCTGTGGGTTTTGCTTTGCTTTACCGTATTCTCACACGTGCTGGAGTCCAGCCCTCAGCGCAGCACAGCCAGGTGTGTGAATCAGTCTGCCTATTGCTCAAGTTATGTCTTCATTTATTCACAAAGGAGGTTTAGAAATGTCTGTGTTGCCTGCCTGTATTTGTATCCCCTGTGGTCTGTCTGCTCCAGTTTTACAGCCAAAGTAAGCCTCTGCCCTCCTTTGGCAGGGGTGTTTAACTAAATATGAGTTGTGAGCTTTGTTTTTTGTGACCACACGAGGTACTCCTGTTAAATATAAAGGCTTGCACTTCAGTCACTACAGGTGATCAAAGAGCTTGCACCAAGTGGTGACAGAATTGCTGTGAGGAGGCTTCCAGTGCACGGCTCACAGGGTGCAGGAGTACAGCTGCTGCTGCTGAGACCCAGCTGATAGTCAAGCTGTGGGTCTAATTCTGCATCAACCTGCTTGGCCACTCTCCACAACCATCCTCCTGCAGAATCTGCCTCACAAACTGTTGCTAATGTTTAGTGCTTATAAAGATTTTTAAGCATGTGCTTCAAATCCAGGACTAGTTTTTTATGGAAGAAGAGCCCAGACATTAATGTCTGTTGTCAATGTAATACATTAGTGAGAACTAATGCCTAGAATTTTTTTTTTTTTTTAAATTCTGGTACACCACTTGGAGTGTAAAAATTAGCACTGCTTGAAGCAAAAGCAGTATTGAAAGCAGGGATGTGGGCAAGGACTCCAAAGGCCTTCTTCATGTATGTTGTCTGCAACTCCCCTTCCTGCCTGCAAGTTATGTTCCTATTCTTCCTCTTGTGTGCCGTGAGGGCACTTGAAATAAGCAGGATTAAAGATGTTTCTAGGCTGGAAATAGAGTGTTCCCAGAGAAGAGCCTCTGACTTGCAAAATCTCACTTTATTCAGAAGGTTAAGCTGAATTTGGAATGAGATAACCCAGCTAAAGGCCTCCTCCCTTGCATTTTGTCTCTTCCTTCCCTCCAGGTATTCCCCACTGACAGTAAATCTTGCGGAGGATATCTGAGTCAGTCCCTAAAAACTGAGATAACTGTAGGTAAAGGGACATTACCTCAGCATTTCCCAGAATTAACTGTACGTGAAATTTAAGAAGTGTGAAAGAATGTTTGCCACAGAGGCATTAAGTTTTTCCAGACTGAAGCCACACGAAAGCTGTATCATTTCCCCTCATGGTTAAAGCAGGACAAGGGCATCCACTCCCCCAGGCTTGCCAAGAAAGGGGCTCACAGCCCCACAGCTGTTCTGTTCAGGGCAGCCCAGGGAAGGGAGGCAGCAGAGGAGAGAGGGAGAGAGTAAAAAACAGTTTTCACCATCTTAACATTGCTGCATCTGGGTGATACAGAAGTCTCAGCTATTTCATTGTTAAAAAAAATACAGACAACTTTATGGATGTTTTCAGTAGCCTGAGCAGCCAATCAAAAGAGGTACAAATTTGCTACCTTATTGCTCGGAGTGTTGCAGCACTAGTTCTTTATGATTATGCCACTGTTGCATTCAATGATGGAAATTATGTGGTAAAATCACTTTTTAGACTTTCATGTAACTGGGTGCTCAAGGCTTTGTTTTTAATTAGGTTTTCAGGTATTGCAATCACCTTTTAAAAATGCCCTAAAGTCACTGCTGAGACAGTAAAAGCAGCCTAGATGTTAAAAATAAAAGAAGCTGAACTATGGAAAGCAGTATGGCTTTAACTGTTTCACACTGAGAAACTCAAGTTGCCCACAAATTAGAATATTGGCAGTTTACAGAGACAAGGGACAAATGGTGCACAGCTTACAACCTGATAGAAACAATGACTAAAAAACCCCATGTTTGAGAAAACTCTCCCAGAAAACCTAACGTTTCCTAAGTGAAACTTTGCTCACTCCTTTTTCACAGAATATGTAATTGTTGCAACCTGTTCCACTGTAATATGAGCAGTGACAACAAAAGAGCAGGCAGAATGAAAAGTCAAGAGTCTTCCTATCCTCTGATGTACAATTTCACTTTGAAATGTGCAACCAGACCAAATGCATTAGTACCTTACGTGGTTCGTGTAGATGTTGGAGTAAGGTCTGCCATACAAGATGTAATTTATAAAATGCACAAAATAAGCAGTTAGTCCACTGGTCTCCTGGATATTGCAGTGTTATGCAGCATTAAGGAAAGGTATAACAATTTTGGTGCCAGGGAATGCCATTCTCTTTTGCCACAGTCACACTCAGAGGTGTGATGTGCCTTTTTATTTCCTTTCAGAGAAGAACTTTGCATTGCAGTGGGATGCAGGATTTTACTGCTAGCATTTTTGGGTCTGAAAATAGCACCCAGGAGCCATGAATTCGTTCATCAGATGGCTAAATGAGCCTTCTCATCAGTTACATACATTTTCATTTCCTTGTTCCTGCTGTTTGTCTTTCAGGTGATGTTTTGTATGAACTCCTTCAGCATATCCTGAAGCAAAGGAAAGCTCGTATGCTCTTCACACCTTTCTTCCACCCTGGGAACTCTATCCATGCTCAGCCAGAGGTCATATTGCACCAGAATCACGATGAAGGTAACTGTTTCATTCTCATAGGAGCTGCCCTTACAGAGGCGAGTAGGAATTATGCCATTTTCTTGCTCCAAAGTTACTTAAATAAAGCTGCTCTCCTCCCTGTGTCTCCATAGCTTTGGAACAGTCAAATGGTCTAGTCAGTCAACAGGCCCCTCTCCATTTATCTTCTATTATTTTGCTCTGTTTCCAAAGCACCTTTAAAAGCTATGTCAGACACAGATTAAAAAGCAGAACGTTTTATTGACCCTATTGATTCCTTTTTCCTTACACCCAGATAGGCAGACAAAGTTGCTCCATGGGGTTTTAGTACCCTGGAGCTGCAGGTAAATGCAGTTGTTGGCAGAGCAGGGAGGGCAGCCCCAGAGGGGAATGTCCAGCTCCCAGTCCCTTCAGCTGACAGTGTCAGGACACCGTGCCAGGGCTCCTGGCACTGAGCCCATCACATTGCTCAGCTGTTGGGCTGCTGGAGCAATTCCTGGTGACACAAGTGGGCTTCTGCAGGTTTTCTCTCATTTTTACTATCAGAATTACTTGCTTAGGTCTGCCAGTGTGCACACACACCATGACTATCAGAGGTGATGAAAAAAGAATGGTTAAGTTTGCGGAATTGCGTATTTGGGCTGCTTCTACTACAAAATGGAAGTGGGCTTCTTTTTCACTGGAAAACTGAGGTTTTAATTTTAATTTCTTTAAAAGTACACATACTGAAGTACTTCTTGGACTTCTTAGGTATGTAATAGAAAATATAAAACTTAAGCTTTTTCAGAGGTCCTTTCCATTAAAGCATCAGGCAGAATTAATTTTTTTCAATTAAAATTAGTTTAATTTTCCAATTAAAAATCTAGGAAAAAGTAGTGTTACTCCTTTTTTGAGTAAACAGGAGAAGAGAGTATAAGCAAGTTTGGATGTCACCCTGGTCTCTGCTAACTGGAGAAAAGGTGTGCTAAATCTATTTGAAATTAATCTGTTTCAAGATTCAACATGGGATTGCAAGAGAAGATTCAGAGGTGCTGTCTTTTACAATTTGTCATTAAGAAACAACTTTGATTTCTTCCTTACAATACTCTGGCTGCTGATAGTAACACTGTTTTTGCTTAGAGAAATCCATGCTGTTGCTTGAAACTTCTCTTTATAATGACAAAATTAGTTCTTGGTTTGCTGTGAGAGGAACTTCAAATAAGCAAAAGAAACTACAGCTTGCCTGCCACAAGACTGAGCAATCAAAAAATCCCTATGCCAAAAATTTACAGGCAGGTGAATTTGTTTGTTTTGACATTACTTCCTCCTGTTTCACAAAGTCACTTGGGAGAAACTAGCACTATTGAATTTTCATTTTCCTTCAGCAAAATACAACTTACTTAAAAATGGAAAAGGAATGTGAGGATCAGAACGTAACCCTTGCTAACTCACAAACTGGGACAGAGGGGACAGGTTTTACCCTGGCACTATTTTGAGTGGTTAAACTTCAAAGGTGATGTATCTTTATTACAATCTCTCCTCACTCCAGTGATCTTTTCCATTTTCTGGCTCTTTTGCCTATTTCCTAATGGATTATACTTATGATCCTGCTTTTAAATGCTTTCCATCTAGTGGTGTCTTACTAGGCTTAAACAAAGGGGGTTTGGCTGTTCGAAATCAATTGTCTGCAGTTCAGGATATTGGCTGGGAATGGGCTCTGTCCATGCTCTGAGGGATGAGCAATGCAAAGTGAATTACCTTCATCTCGTGGTCCTTGTGCTGGAGCTCTGAGTCATTTGATGGGAAGCTCACACTGTCACTCCCTGCACCTCTTTCCTTGGTGAGCAGAGAGTGCCAATCTTTGGGACTGTCGTGCCAGCAATTGCTCACTCCCAGAGTAAGTGCAGCCCCACCCATCTCTATGTGGATAGGTCAGCAAATTTCCTGGAGGTGAATTTCCTTTCACAGCTTTGTCTTCAGGAAAAGAGTGTTGCTCATTTGGAATGAAGAGCCAGAATGAATCCAGTGCTGCCTGAAATCATCTGCCATATGTGCTCAACTTACAATCACCAGATGTGCCAAGGAATGAATGTGATGAGGATTTTTTCTGTCCAGGGTCATTTGTGGCAGTCCTACTTGGAGCTGAGTTGGAATGGTTTTATGGCAATCAGCATCTTTGGCCATCAGGGGATTCTTTTGTTAAGTACTTGAAGAAAAAGATCTTAAGGGAAAGTGAACCACTAGTGTATATCCATTTGTGGTGTTTCCTCTTCCTGCTTTTTCAAGAGTTCCTTGGTCTCTACTTTGTGTCTCCTCCGTCCAGGTTCGGTATCACCATGGTTTGGAAGCAGACAGGCAGGAACACCTCTGTTTGGAGTTTGTCAGAGCCAGCTAATGTTTGCAGAAAGCTTGGTGAAAAGCACAGCAGGCCATTCCTTGCTGCTTTAAAGATAGCTGGTCCCTTCAGCCAAGGCATTAAATAAATAGGACAAACAACACAATATTCTGGTCTGTATTTACAGGCCATGAATGAGCACAGTGCATTTGAATGTACAGTGATAGGGTGGATGGTCTGTAGAAGATAGGACACTGAGTAAAATTTGGGAGTTGATTTTCTTTCTGTTGTGGCAAAGAAAGAAGGAAAGACAGCCACAGAGGTCGGTATAGTTGTAAATTTTTCCTCTTTGATCTTCATTTGGGCTGTCCCACGCTGTATTTAAAACTGTTTGGGTTTAAGCCAGAACAGTATATAGCTCTGGAGTTCCACGTCCTTCAGCTGTTCCACTGTGAGTGTCTTGAAGAGCCCAACAAATGCATTTTTCTTGTCTGGGACCGCAGGTGTGTGTAGCAAGTATTCTAGAGCAATGTAGGCTCTGCCTAAAACTCCACTTTTTCCTTTAGTATTCTTGTGCAGATGCTATGTCACTGCCTGGCACTACATTTTCTCAGGATGTGAGCTTTTCCTGTTCAGGCCTTCCCCAGGGTATGTGCTGATCCATCTCTGGATGCCTGCCTGGTTCCAGAGCAGCAGGAGCCCTTTAGTCTTCACCTCGACAGGGTCTTCAAACAGGTATCGCTGCCTTGGCAAGAGAGCAAGAGAATCATTGAATGTTCAGAGAACATGGAGTGAACAAACAGGCAGCCTCAAATAGGCAGCTACTTGTTCCAGAAGCTTCCTTCTGTTATCACCCAAGGCTTTCAACAAACAGCACTGAAATTTGATCTTTGTTTTTTCTGATAAAGACCTGTTAGTCACTGTAGCTCTGGTGGTGCTTTCCTCTTTGTCAGTAGTTTCCTAAGTCAAAATTGATGGCCTTAGCTAACCTGAAAGTTTTCATTGGCAAAAATTTTAATTTTGTGAGAGGATTGTTAGTGGTTTATCTCCCTACTACTGTTAAGCAGCACAGCTGGGAAAGTGTGTTCATGCAAAAGTGATGCTAGAAGTCCTCCTGCTGAAGCTCTATATGGGACAATCTAAGCTCTTATATGGGACAATCCATCAGCAGACCCCACAGACTAAATAAAAGAAGGTGAAAATATCCTTATGAAGATGTAACGTGCTCTTAAAATCAAGGCAGGGATGAAATGTAGGATTTCATAAAGAGCTTCCTACCAGTAGGGTTTTTTTAAAACAACCCAGTTCCTATTTCAGACTGACTTATTCTCTGCCTTTCCCTAAACTTCTACAATCTAAAACTTAATAACCAGGATTTTCCTGGAGACATTTTCCCTTTTTTCCTTTTTCTTTTACCTTACAGTGCTCATCATGGTAGTAAGAGGAATGACCTGGAGAGACATGAGTGGCAGAAGATAAGTTCAAAAAAACTGCACAGAAACACAGTTAGTACAGCTAAATCAGATCTTCCTTTCTTCACAAGTGTTCAGCCAGCTCCTCAAAATGGGATTTCTCTCAGTGTGTTTCCCAAGGAACTGTTGTTACGTGGTGGTGGAGGGAGATTGATTTCACTGTTTTCATTCTGTGCAGAAATAAGAACTATGTGCATTTATGCAGTACTTTCCTGGGCATCTGTAGTCCCACAAATAAAAACCATTTTGAAGCCGTCAGCAGTAGATCCTATACCTTGACCACAATATAGACAGTCTGTATTTTGGGGCCTCTCTTTCTCTCCACAGACAGCTTTGTGCAGAGACCTTCGAGGCCCTCGGCAGAAGCAGTGCACCACAACCCCCCAACCATTGAACTGTTGCATCGCTCGCGCTCACCCATCACCAACAACCACCGTCCGTCGCCAGACCCCGAGCAGCGGCCGCTGAAGTCCCCCATGGACAACACCCTGCGCCGCCTGTCCCCAGCTGACAGGGTGCCAGGGACAAGGCACCAGCATGAGAACAACCAGCAGGAGCCCTATCCTCTCTCAGTGTCCCCGATAGAAAACAACCACTGCCCGCCTCCTTCCGAGGTGCTCCAGAAGCCCTCCAGCCCCCGCCAGGAGAACACCAGGGTCATCCAGCTGATGCCCAGCCCTATCATGCATCCTTTGATACTGAACCCCAGGCACTCCGATTTCAAACCACCGAGGTTGTCTGAGGATGGGCTGCACAGGGAGGTGAAGCCCATCAACCTGTCCCACCGAGAAGAGTTAGCTTATATGAACCACATCATGGTGTCTGTCTCCCCTCCCGAGGACCACGCCATGCCAATCGGCAGGATAGCAGGTAAGGGACTGGGCTACACCAAAGATGATGTTCTTCATTCACAGCTAACCCTGCTTTGTTTTAAGAGTGTCTTCTTTCCTTTTGCTACTCTGTGACATCAAGAGTTTACTGGCATTCTGCAAGTTTCACGCCATCTGTGGCCTAGGCAGTGCAATATTAATAAACGAGTTTCATGATAGGTAAGCGGAGGTGCAGAATGACTTGCCTGTGACCACAGAACGTGTAATTGGCATTGAAACATTTGCATCCTGACACTCGCTGCCTCTCCACCCACTAGCAATCCATTCATTTCCCAAGATACCTCTCTCTGACGCCCTGTTCTGCAAAGAGAGTTTTCCAAGAGTTCCATTGACATTAGTGTCCAATCCTGAGGAAAGGAAGAAACCCTCTGTCAGTAGCCTTTGAATTAATGCATTATCAAGCCCATTATGAAGCTGGCAGGACTAATGAAATACCACCTCAGAGTCCTTCTTCCTAGCCTTTCCTGGGCTTCTCACATCAGGATTGTCCCTTTTTACAGAAACAAGGTGGGCTTTGTCCCACACAGCCACAGGCATTGTCTCACTTTTGTTATCGTAAACAACTGACATCACAACAGCTGAATCAGGAAGCTGAGGTTACAGAAAATGTTTCTTGTACTCCAAAGGGAACTGTAAATAGGGAGAGGGGGAAGGGGAATCCAACCACTTCAGAAATACGCTGGATGCCCCAGTAACCAATTTCTTTGGAGAGATGTAAATGCACACCACACCCAGAAAGATTCCATGCAGTTGTGTCAGCAGTGACCTAATGTGATCCCCAGCTCCTGTGGGGTATTACACATGTCCACAGAGCTACAAACACCTTGTTCTTTTTTGTCTTTACATGCCTTAAATTTGTTACAGATGTGGTGCTGCCTCAGCTTTAATGAGGAAGATTTTCTATTTTCTTAAGATTTGCCACTTTAAATTCCAAAGATACATATCTTACCATCTAGTCAAGATCAAGCACAGCAAGGACCATGATCTAACTAACAGAGAGATGAAGTTAATCCTTTGACATTTTTGCCTGGCTGACATTTGTCTCTCTCCTTTTGATTTTTATTACCCACAAAATTCTCAGCAAGTTAATAAATATACTTAAAGTTATGGCAGAGAAAATACTCTACTGGTCCCATCGCTGGAGATTTCCTTCCCACAAAGTGTTGTTGGGAGATCAAGGCAGTTCATCTTTATTTTCCAGAAGAAAACATTCTTCAAGAATAAACCCTAGTCTGAAATTAATGTAAGAGAAAATACAGAGATTATGAGGTGGTTTAATTTTTTTTACTTTAAACGTAGGAGTTTTCTTGCATAGTTGGGGAATCTTTGGTTTCTGCATATTGTTCAGTGGGTCCAGTGACACCAGCCCCAGTAATTCCCATGTCCTTTCTATCCCTGTGTTGTCTGCAGGGCAACAGAGCCCAATCCCTTGGAAACCTGGCCCTAACACAGTTGCTTGGCAAGTATGTGTAGCCATTAAAAATGTTATCCAAAGGCTATACCTGCAGACTTAGGTGCTTTCACTTGCAGGCCCATGGCTTTGCTGAGACCCATAAGGATGGCATAAGTGAAATAGCTGGTGAATTATTTCATGCCAGAAAATCCTGGAGTGTGTTCAAGCATTTGGTTCAGATGAGGGCAGTGTTTTATAGCCCAGAGTTGGGGAATTACAGAGCTCATGGTTAGATTGCTTAGATCTCTGCTGATAAATTGGCCAGCGTACTTCCATCAGTGCCCAAGTCCTTTAATTGTAGAAGCTCACATGCCTCATTTGCTGTACAGGCACAAGCTACTGCTCCTCTGCTCGGATTGTAATGGCCCCTGAACTGTAGAGACACCCTGTAAAGAGCTCCCAGCCAATTTAAAGGTGATAAAAACTGGATTACTCACAAACCCGTGCTTCATGCCTGAAGTCAGCTTCCCTGGAGCTGTTGAATTCAGTGGCAGCACAGCTAGGCCTCCTAGAAAGAAAGTACCTTTCTACCTGCTTCCCACCATCCCACAGCTCTTGCCAATAAGCGATTTCACATCTTTTTTATGTCATCACAAATGTATTTTTCATCTCAGCGTCCCTACCTTTACTGCCATAGCTGACATGGAGATGCTTGACCAACCATGCTCACCACTTCGGTGTGAGGGAGACCATGAAAGGTGTGAGACATGGCTCTTAAACTGCAAATGGACATCAATGCAGATCTGCTCTTTAAAGGGGCTTTGTAGAAATCACTGACATTACTTCCATTTTCTTGAGGAGGATGACTGATGGCTTGGGCAATGAAAAGATTTATCAGTGGTCCAATGCCAGAGCTGAGTACTCAACTGTTCACACCGTTGAGAAGAGCCTTGACTTCCTATGGCTTAACCACTTGCATGCAGGTGATTTTCAGTGGAGACAATGATAAGGAGCTACTAGGGAAGCCTGGTAGGCTGCTGTCCCTGGACTTAAGGCACCTCACAGCCTCATGAATCTGTTTACTTGCAGATTGAGTGTGTTCTTAAATGAAGCAGGCAATTAGTTGGTGCTGAGAAAGAAAACAATGTTTTTGCTTGCTGCTATACACAAATGCTCTCTTTTCAGGAGGTCGATCAATACAGCTCTGAACCTTCTGTCAGACAAAATAATGACCTCTACTCACTGGCTGACTAATCTTCCCTATCTTTTTATGTAATACCATTTTTCAAAATATTCATTTTACTGGTAAAGCACTTTCCCTTTTACAGCAAAGGATTTCAAGTTGAAGGTCTTATTATCTTTTCATCCTAGGCCATTTAACACTTTTCTAGCAAAGCCAGAGGCATGCAGTATCTTTATATTACTCATTAAGGTGACATATATTATTCATCATTGGCTAGAGCTGATTTTGGAAATTATGGTTAGCTATCTTCTCAACACAATGGGCACAAGTCTCTTGGGCAGCTTTGTCAGAACTGGAGGTCATTGTGCTGAGATGACCAAGGAGCAGGTTTGCATCCTCTGTAAAGACACCAGGCAAGAGAGAAACTAAGGAACTCCGGCCTCAGTAGTCATCTAGTTAACAGCATGTAAAAATATTAAAAATACCTTAGAAGGGGAGTTCAGCAGAGCAATGTAATGGAGAGTTTTCCCTGCTGGAACTGCTAATTCAAAGCAGCAACACTTTTGGTAGCCAGGTCCTAACTTGGACTCTAGCAAGCAGGCATTCTCTAGATGGCTTACTTTTAGCTCTGATTTTTTTTCAGTAGTCGATCTTGGTTGCCCACAACTGTCTCCAAGGATATCACTCTCTGGGGGGTGAAAATAGATACCTTTTGTTCTCTCTCTCTCTCTCTCTCTAATTTTTTTTTTTTTTTTAAATCAAGAGGGGCCTCTCAAATCTGCCCTTCTGCAGACTGGAAATTCTACTCCCCATGAACCTCTGACTGTGAAGATTTTGTTATCAAGTGTTTCAGGGCTTTGATATCTTGTAAAAGGTACTTCCCCAAGGTGCAAGAGGCAGTTATGGGACTATCCAACTATAACAGGGTTGGTTTCATCCTAACCTTTATCACATAGAGGTTGTCTTAGAAACATCCAAATTAAGCTAATGACATGGTGGTGTTTACCTCACTTTTGATTCAGTCACTTAAAACTCACTCATACAATTCTGGATATTTCTTGTCAAGGAAAATACATTCCTGAGCAGGTCCCTGAGATTTCCAGCTGTATACAGCTTTTTCAGTACCAGCTCTGGGACTGAAAGGCTTGTTCACTAATGCACAGCATGCTGAAATCTAAAGGCAGGTGAGTCCTGTGCCTGGTGTTATCTATCGGCAGCATGCTGCTCTTATCAGCTGGGTTACCTTGGCAACTGGGCTGTATCTGGATGATACAGATATTGGAATTGCTTCTTCCCCTTCAGGAGTCTGAGGAGAAGCCAGGCAATGTTTCAACTGTTGGGAGGCACATTATCTACTGCTGTATTGGTTAGGCCCATAAAGCCATTGACTGCTGTTGGAATGAGGATAGACAAGATTCTTACCCTGCCAAAGTCGTGACAGGGAGCTGCCTCCAGACTAGCTGCTGGTTTTCCTCAGCCTCTCAATGTGCCACACATCCTGGGAGTACAGGGGTGCAGCATGAACCCCATGGATCTGTGGCCAGGCCTGTGTTAGTGACATCTCAATAAAAACAGCCTGATTGCCGAAACCAAAACTGCAGTCCCATGGTAAGAGCACATCAGCTCTGAATGACTCACATTGTGCTCAAATCTACAAAACAGCACTTGGGATGGGCCTAGGCTCTGGGCATGGGGAGGGCTTCCAAAGGGGTTAGACTGTTCTGTGTGGGACAGAGTTTGGAGGGGGAATAGAATCATGGATTCTCCTCCTTTGTTTGAAAAAATTACTTGTGTGGGAGGGGAAACTACAGGAGGGGACAGCGGAATATCCCCTTCACAAAGACAGTGCTTCAAAAAAGTGCAAATCAACTGGTACTTTTTTTCTGTTTCTACTCTGGAGTTGGGCTGGAAAGCTTTTAAATGAGGATAAGAAAAACTCAGCTGATTGAGCTGTCAGATTTGTAACAATAGACATTTAGAGTTTAAACATCAAAAGACACCAAACTTCAAACCACTGCACCTCAGCAGTGTCTCCTCATCACTTTGCTACTGAGACCAGAGCCCCAGTGCCCTTATCTGCTCCAGATGTGTCCATGCCCTTTATAACTGTGTCACATTGTAGGATGATCTGTTGGGTTTTCTTAACTCATATACCAGCAAAATCCTTTGTGCCAGTGCACCACATTAGTTTATTATTTGTAATGTGTTACAACACGTTGGTTTGTTTTTCTTTCTGTGTAGAACAGCTGTACAAGGACAGTTACTATGCAATGGCATGTGCTGGGTGGTAGGGAGGGAGGGTGGGAAAGAAGGCAAAGAACAATTATGCCTCTGTAGTGAAGAGGGTAAAAACCAGCATCAAAGCACAACTTGAAGTTACAGGTTTTGTAACTGATACTGTTAGCCCTCACAGAAGGACTGGAAAAAAATGATGAAGTTAATACTGGCTGCTATTGAAAAGCATTAAAAGAATAATGCAGACATCAGGCACAGTCAGCCACAAAGGTAAATCCCATTTAATTAATTTGCTCTCTTGATGATAAGATCACCTACCTAGTGGATTGAGGGAAGGTGGTGGGTATGGTTGTTCTCCATTTTAGGGAGGCTTTTCGTACTGCCCCTCCCAGCAGGGTGGAGTTGCATGGCTGTGGGATGAGTGGGTTCCCAGTGCACTGGGTAAGGAACTGTCTGAGGGCAGGGCTCAGAGGGTTGTAGTGCATGGGGCCACATCTGGCTGGTAATTCCACAGGGCTGTTCCACAGGGCTGTTCCATAGGGCTCACACAGACTTTGGGAGGCAGCTTTGACAAGATGGTGGCAGCAGCTGAGCAATTTCAAGTTACAGACTGGCGACCTAGAGAAAGTGGTTCACTTTGGCAGTTCTAAGCTGTGAGTGGTACGGGTTCAGTAGCTGTTTTCCAGGGAACTGACCTTCCTCCCTGTAGGACAGCAGCTCACACAGACTGGAACCTTGCAAGAAGATGAAAATCCTGGTGTAATGCTGGCCTGTCACTCCCATTTGGATATGACAATGATAATGTCACTGGCCTTGTTTCATCACTTGCTCTTGCAGTCATGTACACTTTTACATTTCCACTACATGCCACGTCTCTTGGATCCCCTGTGGAAAGGCAGACTGCTAGAGACTGAAGTGTGGATGAGAGTCAAGCTCATAGAGCTCATATTCATAGGAGTTTTCATTATAACCTTGAGAGTCTTCTTAACATGGCATTAACAATTAATTTCAGCATGAAAGTGGGCCTTCCCTGCCAATTTAACTAGTGACACTCAAGATCAAACGATGGCTGAATAGCAATAGCTTTGATAGGTGGTTGTGCATTTTCTGGGAAGTGTCTTGCTTCACAGCTGTCTCCATTCTTACTGCACAGTTGCAGGAGCAGAAATCACAGTCAGGGCTTGTTTAGGTCTACTCAGAAGCCAGGACTGACCAAGCCAGAGGAAAGCTGGCATTTAGATTTCATTCTTCTCATTACTGTACTGCAGCACCCAGTTACATCCCATGGCTAAACAGATAAGTGGGTTCAGAGTACCCTGAGCATCCACTGGGGTCAGCAGGATGTTACACTCTCTCTTAAGAAACTTGCCTTTCAATGAAAACAGGTCCCTTATTTTCCCTCTATACTGCACGCCTCCTTCAGGCTAGAGTTTTTGGGTAATTCAGATTTTCTTCTACAAAGCGAACTTGGATCACTTTGAATCCTCTTAGTTAAACCAGGGGAGCACAGTTTGTTTTCAGTGTTGACATTACACTTCACTGTCTCCAGAGATAGGCCTGTTGAAGTCTGGCTTTAATACCAATCACAAGTGGCACACATCAGTTTACATTAATTCAAATGCAAACCATTAAACTGGTAAGGCTGTTTTCCACCTCCCCTGAGGGAAGGGAAGGGAAGGGAAGGGAAGGGAAGGGAAGGGAAGGGAAGGGAAGGGAAGGGAAGGGAAGGGAAGGGAAGGGAAGGGAAGGGAAGGGAATCTGATGTCAGAGAGGTTGTGAGATTTTTGTAAGAAGTGCACAAGAACAGGCAGAGGTTGAATTTCTTTTCCAGTCATTGCCTTTCATGAGCAATAAAGCTGAGGAAAAGCCACAGGAAAATCAGAGACAGGTTTCTTTAGCAGGACTCTTTTCTACCATTGTGGTGGAGCAGAAAAAGAACAGCACTTGAAGACAATACTGAAAATGCCCATCTATTTGGTGGAGATGAAGGGATGGAGCAGAAGAAGAGGACAGGGAAAAAAAAGACTGTTTTTAATACAACAGTCTTTAGCTTTCAAAGTCTTCATCTATCAAATGGTCTGTGACCCATCTATTACACATATTGTGATTTCAGTGCTCTTTTTTACAACCACATGAGGTATATTTTGGATCCTTCTTCCCTGTACATGTTTTTATTGCCAAAGACAGAGCTTGGCCTCATCTTGCTGTGTTATTTTTACAACCTCACAGCACAACTGTTAGCAGCATGACAGTCCCAGGTTTCTGCTCTCCTTCTGCCTGAGCTCCCACTCAACGTTTGAGTACAAGGCAGAAGCAACATACAACTGTTGTATTGTGTGATCTGGCAACCCCTTTACTCAGCCCCAGCTTGAATTTACTGAGCTGAACAAACAGTTGTCTGTCAAGAGGTTTCTCCACAAAAAAACATTGGCTCTCCCATAGCAGCTTACCATCCTGCTCTCAGCAACAACTTTTACAGAAAGAGAACTATTTTCCCTCAGTGACCTGGACATGGATTAACAAACATTGATGACCAGGATGCTCCATCTCAGGACTGGTCAGTGCTCCCCCAGGCCCCAAAGCCATTTGAACCCTTAACCATGAGACTTGGTTACTTTTTGCTTTTGGTTTTGTCTGCTAAAATATGAATATGTCATAGATAGATCTTGAGGCTGGATTGTATCTCAACTGAACATAATGCTCCTGCAGCATGTCTGTTAAGGAAACTCCCCAGTCAGACCATTCTTGGGATGTTGACTGGGGCATTCCCAAGGTCAGAGACTTTCTGGGACCAAAGGCTCTTCCCCAGCTCCAGTGACTGTGAATGACATAAGTTCATCGTTTTGAAACTGTGAGCAACACCATGTTGTCTTCACACACACTTCAGGTGTACTTAGAGAAACTAGAGTACCAGGGAACTGCCAAGGTTCTGTTCATTAGTTTCAGTTGTGAACAGCCATTGTTTGCATCAGTCTGAACACATGCAGCTGAAGCACAAATCACCTTGTAAAATAAAGGGGGCCAAGCTTGGGAGAACTCCTCAGCTGGTAGAAATCACAGAACCATTTAAGTCAAATGATATCATGCTGGAGAGATTTTAGGCTAACCTACACAGCAAGGGGTAAGGCCTCAGCTGAAGTCAGAGGGAGTATGACAACGTTCCTTTGGCATCTCTTCCTGTGTGGAGCCACGTTGGGTTCCAAGGCAGTCATCAGCCTGATCAAACACTTTTTATATAATGCTCTTCAGTGCAAGATGTGGGTGAGTCTCCTAAAACATTTCTGTGGTTATGGGAGGGTTTTGGTAGTTGCTCCATGAAGAGGGCCAGCTCTGTATCATGGGCCCCATTTGAACAATAGAGGGCTCAGATACTGTGTCTGCTTTAAGTAATATTTCGGTGCAGGGGAATGTTATATCCTGAACAAAAGAGGTCTTTAGCATCCATATGCCTCTATTGTAAACAGCATTATTATTTAGTCCTAAGGAGTACAGATGTGAGACCTCTCACTGCTGCAACATGAGGATGACCTTGGCCAAATGATACTGAAGAAGTCATTTGTAATGGTTGGACAAATATCAAAATACTAGCAACCTAAGATCCGTAATGTTTCATTTACAGATTGTTCTGCGATGGTATTTCAATTCTAAGGGATATTTATTACTATCATATAGCAATTAGGAAGTATTTATATGCCGGTATTCTTAGGTGTGTATTCAGAAGACTGTGCCTAATCAATTAATAATAACATGGTTTCATTAGCAGGAGTGAGAAACTGCTGCCTCTTGCACATGTAGGGCAGTGCTTATGGCAGACAATTTGAGAACCAGCTAAGTACTCTACACCTTATCACTACCTTGTGCATAGCTATAAAATTCCCTCTAGAAGCATCAGCTGCAGGAGGAAAGTTGTAGCCATACCTCTCTGTTTGAACCTGTGGTTTGCCCTAATTCCCAGCTAATTACATAGTTCAGACATAGTATTACAGCTGAGAAAATGGTAAGGCATGGAAGTGCCAGTGTTTAGGAGCCATTTCCATGTTGCTGAGCCATTCACCACCTTCCCATTCCAGCTGCATCATCTTAAAGCCTCTCAGTCCCAGCTCTATCCACAGCTGAATCTCTGTAGCTGCAGACTATACAAAGCTCAACCATATGAGTTCACTCTTAAAAACACCTCTGTGTGTGCTAGAGGGAAATGATGTTTCCCTGTGCTAGGGAGGCAGTTGCTTTCTAAGTAAGCTTCTTTTAGCCAAAAGGCAGGAAATCGCAGCATGCCCAAACAATTTAGGTACCAGCCCTGACTCAACTCTCAGACTGAATCTCCCACACTTTTAAACTTGCTTGGCCCAGCAACATCCATGTGCTTTCTTGCTATTATTCACTAGCCAACACGCACCCTGTGGAGAATCCCCTCATGCAGCAGCTCCTTTGGAGGCCTTCTGACAGCCAAGGGAGAGATTGAGTCTTCATGGAGTCATTTCCATCATCCAGACTTTCCTCATGCGAGTGATTGACATTTACAAAACAACCATCCACGTACAAGTCCTTCTCTCCATTTCCTCTATCCTTCCTAAAAATACACATCACACTTTTGACCTTCCTGGAGAATGCAGCTTTGTGTATCATAGAATCACAGAGCATCCTGAGTTGGAAGGCACCCACAAGGATCATCAAAGCCCAGCACAGGGCAGCCCCGAGAATCCCACCCTGTGCATGAGCACATTGTGTATCATCCCCAGCAGCTTTTTGTGGAGATGCCTCTTTTCCTAGCAGAGAAGCTCCTTTTAAAAGCATTTTCTAGCATTGCCTCTTCTTGGGTTTTGACCAGTTTCACAGGCCTGCAAATGGGCTCTACTGTAGTCCAAGTTCATTGCAGTCTCTAAGGTAGCCTCGACTCATTGTCTGTAATATCCTTTTAAAGATGGTCTCTACTGGTAGATTATTTAATTGCTGATCCTCTGTCAGTCAGGGAGAACCCTCCTGGACCTCCTCTTTTTTTTTTAATATGCAATCTGTTGAGAAAGATACGTAGGGCAACCATTTCTGGTTAAAAGCAAGCAAAAAACCCTTGAGTGCCTGTGCTCAGATTGCTGGAAGTGTCCTGAGTGAAACCAGAAGGAAGGCAGGCTGCTTTAGGTGCTGTGCAAGCAGAGCTCATACATAACTAAAGTGTGCTGCAAAGCATCAGCTGCTCCAAGATAACCAACTGTGTGCTCAGAGCTCTCAGCTCTGGGGAGAAGAAATGCAGTGAGCCTGAATCTTTCTTACTGGTGTTTAATGCTTTTTATTTCCATATAAAAATATTTATTTTTATTTGCAGTGGTTTGAGACACAGTTACCACAGTTGCCCTGATGCTCAGTAAATGACTGCAACTGAGTCATGTATCTAAATTTGCTGATAGACAGCCATATGATTTGAAATCAAGGTTTTAAGTGGTTGTAGGAACCAAGCAGAGTTTTCAAGGATTTTCGGTTTTATTGTTGAAGCAAGCAGCAGTCTCAGATATTTGGGTGGTTGGAGTTTTTTGCAAATTCTACCAGCCTACTTAATGCCTCTGCAAGTCTGAGCAGCTCAGTCAGTTGAGAATATGGGATGGGGCCCTTCATCACTTCTGATTTTTCTTGTGAAGATCTCAAGATGCAGATCTGAGTTCTTCTCATTTGAGGTGTATTTATATTCAAGCTTAGCCTGAATCCATCCTAAAAACTAAGTGAACAATAAAAAAACAAATCTGCACTTGAATCCTAGCTCTTCTTAGCATCTGGAGCTCTCTTTGTTTCCACCTAGACATCTCAGGTTGATTTTTTTGTGTGTGCTTCTTTGGTTTTGTGCAGAATGGGGGCCCAGGATGTGTGTCTAAATGCGAGAGAGATTAAAAATAACATTGCCTGTTGCAAATAATGAGGTGAAAGTAAAGAAGAGTGTAAATAGTATCTCTGCAGAACTGTAAATATGAGCTATAAGGTGCTGTAATTGGAGGTTGTCTGCCCTGGGTTGAACATTCAAGAATATGACAAAGCTTGACATTGACTGGCCTCTGCAGGAGCACCATCCCTGCAGCTGACCCCAAGGATTCTTGCACTAAAAAAGACATTTTCTATACATTTTTTGCATTGAAAGAGTTGTGGAATGAATTGCATTGTGTCAATGAACCATTTAAGTGGGAGCTTAACACCCTTTTATCTGAAAATCTCCCACAACATTAAAAGGCACAAACCAGAAGAGCAATATAATCTCCCTTGAATCATAAATGAAGTCTAGAAAAAAGCTTTTTTCTAATGTTTGTGTGTGTGTGTATGTGTGCAAAAACACTGACAGGCAATGTAAGAATTGTGTTTTGTGAATTTGTGAGAGGGAGGATGACAGAAATTCAAGGGGTAGCCTTCAACCTTAATTTTCAGACCTCTCGCATAGCCCAGGGAAACTTGTGCCCAGGTTTCATTTTTTGAAATTAAAACCTAGAAAAATCTCAAATGGGGATGGACATTTTTCTGTGAAAAATGTTAATGAGAAAAAGTTTTTCCAGCCAAAAAGTCTTGTCTCTTGCCTTTCACATTCCTCCTCTCATAGATGTCATGGATGATGTGACCATCAGGGTAGGTTTCAGCTAGAATGGGATTCTGTGATTTTTGCCAGATGTTATCTCCTCAAAACAAACTGCTTCATTCTTTGCAGGACTGACAGGGAGAGACTAAAGCAAGGGCACTGGCAAACAAACCTCTGGTTTTAGAGACAGTTCTGGTGTCAGAGATATTCTTTGCAGTTTGAAAGTGGGAAAATAAATTCTATCCATTTCAGGTGTGCTCACTAAACATGTTATTCATATCCTTTCCTAAAAATTATTTTATATTCTCATGTCATCATCCCCATTGTAACACGTGTCAGCCCCAGACAGACAGACAGGAATAGAAAGACAGGCTGACAAGAATCCATTTTAGCACTTAGAAGCTGCATTTCTTTGGTTGCCAGCCTTTGAACAACTCTAACAAGGCATTTCTCAGAGGCTGCTATTGCTTTCAAAGTAAAATGCAACCCCACAGCCACCCTAGAAATCGGGATAGCTGAGCTGTGCAAACCCTGTTGTTCCTCACAGCAGCAGTACCCCCAGCTCTGTACAATTCACATTCCATATTCCCTGTTGTTCTGTGCTGCACACACACATTGCAAACAGGAAGTAGGAGCAGCTCAGCTCTTGGCTTCCTCAGTCTCAAGAGACTGCCATGAAACTGAAAAACACTAAACTAAAACTTAAGTGTCTGTTAGACCTTTAATTAGCGACCTAAGGAGTGTTTGCCAAGAGGAAATTTGAATTCAATTATCCAAATAGAAAGTATTTAACCTCTCAATAGCACTCAAGTAATTATAATACTTAGGTGTTGTTTCTTTTCAGGAACCTTAAAAAGTAAAACAAAAAATCAAATTGAAAATGGGACAAGCTGTCAGTTTTCTATCACACAGAGTCTACAAAGGAAAGCTGTAATATTGCCCATGCTTTAGACTCACATGTTAGCACAGAAAGGGGCAGCCTCAAGCAGGGAGAGCAGGTTGCAGGATTTGTGATTTCTCCACATAAACCAGCCAGCAACAGCATCAGGGCCAGCAGTGTGAGCTTTATGTGCTTCAGTACAACCATAAACACACAATTCAGACCAGCAGGTCCCCTCACACAGCTTTGATGAGATGGAGATGCTCTGTCAGTGTCAGGAGAACTGGGATGCATCAGGAGAGGCTGTATATTCCAGTCCATTTGGCAACCATTACTTGATACCAGCCAAGCCATTTTCATTTCAGGTCACAGCAGCTGTTTCAGCCCTGATCCCAACTGTCCTTTCACTACACATTCATGCCAAAAATTTCCAGAATTAATCCCAAGAAAAGAAAGGAAATGTAATTATTTTCTTGCTTCTCTCTTCACAGACTGTAGGTTGCTTTGGGATTATGTTTATCAGCTGCTTTCTGACAGCCGGTACGAAAATTTCATCCGATGGGAAGATAAGGAATCCAAAATATTTCGGATAGTGGATCCCAACGGGCTGGCCCGTCTGTGGGGAAACCACAAGGTAAGGAAGCAATGCCATTTTCCTCCTGCAGCACTTTGCCTCTTGTAGCACCACAAGATTCACTTATAAGTGGGGGGAAAGAAGAAAGGATGGCTTATAAATTACTGCTGGAAAACTGTAATCTTTTATTCTATGTACACTAGAAATATAAAGCATCTGTCCTGAAGCACTAAAGCCTATTCTTCAAATAGAGAACTTGTTGGTTTGGTTTAAAGGCCTTTAGTTATAAATGCATGTAATTATAAAATTACAAGGAGTGCAAGAATTAACAGTCCTCCTCTCTCAAGGCATCTTATTTCTTCTTGACACCTGATGCTGAGGATATTCTGATGAGATGCAGTTTACAAGGAGCTTTGTCCTACAGAGCAGGAGCTTTCTGTGTTCCTGTCTGCAGCAACTCCCAGATTCCACATACTGCCCTGGGACAGACACTAAATGCTGCAGGATTATGGACTTCCCTCTAGGAGGGCAGTTCCTGCTTTATTCTCTGGAAAGCCATTACAGTGTGGGGCTGAGTTATGTATAGATATTTCTGTATATGTATATAAGTATATTCATATGAATGTATGAATAGCATGGATTTACAAAAGGGAAGTCATGAGCACTGAGATATCCATCTCCAACAAAATGATTGGCTCAGTGGATTCAGGGAGAATGGTGGATATAGCTTATCTTGATTTTAGAAAGGCTTTTGAGACTGTCTCCTAACAGCTTCAAAGACAGACTAATTAAGTATGACCTAGACAAGAACACAGTGAGGTAGATTGAAGACTGGCTGATTTGCTGGGCTGCAAAGATGGTGATCAATGGCACAAAATCCAGTCACTGGTCATTTACCCCAGGGATTGATTCTGAGGGCAGTACTGTATGTCCATTAATGACCCAGATGATGGGACAGATTCTCAGACAACACAAAACTGGGAAGAGTAGCTGACACAGCAGAGGGCTGTGCTGTCATCCACGTGGTTCTGAACATGCTGGAGATATGGGCTAATGGGAATTTTAAGAAACTTACCAGCTTACCCAGCCTGCATGTTAATAATTGGGCCGTGCCACGATATATCGTGCTGAGAGTCTAAAACTGAAGCTCCTTCAGACCCTTGGCCACTGGGCCAACACAGTGGCCTTTCAGCATGTAAGAAATGGAAGAAGCACACACAGTATTTCAGGGAGGTTCCCAATGAGGAGTCTAGATTTTGCAGAGAAACCTTTGTCCCTGTCAGTGTTTCACTGCCAAAGGAGCTCTTAATGTGGCGTCCCTTAGCAGAGTTATTGTAGCCAGGGCAAGCAGAGGGGGTCTGCTCTTACTGGGTGTTTTAGGCAGGTGGATCAGTGTCCTCTGATGAAGCCAAACTCCTGACATGGAGGCTCCCAGAACAAAAAGGTGCTTGTACTGGTTTGGTGTTTCTTGCCCGTGGCAGGGCGGCTGTTTACACTCGTGCACACACAGCTTTGCCAGCTGAGTTGTGTCTCTGCTGGGAGTCTCTGCCAGACACAAACCACTGCTCCTTAGACCAGAAAAATGCTCTTTGTGTAGACATCACCTAAGGGGCTGATCCTGCTCTTCCAAGTCGCTAATTTGGGGGCTGCCCACGTACAGCTCTGCCAGTGCCCATTGCTTCTGCCTTGTGACACTCAGCTGCAGCAGGACCATCTCCTCTGGGGGATTAGGAAGGTTTTAATGAATCACCTCACACTTCAGGATACCTCAGTGCTCTGGCCATGGCCTCTGGGGCCAGCAGCTCCCAGAATGAAGGGGAGCATCTGGCACAGGAGCAGATGTACAGCCCAACTGGCTTCTTGATTTACACCTGTGTAACAAGAGGAGGAACAGGCTGTCAGTCCCCACAGTGCTCTGTCAGCATGAACTGGTTAATGCAGGGGGGTCCTGGAGGAACAGTGTCCCAAGCAGGGATTGCTGATGGATTCAGCCTGTTAGCCACCCAGGCTTTTACAGAAGGTGTTTGCATTAAGAACAGGCCTGTCACATCCCACTTGGCATGAGCATCTCCCTCCACCTAATGTCTCCTCTTGCAGTTAATTAAGTCTTTTGTTATCTGTGTTCCAAGAAACTGTAGAAAAACCTTGCTTGGAATTTTTGTTAGACTCCTTGCTTAAATTGCCCTGACTGGAAAGAGACCCAAGTGATGAGGTGATGTGGGAGCAGAACAGGCCTGCAAACAGCAAAAAATGTTACATGTAATTTCTTGAGTTGTCTAGGTTACTTTAGGTAGCTGTGATAGTTCTGCAACTCATCTTGGGGCTTAGGAAGGTTTTAATGAATCATCTCACCACTTCTTTTCCTTTTTGCTTTTGAAAAAAACAGAACAGAACAAATATGACCTATGAGAAAATGTCCAGAGCCCTACGCCACTACTACAAACTAAATATTATCCGGAAGGAGCCAGGACAAAGGCTTTTGTTCAGGTAATTTTCTTTCTTTGCCATTTCTTTCTATGGACAATTAGGTTTTGAGTATGGAGGATGGAATTGGGTGTGGGATACCTCATTGCCACAGTTATAACACAAGTGAAGATGGCCATACATTTGTAAAAGCTGTCTAAAGCAGTGCTTCCCAGCCTTCAAGGCAGCCACACCAATTTACAAAACACAGGCCTGTCTCAATGATCACTGGAGACAACAGGAGTCTTTTTACTGCTTCGTGCAGGCTGTGCCATTGTTTAAGACCTTAGATCAATGATTCAGCCAAACTGCTGGAAAACCTACTCCAAATGGACTTCTCAAACACATGTGCCAGTGAAAGCTGAGCAGGGATCAGGCACTTCCTCAGGGGCATCACAGATGAGAAGCACTTGATGACCACGTCTTTGGTGCTGCCTTCAAGGAAGAGAGGGAGCTGCAAGAGCTGCTCATAAAACCCAACACATCGGATTGAATGACACAACCAAGAATTTAGGAAATACAGCCTGAAACAGCATTAAAGCAGGGAACTACTTGTACAAACTTGAATGCAGATGGCAGAGTGAGAGCACTTCAGTTCTCTTGAGACAACACCAGCAAATCCTAGTGCACATCTGACCCTGAGAGCACTGAACTCAGACCAAAGACTGCTTTGCTGTCAGTGCCCTGGATCTAGCAGTGTGCTTGGAAATGGTAACGATAGGAAGGCAATCTTGGAATTTGTTTTCTTGAATAGCTAACAGAACTGCATTAGCACTCAAACTATCTTCAGCCGAAAAGGATTCTGTGGGATGACTTGTTTATGTCAGCTCTTAGAAGGAAACATAGATGCAGGAAGCAGAGTGAAGGGAAGAAGCACTCATGGGCAAAGCCAAGTGCTTGACAGTAACTTTTTTTCTGGTGGAAAGTTAGAACAAGGTTGTTCCATCAGTACCAAAGTACCTGTATCGCTGTGGTCTTGTGTAAAGACAGCATTGCCCTGGGGGAATTCCTGATGCTGAACACTGGATGTTCTTCTCTTGAAGCCTTCCCTTCAGTGGGGATACACACAAAACAGGAGTCCATCTCAGCCGGGCTGCCTATTTTCTCAAAGCCATTGTAACTTAATGCCCTTGGAGACCTCAGTTCCTCTGTAAGACTTAGCCAAATTGACCAACAGATTCAAAGGTCACCAGAGAGCATAAAACTTGAGCTACATAAACTTCATTTCCTTTGGAAACTGGGAAAAAAAACCCAGCAAAACATTTCTTTGCACAATTCCCAATAAAAACTTTTTGATGTTGTTTTCTTAGACCTATTTATATCTGAAGAGAAAAAGAACAGCTGCAAAAAATCAAGTCAGTAATGTGCCTTTCTTGGGTATTCCTCACAAGCACAGAAATAATAGGCAATGTGACTTAATGTGCAGGCAGTTGTCATCTGCAGATATCTGTATGGAGCTTTAAGTAAGATGGAGTCAGGAGAAGGATTTCTAATAGGTTGGCTGGGTGTCTTCTGCACCAAAATAGGTCCCATGCCCCACAGTGGGACCAGTCTGTGTTTTGATTTCATCCTCATGCAAGATCAACAAGACAGTGACAGGGTTTAAATCAGGGCACAGTCTGGGCTTTGGTGCATTTTCAGAGTGTAGCCAGGCACTGATTCACCACTCCTGCATAGGAGTTTTTCACCACCGTAACACCGTTTGTAGCAGCAGCATTTTTCCAGCAGTGACACAGCAGTGAGTCATAGCCCTTTTTTTTTTTTTTTTCTTTCCCTAAATGCATATATGCACACGATTTCCAAAATTAGAAGGGACAGCAAGAGGTTAGTTCCAGGCTATGCTGTGTGTTTGCTGAGAGGCTCCAGCAGTGAGGATTCTGAGTCAGTGATAGTAACGAGGCTTCTGTTGGTTGTTTTGTTTTCATTGGGGCAAGGATACTGAGCATATCCTCAACCTGAAGGAAAATCAGCTCTTACAATTAACACATTTCTTAAAGCTGCATGTTAACCAGTACGTTGTGAAATTTTGTACCACTTCCAGCAATAAACATCTTTCATCCTAATTTCTCCAGAAGTGCTTGGCAGTTGGGAAACTGATTTGTGTGGAAACCAGGATTTCATCCTTCCTGTGCCACTCACTCTTCCTACACCATTAAATTGAAAAGGAAAAATCAGAGCCTTTCTGTGCTACTTCTGTGCAGTAATACACAAAAGCATCCTGGCAAAAGCCAAGAGTGCAGAATTAAACTGCAGGCTGGTGGATGTCCTTTCTCATTTCCTGCTGCTGCCATGCCTCTCCAGAGGCAGTTTCTGTCTCCAGCACCCTGCAGACTTACTGCCTGGAGACACTGGTGCTGGGAGCCATGGCATTCATTACAGAGGATGCTGCCTCACTGCAGGAAGAGGAATCACACAGGAAGAGATTGTCTTTGCTTACAGTTCCCTAGCCCAAAACCTTTTTCCTTCAGGGCTTTTTCCATTTCCTGGAACTTGTTCAGACTTGGACCTAGCTTTTCCCCGCTCTGTTCCTTTGGTGTTTCACGCTCTTCTCACTCACCTACATGCAGGCCTGCACAAACCAGTAGCCCTATGCCTCCCCACACCTTGCAAGGGCTTGTGCTTTGAAATATGCTGATCATAAAGACCTTTCATGTCTCTGTCACCAGGCACCACACATGAGTGTACCTGGGCCAAGCTGTCATCTGACATGACAGTAGCAAACAATATGAGGGAGAAAAAATAAACATCATTATTTGGAAAAAACTATGGGATTTGGTTCAGATTTGGGCTCTCAAGAATCTGGGGTAAATGCCGGTGATTTTTTTGTTTCCTTTCAAGGGAGGAGGGAAGACACCTGGGGAGAAGCTGGGAAATACTAAGGCTTTGGGAGGATACAGCAAAGATTATCCTGGGAGCTGTAAAGCTTCATCAGCAACTTGCTGCAGATAAAAGCTGAGAGCCCTGAGAAATGCGCTTGTTTCTGTTTTGCAGGTTCATGAAGACCCCAGACGAGATCATGAGTGGCCGGACAGACCGCCTCGAGCACCTTGAATCCCAGGAACTGGATGAACAAATATACCAAGAAGATGAGTGCTGAAGGAAACAGGTGCACCACCTCTGTGGGTCCAGGGGAGAAACATCTGCCCGACGGTCGGCACGGTTTGGGAGGGGAAGCAACAACACAGAGCAGTACTTGAGGTCGCCGCTTAGCTTGAAGACCACGCAGGACCTGAAGCACCTTAACAAGACAAACTAACAGGCAGAAGTGGTGCTGGCAGGAAAGCAAAGGGGAGAAAGCCTGGACTTATGCACTACTTCACTGTTCCTACAAAGTCTCCCTTGAGTTTTTTCTTTCTTTTTGGTTTGTTTCAGTTTTGGGGGGTTTTTGTCATTTTTTTCCCTAATAAACATGCAGTTTGACTTTCCTTATCTCACATAGGACAAGACATCAGATTATGCTTCTTCTTTTTTGTTTTTTTTTTGTTTTTGGAAGGCTTTCCTATGGAAATAGAGTGCTCTTATTTTCTGTGCAAGTCTCATGACACAACACCGCATAAACAATAGCAACACAGAAGGGATGTGCTCAAGGCTTCCAGTTTGCTTGGATCCATTTATATGTGCTGCCACTGGGAAATGTGTTGAAGCTACCAAAAGAATTTCTCACACATACCTGTCAGATGAAGAGGAGACACCCTTCACATGTAGGCTGGGCTGTCATCCCAGCATAGCTTGGGCTCACAGAGTACTCCGAGTGGCTGTTAACTGCTGGAATATGGACCAAAACCAATCACCTAAGTGCTCCGGAGAGGAGAAAAATAAATGTGACAAACCTCTGCAAGTGACTATCAGTTAACATTTTCCCTCCTTCTAGCAAAGAAGTGATAGAATGGAGCAGGGGGAAGGGAGAGTGGGGACAAATACATATATATGTGTGTATATATATCTAAAAGTTCCATATATATATATATATATAAATATATATGTAATCCCCCCAGTATATTCACAGTTGTGAATTTCAGTTCAGAGTTTTCTATAAAAAGGGAAGACTGAAGCATCTGTAATTACAGAAGAAAAGGGTGTTTCTCATACCTGCAAGCAATTTTGAGGTGAAAGGTGAAGGACTGTTTCTTACATCACAGGGAGAAAGCAAAGAAACTCATCACATGGTTTGTATTACTCAGAAGCCTCTCCAGGATCATTTTGTGCTGCTGGAGAGGTAGATGATTCACCACTCTAAAAGCTGATGTTAGAGAACTAGAGACCAAATAGCTATACTTATATCTTGTAATTGATTTTGGCTTTGTTTTGGGATTTGTTTTCTTTTTTATGCCTCCCACTGCCCTCCCCTGTCCTACAGCACTGCCATCAAGGAAGCTTGTCCCAGCTTGCCTGTTTTTAACATGATTTAAGACAAGAGAAAAACAAACCCTACAGCCGTGTTGCTTTCTTGGTTTGGGGTTTTGTTGTGGTTGCAAGGTTCCTCCATTTGGTTTGCTGCACTGAGGGTGCTTGGCATGAGGCAGAGCTATGCCTAGTTTGGTCACAGAAAGCTCAGCAGCCCTTGATGCCCAAACAAGAGAAACTGCTGGCCTGTTACATTTCACAGCTTGGACCACCAGGACAGGAACGTCTGTGGTGTCCAGGGATCCATCAGCAGTGCTCCTTTGAATGGAAGGAAGATCTAGCAGCAGAAATGATGCTTGTAGAGGGAGAAGGCGTATAGGGAAACTGCAGGAATCACGTGGTGCCTGAAAGAAAGCACGTCCGCAGCAGTGCATTAAAAGCAGAAAGCCTCTTTAATGGAAACATAAAAGAAACTAGATCTGGAAAAAAATCAAAAGGCTAATCTAATCCATTTCAACCAAAAAAACAGGGTACATTCCCATGATAGAGCTTTTATCAGCTATTAAACCAACATGACATTTGATCTTTCTATGTATTTAACAAGAGGGTTAATCTAGCCAGAAAAAAATGGCACTGGGCAATGAACAGTGTCCCCTGTGTTTAAACAGAGATAGGCCAATCTCACCAAAGACTTAATACTGAGTCACAGGTCGTAGAAGGAACAGCTTTGTTAAGGGTGTAGATAAGCATCATACAACAAGGAGGGATTTTTCTGAGCCAGTATCTGATGAGGAATGACAGTGTACATTTTTCCCTGAGCTTTTCCCAGCCACGTTTTTCTATAAAATCACAGTCAGTAAGTTACAAGTCCCATCACACCATGTGCTTGATCTGTTCTGCCTCAAAATAATGGACAGGGGAGTGTTTTTCAGCAAGGTGTCACCTGTCTCTGTCGTCACTTTTAAGTCCCTGAAGCTCATGAGGCATGAGATTGGGAGACACTGTGGGACTTCAGTAGTCACAGATCTCTAACCTAAGGTCCCTTGAGATCAAGAGTTACTCTGTCACATTGCTCAAGGGCCCCCAAGTTGCAGCCAGGTCTCGGGAGCGGGAGTGGTGAATTTGACAGATGGAGTGTGATCAGAAGTACCAGATCAGAATGTAAAGAAAGGCTCTAGCTGGATCCTTGGGTGTCCAGTGGTAGAAAGAAACCAAGTTTTTGCAGAGGATGATTCATCCTCTTCACTGCTGTGGTCTAGACAACTGCATAACTGCATTATTTTCTTTCGCCTGCTGTTACAAGGTGGTGAGGGACAAAAACCAGTAGGGACCTTCTGTATAAAGTGCTCTGATGAGTCACAGCTTTCTGTCATGGCCAAGGGTGCACACTGCAAAATACAGAGAGCCAGAGACAATCCACCCATTTCCTCACCATTATCTACCAAACAAAGTCCATCCTCAGCACTGGGTAAGACAGGAAAATCAATCATATTGTCCTATAGGGAAGTTTTATAGGAGAATCATTCACCTTTATAAAGAAATGCAATCACTTTCACTTGCAGAATCTAAGTGAAAGGGGGAAAAAAAAGTTTGTGGTTGTTGGAAACCCTTCCCAGTTCACACATAAAGGACATCTTAAGACAATGTCATCACAACCACAGAGAAGGAGTTCTCTCAAGGCTGATGCTAGCTGGAATGAAAGTAGCCTTTGACCTGGGAACAGGCCAGGCCCACAGAGGCCCTTCCTGTCTCCTGCCAGGTTTCCTGGTGCCAGGGGGAGTGTGGGTGACACTGGAGCTGCCAGAACTGCAGGGCCTTGGGGCCTGTTATGGGAACTGCTCTTGGGGTCTTGAAGTGAGTTTATCAGATATGACTAAAAATAAAAAAGTGTGGCAGGCTAGAGCAGCTGCAGGAGGGAGATTCCCAGTGACCTCACATCCACTGGCAGATCCATGGGAGTGCAGACAGCATTAACATCCTGAGTCCTGGGAATGCGTGGCTGCCTGCCAGGGCTAGCAAAGGTAACACTGTCTTTCCACCAACACTGACACCTGCCTCCCCCCCTCCCCCAGTTTCTAATTTCCCAGTATAGAGTTTGCCAGCAGCAAAACAGCCAAACTTTCTGCCTTTGCCACCAGAGCAAGTGGGGAAAGGGAAAAAGTCTTTCATCCTTGGAGACACACAAAAGTCACCTGGACAGGGTCCTGGGCAACTGGGCCTGGCTGGCCCTGCCTGACCAGAGGGGGTTTGACCAGATGAGCTCCAGAGATCCTTGCCAGCCTCAGCACCCAGCCAAGGTTCTGAGTAGTTAAGCAAAGGTTAAGTGGGACCTTCATTGTCATCAGCTTGCTACAAGCCTCAACAAGCCACAGGCCAGTCAGGTAGGACATGCTGCAGTTCCACAGCAGAGTATTTTCTTGATCAAAGTTTGAAACCTCTCCATCCAGAGAACACTACTGGGGCCCTTTCTGTGAACACTAAATTGCTGCCATCCTCCCCAGATTTCAAACTCCACATACGCATTCTCCAGAGATTTTTTTTTTTTTTGTCAGACTGCAACTGTACGCAAATCCAGAGTTTGAGGTTTTTTTTTTAAATAAAATTCTAGTGTTTTTATTGATGATGGCTTTTGTTTTTTTAAGGTGTGGGGCTAAGGGACTGAATCAAATGAATGTAAAAAAAAACAAAAACAAGCCTATTCTCAGGGCCAGTGAGTTGCAAATAATTTTTAAAATGCTTGTAATTACATCATCTCAATAAAAAAGTTTAATATAAAAGCAGGAATGCCAAATTTGTTGGTGCAATCATTGCTACAAGGTTATTTCTTTTTAAGAGCTGTGGTACCTAAGAGTATAGCACATAGCAGCTGTTTTCAGTCAGGAAATGAAACCTGCAGGCTCCCCCTGCCCAAACACGTATGAGCAGCGCCTTGATCTTCCCTGGGAAGTGTTTGGAAAAGTAAAGGGTGTCCCTTGAAACATTTGCTTTGCTGTCTGTCCTTAGAGGTGAGCCAAGTACTCCTCTAATGACTGGGTACATGAACTTGGTTCTCCTTCCTTCTCTTGGAGTGGACGTAGAAGAGAAAAGAAAAACCCAAAATTAGTTGCTGTGATGACTGATGCATCTTTTTTAGCCTGCTAAACAGCCCAGATCAAAGACTGTGGGAGCAAGAGGTTTTGAAGGATATTCATCTTTGCAAACCAGTCTAGAAACCCAGGCCCTCTCTTCCAGCATAGCAGGACTGTATTTTCTAGTGGTCACCCCTAACCAGGAGCTGAGAGCACAGCAAGATGAGGTGGCACAAGCTGCTCCCTGCTGTTTCTGTCTCCTGCATGGTGGGCTTCCTGCTGCTTTTGACAGCATGAGGCCTTTGGAGGGTTTCTGAATATCCCTGCTCCACAGGTGCCACCAAATGCCATGGCAAACAAACACATCCCTGCTCCAGAGAGCCAAATGCCATGGCAAATAAACAAACACATCCTTGCTCCAGAGGTGCCACCAAAAGCCACACCAAACAAACACATCCCTGCTCCAGAGGTGCCACCAACACCATGGCAAACAAATAAACACATCCCTGCTCAAGAGAGGTGCCACCAAATGCCACAGCAAACAAACACATCCTGTCAGCAGCACACAGCCCACAGCCAGTGCTCTCTGGTGGGAGCAACTCCCACCAGAATCACAGAATGAGTGCGTTGGAAGGAACCTTAAAGCTCATCTCATTCCACCCCCACCATTGACAGGAACATCTTCCACCATCCCAAGTTACTCCCAAGCTCTGTCCACCCTGGCCTTGGACACTTCCAGGGATAAGGCAGTCATAGCCTCTCTGGGCAGCCTGTGCCACACACAGCAAGAGGGAGGGAGGAAGGGAATGTTTGCAGCCTGGTTCAAGCTTTCATTTCCCCAAGCAGCTCCTAAAAGCCCAACAGTGAGCTAAGTGAAGATGAACTTCCCAGGACCCACTTCCAAAATAAGCAAGGACATGAGGTGCCAAGTAATCAATGCCAGGGCAGCTAGAACTCCAGCATAAAATGTAAGACAGGACTGTGGCAATGATGAATAAAATCACACCAGTTTCTTCATTCTAGGTGTCCCTACATGTTTTCCCCAATCAACTGAAAAGTTCTATGTCATTTTGAAGCCAGCACAGAAACAGAGGGGCAAGAGCCTGTGTTCCCACCCTCATCCCTCCAGTCTGCTCTTTCCTCCACTTGTTGCCTTGAAAAAAGGGGAGTGGGGTGTGGATGCTCAGCAACCAGCTCAGCCTGAGCTGGGTCCAACAGTGCCAATGTCACCAATGAATGAAAAGGCCTTTTTCCTCCTCCCCTGTGGCAATACTGTTGTGTCCCTGCTGTGACAGCCCTCATTTGCTCAAAAGGACAGCACCACCAGTGCTTAATGACCATCTTCCAGGGTTAGCCATCATGACTCAGGCAACCTGTCCACTTACTGACTGTCCACCCCTGGCTAGATGAACACTGAAGGGTAAGGCTTAGGTTGTCACTTTGCAGGACACCCATTTCTTGTGATTATTGGCAGACTGGGGCAGGCTAAACGTACAAATGGGAAAGAAATAATCTGGCAATTGCTACAGAGAATTGGAGCAGTACACCTGTTTACTTCAGTGTTGTCCTTTTGTCAACAAAAGCAAGTGCGTACATCTCCGCCATCCTCAGGGTCAGCACAGGAACCAGGCTGAGATACCAAAGTAAAACCAGGCAGACCCTCTTTGTGTGGCTGCTCCAAGCTCGCTGTCACAAACTACAGCCAACATTTAGGGGGGAAAAGGGAAAACAAAGAGCCCTCCCCCAAGACAGCAGAGGTCGTTATGGCCGATATGATCAGCTGTAAAACCCTCAGGGACACATCAATCTCTCTGCCTCCTGCAAACACCTCTCCATAAAGTTTCCCGGCATCTCAGAGTTCTGGAGAACAGCCACAACAGGAAGAATGATAACTGTTCAGGAATTGGAATTGATCTCCTACTGCCTGATAAACACTGTTAGCCTGGGGTTGTTGACTTGAAGCCAAGTTCTGCTAAATGGACAAAGTTTCCAAGTCAACACTTCCTGGTGTTTGACAAGGTGAAGGGAAGGAACTGAAGACAGCTCAAACAAAGCAGGTATTGTTTCCAGTAGGCTCCAGAAAGATGTGAGTGCATGACCCCTCAGAAGAAAGTGAGGAAAAGAAGCAGGGGTGGCATGAAAGCTGAGGCAAGCAAAGAGTCAGTTTGGAGATGATCACAACAAGGAAAGCTGGGAGTGCTCACCAAGGTCAGTAACCTTCACCTGGCCGGCGTGTGTTTGCAGAATCTGAGCAAGTCTCTACTCAAAGCCCTGCAGAATGAGGACTCCATCTCCTCTGCACCAAAGGTTAGTACAAACCTCCTGCATTAAAATGTGTCCCTTTCTTTCCATTTAACTCCCTCTCAATTTTGCTTCCAACCATTAGCTTTCATTATGCTTCTCCTCTCTAATTTCTGTAAACCACGGTATTCCCACTTGTACATGGAGATCCTTACTGACTGCAGTCAGTGCAACTCTTACTCTTTTTTCCAGCTAAGTAAGCAAGGGAGGAGCTGAAGCTCCTTAGTGGCTTCCTGGAGGGGCTGCTCCTGGCCCAGAGAGCTGCAGGACACATCCACACTTACTCCTTGGGGTGCTGACCGGCCCTTTCCTGCAGGAAAGGCTCCAGAGCACATCAGTCCCTTGGGAGCTGGCTGATGTGAAACAGAATGGGGAAACAGAGGAACACACTGAGGTGTCTTTCTGGTCCCATGAGAGCCCAGGTAACCCAAAAATCATGCTTCTTCCAACCCTGCAGCTAGGGTGGGAGGTTCTCTCTCCACTTGGGAATGACCCTGGGGAAACTACCTGCAAATACAGCAGCAAACACATCAGCAAAAGAGGCTACCTGTGTCTCCATTTATTTTCAAAATATTCTAAGTGTTGGTGAATGCTCTTTGGAACATGCTGCCTCACAGACTCTTCCTCCTCGACTCACATCCTAGATCACTCCTAAAATTTCCATGGAATCAGCAAGCAAGAATAATTAATGAGCAGACAAATTTCACATGGCCAGTACTTCTCCAAAGTAGTTAATTCACATAATCTGACCCACCACCGAAATTTCCTCAATCTTACACAGAACAGGAGGAAAATGGGCCAGAGAGATCTGCCATCCCACAGCAGCAATTTCATGCATGAAGTGACACCTTTGCTCTGCTAAAGCAAATGGAAATTAGAGCTGTGTAAAATCTGTGCAACAGAGATCTGAACAGTACCCACAAAAAACATCCTACCCAGGAAAAACTGAGGGTTTACTACAAAAGTAAAACTTAACCCTCATAGCAACCTTCTCAACCAAGTCAATTCCTACCCTGGAGTGAAAAACACAACAATTTGTTCTGGTGGTACTTTGCAGAGTCCTGTATCCAGTGCTGACATCCAACAAATCCCACACACAGATGAACTGACAGCACAAAATCAGCATCAGACCTAAGGCCTCTCAAGGACTGAAGCATCCAGGATTGTCAAGTTACATATTTCCCAATTGGAAGAGTTTCAATAGAAATAATTTCACAGCAAAAGGCTGTTGTACTAAATAAACGACCCGCTTCCTAAAAAACAAGCCAAGTCCACCTCAAGACTTAGGAACTTATACTCCAACATCCTAAAGGACTGATTAACCTACAGCTTTCATTAAAGTCAACAAACCTCATGGATTTTGCATGGGAAAGGGCAGAGAAGGAGAGAGAGACTGAGGGCAGCTCAGTCCCTGCTGAAAAGCCAGCAACAGAACATGACTACGGGTGTGAGAGGCAATTGTGAAAGGGTAAATGGTTATCCAAGAGAACTTCACAAAGAAGGAAACATTTTTCATTCAGCCATAAGTCTTTCAGGAAATTATTCGTTTTCCAAATGAAAACATTTTCTTGAAATTCAAAACAACTGTTTTTCTCCCAGCTTTTGTTTACAAAAGAGGGAAGTGTTTCAGCTCTGTCCTTTTTCATCCTTCCTCCACAAAACGTCAACCAAGCCTTGTGTCTTGGGTTGGGAGGTCATTTTTCAGGGAAAAAAAAAAACAAAACGTTGTGAGGCTTTGCTGGACAGCTATAGCTGCTGCTGCAGAGGGGAAGGGGAAGGAATAGAAATTCTGCTCTTCTTCACCTGCTAGTGATGGGCACAAGGCTATTTGTAATGAGCTCATTAGAGCCCAAGGCTTACTGCCAGAAAAGCAAAGGGGAAAATCAATTCATTCACCTCTTCAAGAGCCATTTAAGCCATCCTAATCAGAAAACAAGCATCTAGTCCACTTCTACTTCTTCCACCTTGATTCTTTTTATGTAAGACAGATGTCTCCTGTGGGTCACAGCCACATGTGGTCTATATGCAATGAGTGAGCAATTTCAATCCACAAAATAAATGCCCTGTTGTCTTTTGCTCTTTTGATCTCCTGTTTCACTGCAGTGTTGCCAGCATCCCTAGGAAGCCACATGAAAAATTCACAGGCTTTGTGCTATAATGAGTCTCTCCCTAAGCCCAGCTTTGCCAGGACTGGGGACATCGCAGAGGTGACATCTGCTCCTGTCCTCCACCTAACTAAGAGCTGTGGTAATAATATGGCAAATCAGGCAAACAATTTGCTTGTAATTTACATCTTATGGATGCTGAAACAAAACAAAATTGAATAAAATCACAGGCCATGGACACGGGAACTATCTCTGAGTGTGATGGCTGCCTTTTTTCTCTATGAAAATTGACAGTGTCTTAAGGTGTAACCAAATTGAGAACATATTGGTAAATCCATCCAGTTACAGGAATGGACATGCCTGTGTGGGAAACAAGAGGTGTCAGCCCAGCGGCATTTGTGAGTAGCTGTTACAAAGCAGCAGGAGACAATACACTGCTTCCAGGAGCACCTGCAGAAAGCAGAGGAACACACAGCTCCACCTGACACTATCAAGGGGAAAAAAGGATAAAAACAGTAAAGAACCAGCTGCCCAGCTCTTTCTGCTTGTGTTACACGTCCTCAGGAGCAGCCAACACAACCTGCCCCACCCTAACTGACAATAGGGAGTCTCTCTGCAGCCTCAGATGTTGGTCTGGTACACCCAGGTCCTTCCACGTACTCCCAAACCCCTCCTGGTGCCAGCACCACCACACACACTGACCTGGTGAAAATAACCTGCACAGAAGGAAGTGGCTGGTTTTCAGCTCCTTGGTCTGACTCACTGCCCAGCCACAAAAGCAGCAGGGCTGCTGTAAGATGGATAGTGGGAAAAAGCATCCCAAAGTGGAGAGAGGAGTGGGAAACCACAGCCCAGCTGGATCCCACTTGGGCCAGCTCTCCGTGGCCATCTGCTTCCCATGGTGCTCCATGCTGCCATTCCCTTCTTGCTTTCTGACATCTAACCCAATCCAACACACCCACAAGTATTTCCACTTTCAAGCAAACCCAGCTGGAAAACTGAATTCCTGGGGCATGGCATAGCCTTTGCACACTGTCAGACAGCGTGGCTGTCCTGCTATCTGTGCTTCAGAGGAGCTCATATGTGCACAGCTCTCTGAGGCTCTCAGCTGCAGCCCTCACCACTTACTTTCTACCTTTCAGTTATGACCTCCCCAACTGCTCTGTGCAGCCATCTGAGAGTAACCCAACAGTTTTGTCTCAAAAGAGTCTGTAGCTCCTTGGTTGGGGGGTTCATGGCTGGGCAGAGGAACGAGAGCAGGGTAGGGGAATGTGGAAGACAAGCAGCACTTCCACGGTTCAGACAGGACGTCCAAGTTCCCAGAGCCAAACCCTGCTGTCTTTCACTGGTGTTGCCCCTTTATTCACCCAGGAGCACCATGTATCTTCAAACAATACTGTTGCCTGCCATTGGTGGCCTCCCTGTCAAGACCACCCTGTTTTGTTGGCTTCAGAGAAGCCCCATCCTTTCCAAGATAAAAATCCACTGGAGAGAAAGTTCACTTCAGTACACATTATATCTGATTATCCAAAACACTGCATAGTCTCTGGCTGCTTCCTTGGCAGTGTGACACACACTTCCAGCACCCTCTCATCTTTGATGAGGAGCTGGCCACAAGAGTAACCACCTCCACACAAGATTGCTGAGATTCCCAGGCTCTGAAATCCCCAGGATATTCACTTGCCAGCTCCCACCAGTATTTTGATCTTTGCAGATTCAGTGGAGATGAGCTGGGGGAAGATGATGGGTGTTGCAAGATAGGTGGGTGTTGCTCTATTCAGAGACAGAGGTACTTTCCTAATGTCCCTGATTGCCCCTGAGACATTTCCCATCACCTTGAACCCTTCTGGTCCTTTCCTGCCTGGTAAACTCCAAGAAGGACACTGGGGGGATTTTGAGGGTTCTGCTTGTCATTTAGCATCATCTGAGGAGTCATTAATTAATTTAATTTAATTCTGCAAGCTGCTTTCATTTTCTTTTACATCTTTACACAAGTATGACACTAGGTGTGCAGATCTTTGCTTCCAATGATAGTCAACAACTCCAGAGCCCTACAGAAAAGCACAAATGCCTGCCAAAGACAAATTGCTTTCGTTCTCCTGCCTCCCCCTACAAGGAGGAAAGAAGGATAATTGCAGTAGGTGTTGTATTCCCCACCCACATTTTTTTCTCACTGCCAAACACATTGCATCAGGAACAATTAGAAACTTTTTCCTTGTGTGGGCCCTCAGCCTATATATAAAATGCATAAACATTCTTCTTTAAAAGCAAGCACAACAAAATCCCACCTCCTATATGGACTCACTTTAAGGGAGCCAGTTCAGCTGATAAAGTGAGGCACTCAGTGGGATAGCTACAGCCACAGAGGCAGAGCTGACCTCCCAGCCTTAGGAAGGGAGAAAAGGATGCTCAGGGGCTGTTCATTCCATCAAGGAGACAAAGGGAGAAAACACTTTCTGAAAGTTACAGCTGCACACACTCACTGCAGAAGGATTGCAGAAAGGACTGCTTCTGCCAGTGATGGCATGTTGCTCCCCAAAGGACCTGCCCAGGAAGCAGAGGTCTATAACTCAGTGTGATAAACTGGCACAGCATGACTGAAACCAGAGAGGGACACTAAACACCTGACCCGAGATGGGAAATGAACATCCATTACCAACACTGCATGCAGAAGCACCAACCCAGCAGCCATCATCAGCATGAGGGCCCAGCTAAGATCAGTGCTTGGCACTTACCAGACAGACTGAGAGCAGGCACTGATGGTTCATATGTAGACGGGCATGTGCAGGCAATGCCTGTCCAAAGCAACATCCTCCTCTAGAAGAGATGCTTCAATCTCAGCTGTGTCTTGGGATGTCCAGTCTAGACGAAGAAAAGCACAATGCATAATCCTTCACAAGCAATTGCAGCAAATATTTCAAAGAGCAGCTTCATTTTGTTCCATGCAGTCACTTTTTAATGCTGGTTGGTGCTCAGACCTGTCCTGCTCTCCTGATCCCACTACTCCCCTGTCTAAAACACAGCAGGACTTTACAAGAGTATCAGCTACCAGCAGCTAAACTGGGCTGGGACCTCATTCTTGAGAGGCCCCACTGGAGTCAGTAACCCCAGTGCACGGGGCTCTGGGCTGGGTGTGGGCTGCCAGGGACCACAGGGGGAAGGGCTGCACTGGCTGTGTCCAGCTGGGGCTGAGGCCAGAGAGGCAACATTTAGCCCTAGCACTTTACCCAGGATCCCTCAGGAAAACCACATCTGGTGTGCTGACCCAGGTCAGGTTTTGCTCAGGATCAAGTATGTGTGAGATCCGTATTCCAGAGCTACGACTGTGATGAGGTGGAGCAGAGCAGGCCAGAAGCCCTTTGCTGGCTGCTCATGTGCACCCTCAGCCCCTTGCCAAGGGCTGAGCCCAGCAGCCTTCACCACCAAGCTGCTGTGCCTGCCCCAGGCTGTGTTCCCCTCACCAAGGGGTCCCTGCATCTCCAGCCCTGACCCTCCCACCCAGCACTGCCGGCAGCACTGATGCCCCCAGCAAGAAGCAGGCACCAATCTATCACAGTGGGTTATCACTTTCTCTCCTCTGACAGAAAAATTAAATGCTCCCCACCTTGCTGCCAGCAGCCTTAACCACATCACAAACAAGGAGGAATCTACAGAAGTATTCAAAACATCTGGATGTTGTTGCCACCATGGCAATTAAATCCACGCTCGCTTTCTCACACAGTGCCTGGGGGGAAACCGACAGCACAGCAGGGCAGAGGAGGACACGCCGTGGTAATCTCGGCTTCCTCAAAGCCCAAATCCGTGTTGCAACTTCTAAACCTCTCTTAGTAGCAGGCCTTGTCGCAAACAGCCTTGTCCTCCCTCGCTGTACAGGGGGGCTCCCTGTTCTTTGGAGGACAATCCATGTGTCCATGAAGGACTGCAGTGCCCATGGCTGCCTCTCCAGTGCCCACCTTTAGCAGCCACTGTGGAGGAAGGGGAAGGCTGAGGAAGGGGAATGTCCCTCTGCCCATGGCTAGCAGAATCTTAGAATCATGGAATATCCTGAGCTGGGAGGGACCCACCAGGATCATCCAGTCCAACCCGTGTTCCTGCACAGACACCCCTCAGTCCCACCCTGAGCATCCCTGAGAGCGCTGTCCAAACTCTCCTGGAGCTGTGGCAGCCTCGGGGCCGTGCCCATTCCCTGGGGAGCCTGGGCAGTGCCCCACACCCTCTGGGGGAAGAGCCTTTCCCTGATCTCCAGTCTGACCTTCCTGTGACACAGCTCCAGCCGTTCCTCGGGTCTCTCCCTTCTCCCAGAGAGCAGAGCTCAGTGCCTGCCCCTCCTCTTCCCCTCAGGCGAAGCTGTGACTGCCATGTCTCCCCTCAGTCTCCTTCAGCCGAACAGACCAAGTGTCCTCAGCCGCTCCTCACACGGCTTAAGGCCCTTCACCATCCTCGTGCCCTCCTTTGGACTCTCCAATAGTTTAATGTCTCTCTGATATTGTGGCACCCAAAAGTTCACACAATATTCCAGGTGAGGCTGCCCCAGCGCAGAGCAGAGCGCGGCAATCCCTCCCTGGCGCGGCTGGGCCCGCTGCCCTCAGGCCATGGTGCTTTGAAGGAGCTGCGCCATGCCAGGCTCCTCTCCCCGCTCCGGAGCGGTGGCTGGAGGAGCAGGCGGGGCAGGGATCCACGCTGGGCGGGCGAGGAGAGGAGAGCAGCGCAGCTGAGACGCTCGGAGCGCTCTCCCCTCACAGCCTGCCCGAACAGGCCCGTCTGCTCCCTCCTTGCCCGTGTGCCTTCAGAGCTGGGCTCTCCCCACCAACCTGCCTGGGGGCCAGCGGCACCCCCACGGAACGCTTCTCATGGATCTGTACTCCACCGGAAAAAACAGAGCTTTTGTCACAACGCGACCGCTCTGCAGCAATGCCTCGGCATAGTGGCATCTCAGAGGGTGAGAATGGGTTTCCCGCAGCCCCTTGGGCAGCCCAGGTGAGCCGCCTGGATCCCTGCTGCTTGCACCACCTGCAAGTGCATTGGGGCTGGCCTCAGGGAGCAGCTGGGCTCTCCAGCGCCCAGACTTTCCAACCCTAATCACTTAAACCTGTCCAAAAAAATCCGCTTGGGAGTTCCTCATCATTACCACCAATACCCACTTCTATTTTCTGCATCAGGCACACAACAGAAAAGAAACTGTAAAAGTGGCCGCATTTCGACATCCAGTCTTTTCCATCACTGGCACCAAGTTTCCAGTGAGGAAGTTGAGGACAATAAAAACACCAGCTTAAAGTTAGGTAGGAGATTCCTGCTGGAGGGCTGCACAGGAGCTCCCCAGCACTTACTGCCTGTTATCCTCGAACGAAATCCCAAGCCGGCATCCAAACGCAGCTCATGTTACCTCCCAGTCTCTCACCCGTAGGCTCTTGTTGCTTTCAATGCCTTTGGACAAGGCACATGCTCTCTCAATTACCTTTTCAGCAGAAGCTTCTAGTTTATTTGCAGCCCTCAAACACCTGTTTGTTCCAGCTGATCTCGTTACCTGGTAGAAAGAGGCTCTTTGCAGCACAGGTGAGCTTGGCTTTACATGGATGTGTGCTGCCTAATGAAACAAGGCCCTGCTTACTCACTGGAGTTCCTAAAAGTTCGTTCAGCAGAAATAAAGAACAATTTGACAACTTGGCTACCAGGCTACAGGCTGCTGGCCGGTTTACAAATCCGTAACCAACCAGATGAAACTAAAATCCTCTGGCTGGGTTCAGCTGGATGAACTATTTTTGTGAATAGTGTCTTTTCTGGGAAAAGGCCATTTCAGATGGACTGTCAAGGATTGCAAGTTCAGGTCAAGTGAAGCAAAGAGTTCCAGTTGAAAACAAGCAGGAAAAAAATTGTAGCATTGAAAAAATTTAGTCTGACATCTCTGAAAATTATTTGTTCCAGAAATGTCAAATGGAAACTTTTTGCTTTTTCACTTCAGGATGGAAATTTTCATTTAAAGATTGACCTGAATTTCTATAGGGAAGATATTAATTAACAGGAATAAGAAGGAGCCTATATCACTCTGGATCATGTATAGCATTTCAAGACAATAAGAAATGCTTGGCTTTCTTTTTTTTTCCTTTTTTTTCAAGGGAAAAAAAATCCTTTGATTTTTTGCCTTGGACCAGCACTTTTCCCAAAAACATTCACCTTAGCCACTGAGCAAAACTATGCCCACCTCCCTACTGAGTGTTGCAAATGCTAAGAACAGCTCCTAGCACATCTTCAAGACTGCTATTTCTGGTGTGCACAACCAGGACCACAGAGAATTGACTCAATATATCCAGGGACACAGGATGGGCAAGGAAAATAAGAACACTTTAGATCTTTTGATACATATCTTCCTGTAATACAGCAAGTATGGCTGTCACTGACAAGGATCCTTTTTCTCCAGCTAAATTAAGGCTTAAGTCTCATCCTAGGATCCATCTGAGGAACATTTTAGAGTCACACCATTATCATGGGAAAATTAACATGGGGAAATTAAATGCAGAGAGATTTTTGAGCTGTGATTATGTAATAAGCAGCCTGGAAATTTGGGGCGCCTGTGCTTTTGGCTGCTTGGCTTTAGATACCCGCAGCCTGATTTGCATGAGCATTAATGCACCCAGAACTCCTACTGAGATCAAAAAAACAACTCAGTGCCTCTGCAAAAACAGGTTGCTGGCATCCAAAAGCAGAGGCACGTGCATTTTTCCAAAATCTGGGTCTGCACCTCTCATCTGAGGTGGCCTCTGAGCCAAAAGCAGATTTCAGCCTCAGCAGCTCCTGACAGAATTCAACCCAATTTCTACCTCTACAAAAATCCCACTGAACCCCTCTTAGAATTGTGGAGAAAAAAAGTTGTTCTGCTGTCCTCTCTCTTTGTTTTCAGGGTTTTATGTTTTTTTTTTTTTTTTTAAATCATCCTGATTTGGTCCATTTCTTCTAGAGCCTAGAGGTACTAAAGTTGCTCCACACCCATTCCAGGCCACTTACGTGTGCATACACATAGCCAAACACAAAAGCAGTCAGTTTATAAGAGATACCTGGAGGTCTCACCAAAGAGCAGACACACACAGAAATTGAACAGGAACCCATTCTGTCCATGGGTAGGTACTGACCATCCATGCCCTGCAGCCCTGGGGTTACCACTGCCAGAAAGCTGCAGCAAAAGGACGTAAATGCAGACAATGTGCCACCAATCTGTGGCCAAAAGAAGGAGGGAAAAAAGCACTTCCTGCTTTTCTGACAGCAAGATGGACTCCAGAACATTGTGCATCAACTGTCTGCAGTGTCTACCTGTGGAGTTTTGCCTTTTGGAGGGGTTGTTTCAAGGATGGAAGCGTCTCTATTTGGCTTGCAGGAGGAGCACACATTGCCAGAGCTTGGAAAGGGCAATGTCATGCCCAGGGAGCACAACATGCTAACAGCTTTACAGTGACTGTGTTCCATCCAGCTGTGACAGGGCTGCTGGGTGCCTGCATTCGTGTGCTTTTTGTTTCATGTTCAACACCCTGGCATCAGAGCAGGCTGATACATCTCGGTTCAGCAAGTGCTCTCTTAGGAGGAGGGCAAAGGGTGAGAGGCTGAGTGCTTACAGAGGGTGAGGTACACAAATTAGCCAAGCAGATTTCATCTAGCCTTGTTTTCAGCTCTGATCTTCATCAAACACAGCTTGATAGCAGGCAAATTACTGCAGCCCAGAGAAAAGTCATTGCACTGGGACGGCAGTGCCCGGGGCAGCAGTGCCAGGTGCTGATGATGCTGCAGAGGGACAGTTTCTGACGATGCTCGGCAGATTTGCACCCTTTGTGTCTCTTGCAGGCAGCAGTCAAAGCCACACTTCCCTGAGGAAGAGCAATGACGGACAGAAAGCCAGCAGGGGGGTGTTGAGCAGAGAAACATAATAATTTATAAAAGCAGCTTAACCCAGGTGGCTACAGGTACTCTGACAATCTGTTCTGGGCAAGAATTGTATTTCCTGTGAGTGCTTTCATTTTGTCAGTCTGTGTTTCAAATCAACTTTGACACAACCTCAGTGACAACAGCTTTGAAGTCTGAACTAAATGTGCTACGGAGATTATTATTCATAACCACTCAGATGGAGAGGGAATATTTTCCTTTTGAAAGGTCCTGCCAAACCTGTCCTGTGTTTTGTTTACTTTCAGAGGCACTGTGGTCATTCCTTAGGAGGGAAGGGGATGAAGGAAAGAAAGGGCAAAAACAGTCTGGCAGAGAACAGCCTTCCAAAATCACAGATCAGAAATTCAGTAAGAAAGTACGGGGACCGTTCCAGCTGGAAACTGCTGCTTTGTGTGGCCACTGAGCACTCTTGGGTCCACCTCTGTGACACCTTGGATCTGTATCTATTTTACAGGGAGTTAAGCTGCTGTACTTTGTAGGTCAGTGGTTCTATTTGCAGTGGCAAGGTGCAACCCAAACAGTGAGTGTTTACATACTCGGAGAGGTCAAATCCTATTCAGTCCCCAGAGGGTGCAGCAATCATCTAGGATTTTACAGTGCAGGGATTGGCAGGGTTGGGGTTGCATACATACGGATCCACAAAAGCTTTGAAGATACATAATTTTTACATAGGAGTTATGAGAATGAGTTCTGGCTAAAGTCTGTGTAACAGTCATTTCAAATGCTCCAGGCCCAAATCTGCTCCCACTAAAGTCCCTGGAAAGACTCCAAGACAGCAAGCCAAGACCCTTGGTTTCTGTGCCTACTCTCCTTTAGTGCCTTTCCTCTGTTCATTTGTCCTCCACTTACAGCTGCTTTTTTTTTTTCCTTTTTTCCTGTCTGATCATTTCTGTCATTGCGTCCAACCAAACCTTCCTCTGGCACAGTGTCATTCCTTAAAAGTTTGTAAGAATTTGTTTCCTGAACCCATTATCTTTCATTCCCCTTCCTATTCCCCTTCCTCTTCCCCTTTCCTTCCCTTCTCAGGCTTTTTAGAATCACAGCTGGCCCTTCTACCCCAGACTGATATTTGGTATGACTCCAAATGTGTCTTTCCTTCCTGGTGGCTGCTTCCTGCCTGTCCCCTCACAAACACTTCTCTGATAAGCATCATATTGCCTCCTGCTGCTCTCTTCTCTTTTCCTTCACTGTCTCTTCTGCAGTTATCTTTCCTCCACTTCCACCTCTTAAGTTTCTTTGTTCCTGAGGATCCTTTCAACTACCTCATCTCCTGTTCTTCCTTTTCACATCACTCCAGTCTCTCATTCTCATCTCCCCTCAGTTTGTCTCCTCCTTGCTCCCTGTGCCTGCCTTTCTTTACTACACTTATAATTCCCCAACACTTTTTCTCAGAGAAGAAGCTGAGCATAGAGAGGAAGGGTGATATTTTTATTATTATCTTCAGGGGGATATATTTGTAACCTAAGTTAGATAAATAATCTCCTTATGCAATTGGTGGAGAAGGGTAGGACAACTTAGGAGGTTTATTAGATGCTTTCTTCCTTTTTTGAATCTGCAGGGAACCTAACTGACTCCACTGATTTACTAGCCTGACATTAATGAAGTCACATGAATATCCTCTGCACAATCTCACTTTTGTTTAGGTTCATGTGAAGGAGAGAGGGAAGGACAAAGTATCAATAACACGAGGACAATATTTGGCACTGACCAGGCAGCCTCAGCTCCTGACATACCTGGTAGGTGCTGGTGGAGTGTGGGGAGTGGCAGCTTTTCAGAGATCCAAAGGAGAGGAAAATGTTTTTGCAGACATCTGGGAGGAATGTGTCCCAGCCAGAACGGGGTTTTGGGGTGTGACAGCCAGGTCACCTTTGCAAAAGGCCCCTGGGAGATAAATTTGTTTGACAAAAAAGGTAGGGCCAACAAAAGTGGGGAGGAGTCACCCAGCAGAAGGAAGCAAAGAGATGAGCAATGTAGTGGTCAGAGGAAGAAGCCAAAAAATAGGTTGTTGTTTAGGAGACTCGAGAGGATCAATGTTGCTGGCACCCAGGATGCTTCAGTAAAAGTGAAGGAAGGGTGGCCATAGCAAGGTCCCAAGGCAGACAGACAGGGAGATGCTGGATGTGAGATGTGATACACAGAAACCTCAGGAATGGAAAACAGTTTGGATGCTGGAGTCCAGTAAGAGCCCTGAATCAAAGATGAACAGCTTGCTATTTCAATTCCTCACTCTGGGGACCTCCACAGACCATCTGTAGACCTGGGTACACCTCTGATATTTCCTCTGCTTGATTTCCTATATCCCCACCAGGTCCTGGGCTACAGCTGCTCTTGTGACACTTTGTATGTGCTCACTGAGGACAGAGCTGAACAGAGTAAGATCCTGCATCTGCTTCAGAGTCATAAAATACTGCTCTAAACAGGATAATGGTTAGAAACCTATTCTTTAGCTCCCCATTTTTTCACTTTGTTTACCTTGACAAGCCCACTGAAAACCACCCAGGTGGGTGAGTGAAAAGGAACATTAGTCTGGGACAACACCAAAGCTGGAGGACAGGGGGGTAGGAAGCTCAAAGGCTGTGTACCCTTTCACAGCTGACGTCTTTTTTCTTATTGCTGTATCTTTAGATGACTTCCAAGGCTATTAGACAACATTCTCTTAACAAATCCCTATCTATCCTTTACTGACAACCACTTGCAGCTCTATTCATTTCACCCACATAAAAGTGTTAGATTTTCCTTTTTCTCTTAATAAAGAAGAACTTGCCAAGTCTGGCTTTTCCCTGAGATCTGGTAATATGCAGAGCAGGAATGGTGGTGGGAATGCTCTCAGTACTCTCATAGTGAATAAACATGGGAATTTTCCAAACCAATTAAGAGCCAAAGAGGTGCAAGAAGACAAATACCATGGAACCATGGACATTTCAAGAGAAAATTAGCCTTTGACCTGAGACACAAAATAAAACCAATTTTTTAAAAGTTTTCCGAGGTAAGTGTTTTTACTGCAATCCCACTATTTTCCCTCCTCCTCAACAACGTTATACAAGCACCTTGCTTTGTCAAAAGTACAAAGCACTTGGGAGAGGACAATGCATCCAAAGTGACTCCAGAATAAAACAAGAAAAACCTTTCAGCACAAGGACTCGTGTAGGTGGGGGCAGAACACAAAGCACAAACAAATGCCCTGTGAGAGACTAGAGGAGAAGCTGCTTTCAATGTGAGGAGAGAAGGAGCCCTCACCCTTTCTGAGGCCTCCTCAAGGTAGCTGCAGAGCTGCTCTCTGACTTCCAGCCCTGTGAATTTCCACTCCAGCCTCGCTGTTTATAACCAGTACACAAAGCCCTTATCTCCCGAGCACAGCTTTAGATTATAGAGGGGGCACGCTGTCAAGAGAGGCTGTCAAGGCTAATGAGCACAGGGTTAACCCAGTGCTGCAGCAAAGGGACACCTCTGGAGCAGCTGCTGGAGGCTGCGTTTGCAGCACAGCCAGATGCTCATTGCTAGCTTTTCCCACTCTCCCTGGTTAGCTCCTATTGCTCCGGAGCTGCGGCTTGACCACCTCATCTCCCAATACCTAGGCAACCCTGACAGCCTTCGGAGCCCGCAGGAATGCGGTGCTTGCTGTGAGCCCGCGGGATGGGGAAGCACTTCCACGGGTGGGAGCGGTGTGCTTTGCAAAATATTGCAGCTGCAAACTGTTTTTTGTCACGTGTGTAACTTTCCGTTTGCCTTTCTGTAGGGATAGCGTGGCCTTTAAGCATTCCAATCAAACAAACAGGGCAAATCATCCTGGCGGCCAATTTTAATGGCAAAATGCAAGCGGCTCCTACAACCCACGTGGGAACTTATAAAAGCCAGCTGCCTTCATGAAGAACATCGAGCTGCTTCCCAGTGAGGGAACATCATACTGAGGTGGCACCCACAAATTCAACCTGACTACCTTCTGCCCCATGTTTTGGCATTATCCACCCAGAGAATGAGATTTTCTGACAAAACTATTGTTTATTCTGAGAAAAAGCCTTGCAGTCCTCTGTGCTCTAAGGTTATTGCTTCACAGCACAAATAAGGAAAGGTACAGTTGGTAGAGTGGAAAAAAGAGGAACCTTTTGGGAATAAATTGGTCTCTCATTGCTATAAATGAAAGGCAGCTTAAGACCGTTGAATGTGGAAATCACAAACATCCTGGTACATATTTTCCCATTCATATCATACATTCAGATAAATTGAAAGTGATCTTTTGTATCATACTTCCCCCGCCTATCCAATGCAGTCATTTCCCCTAATAAACTTCCTAGTGCTTTGTGTGGTCAAGTGTTAGATGTCCCCAAGGAATGAAGTTTCCATCACTTCCTTGCAAGACATTGCACATCTCCATCGAGGAGATTCCTGAGATTCAGTTCAGTGTTCCTTTTATAGAAACATTCCCATTACTCCTGATTATCCCCTGCATACATCCTTCAGTAAATCTGTTTAGCATTTACTTTTTTCTAACACTAGCGACAGTTTCCACACTCCTTCTTTGTCATCTCCTGACTACTTCATGGAGAAAAATTTAGGGACGGCATATTCACAGACAACCTCCCCCCTGTTTTTCGGTTGTTGTTTTTGAATCCCCTCCAGCATGCCTCTGTCTGCCTAGAAGTGCAATACACAGGACTCGGGGCAATATTGCACATGCTCTGCCTTCCCACATGTAAGAGGGTGCCTTCCCACGCATTGCCCACTTCTGCAGCTTAAGAAATACCACTTCCAATCAGCTAGCTGCTATCATTCCTAGATCTCCTCAACACAATTTATTCCTACTGCATATTTGAGTTTCAAGTTGTTTTTCTCCAGTTTGCATTTTTCCAAGTTGGAACTTGTATTGTTGTTTTCCAGACATTCTTTAATCTCTCTTGAATTGCTTCATATCACTTTCCTGTTTATAAGGGTGTTCACAGTCTTTCCCAGAGAACCATTGATGTGTTTTTCACTTCTTAAAAAAAAAAAAATTAGAAGTGTAATTACACAAACCATCAGAACACAGATATCTGCCGTGGAAGACTACATCTGCACAACACACAATGCCCAGCTCTAAGATCTACCTCTGTTCTTCCTCTACTGCTCTGCCTGTTTTCTAAAATCCAAACCATCACTAAAGGGCTCATGCAGTGTTTAAGTGAACACACCACAACCACAAGATCACCCATGGATTTCACTGGAGTGCTGCTTACTCTGGTTCACAGTGGAAAGCCACCACCATGGCTAGTTCCAGCAGCATAAGGATAATCATGCTGGTAGAGCTCATTCCCAAAAATTTACAATACCAAGTTTAGGAATAAAACTTGGGTGTTCCCTGCAGCAGGCCCCTGACCTCACCTTTATCACCTCCCAGAGTCCTGTGAACATCCCCTTGGCAATTTATCCTTCAGAAAGAAGCACAAAATAGTACTGTATTGAGGGGGGTTGGGGTTTTTGTTTTGTTGGGGTTTTTTTTTGTGGAAAAGAAAGTATCTGTGAAAAACGTGTATTCCCTTCTGTTGTGCAAGTCTCAGAGCTGGGGAGGCTGGGCTTGCAGGAGGCTCTCCCCATGTGAGCCAAATAGGTTTTTAAAGGGAGATGGCTACTGCCAGCAGCAGTTTCAGAAACGACACCATTTTCAGTTCAGTTTCACAGGCACACTTTAGAAATGGATCCTAAGGACGTGAGATTAGAGAGACAGGAGACAGCTTTCTCCTTCTCCTCCCCCACGGCTACCAGGGCCCTCCTCAGGCTGCTGTCCTGTCGTCCCTGCTTTCACATTCTTTTCTTCTCCGTGATCTCTGCAGTGCTGAGGAGTTGATGGAGCAGCTTCAGTGTTTTCTCCCAAGCAGATGAATGTGCCATCCCACAGGGCCTGGGAAAGCTATCCTTGCTGTTTGTGAAGCAGTCACGCTCTTCTGGGGACAGGTTTTATGCTACAAGTGGTGGGGCTTGTTTGCTTATTTACTTTTTCTCTATCTTTCCTTCTTCTTTTTCCATTTCCTGTTTATCTTTCCTTGCAGAACCCTTAAAACTGTGCAGTTCCTCACCAGAGAAGCTCTGGGGTAGGAAATGACACCTGAAGAGCAATACTATCAACAATATTATCAGTTTGGAGCCAGGGTTCAGAAGAAGTACATTGTCCAGCAGGAAGAAGCAAACCAAATACAGACACCCAGCCTAGGACTTGGGTGGGACAGTACCTTTGGACTTGGTGTGGTTTGTTTTGGTTTTTTTAATTTTGGTTTTGGTTTGGGGGTTTTTTCCCCTAAAGAAAACTGCCAGGAAATGTTTTGTTAACACGCGCTTAAAGAAACAACAGCTTGTAGCCAGGCAAGCAGGCCTCCAGCAGCAGTGCAGCATGGCATGGGGCAGAGCACACAGTACCAGCTCCTGCTTAATGGCATCACTGCCTGCAGTGGCTTCGGGGGCAGCCTGTCCTTGGAGGCCTCCTGTCCACACCCTGATCCAGCCCAACACGGCCCAGCTTCTGACAGGATCACAGCACAGGGACACATGTGCCTGCAGGCAAATGATCACACCAGAGGCTGCGACGTGACAGGGCCGGGAGTTACCCCAAGCACCGGGCCTGCCTTGGGTGAGCTCTGTGTCATCAGAATTAATGAACTGTCATGAAGGTGGCTGGCACGTAAAGGGGATCATTCACACCCTCCTCACATCCACAGCAAGGCAAATCAAAGCAGCCTGCTGTGCAGAGGTGCTGGTGCCCATCTGCCAGCCTACCTGGCACAGGCAGCGTGGAGACCAGCAGCACAACCAAGGGTGAACCAGGAGACCAAGGCTACACCCAAATGGAAGACAGCACGTTCACAATGCAGCACTCACCTTCCTGAGCGGCCATTGCCACTGATTTATAGAGCCAGCAAAATTCATTTATCCGGGCTGCCTTCATTTTATTGTTATTAATTGTTACAAGGGCTTTTTGGCAGGGATGGAGAAGCTTGTCTGATTAAAAATAGCTTTGGGGACGGCAGCTGGCAGAGTCACAATGAGAGGAGGATCCAGCTCCAGATCTTTCTTCAAAGAACGTGTTCCTAGCAAGTAATTGGGTGCAATCAAGTGCAGAGGTAAACACTAGCTCTTCCCAAGGTGTAGCTCAAGGCTCTGATCCTGACAGTCACTGTTTGCTGGCAAACACTAGGAAGGGTCAAAGACCTGCTCAAGTCTCCACAGACTTTCTGGCAGGACCAGTGTCCTACTGCTTTGCAAGGCTGGAGAGAAGAGAGTATTCTACAGCATGCCTGATTTCAGCTGCACAAAATACATCGTAACAGTTTTTAAAAAATGCAGCCTCAAGGGCTGAGAATCTGGTTTAATGCATGGGCATCTTCACTCTGTGGATGGTGCATGTGTGCTTCTGCAGAGCCCTTATCCACGTGCTCCAGGCAGCTTCCACAGCTTTCTCACTCTGCATTCTGTATTAAGCAGGTTTCCACAACTGGAAAAACAAGCAGGATGCTGAAGAATGGACACTCCAAGTGAACAGTGAGTGTGCTGAGAACTACAGCCACACTTCCCCATTTTTGATGCCGACTGATGGTTTAACTGCAGATCCTCACTCCCCATTTCCAGTAAACATCAGACCCACCTGAACACAAATATGACCTTGTCTCTATGTCGTGCACATTTTGATTTTCTCTGCCTGAGCTACCAGCGTGGTGCTGCAAGAATGGCTTTCAAACACTTTGAATGAGCCAGTGTTTCAGCTACAGGAGAGCTCTGCTGGTAGGTTCTGGCTGATGGAATCCAAGATCCTTGCTGCAGGACTGAGCAAGCCAGCTTTCCAGTATCCAAGTGCTCACCTCATCATCCAGCTTCACTTCCAGCCAAGCCAGAGAACAGCAGTACTTCTGGAGAGCTGCCCTCATCCATAGCCTTTGAACTCCTCATGAAGGACTCTGGTGCTGCCACAACTCACTGGCTCTCTGAAGAATTTGATTCTTGTGGCTCTTGGGCTCATGAAAATCATGTTATGCAGCCCCACAGATCAGAAGAGCTGGTCTACCTTTAATATGTTGCTTTGTAACACATTTTTGTGCTCACTTCCAGGAAAGTTTTGGCAATCTGTGAAGTTCACTCTTTGGAAAACATCTCACACTATGTCATTAGGTGAAAATGGCCTCTGGAACAGCTTAAAAATCGAAGTGCTTGCCCACATATCTATTTGCAGAAGGAGAGTGCCATGCTGCATATTTTTGTTGTGGGTTTTTTTTTTCACTCCAGCATATATGAGAAAAACATCTGAAACTGTTAGAATTTATACAGGCAGATCTGACAGCCGTTTGAATTTTAGTTGAACTATACACAACCATTGGATTTCCGAGCCTGCTTGCTGGCTTCCTGAATATGCACTCGGCAATCAGACCAAGTTTTAGCAGCTCCCACAGAAAGCACGGCTGCCGTGGTGACAACAGGCGGGTGCTCGCCGCTGTAAACCAAAAACCAATGCAGCGACACGGAAATCAATAACCCACAACAATTTATCATTGCTGAAGTTCCGGCCCCGTCTTTTGATTTTTTTTTTTTAACTGTTTTCTTCCTTTGCCACTTTAGCACGTTTGCTCGGGACTGCCTGGGCTAAAGGCAGCAGCACATCGTGCCCAGGAGAGCTGAGCCCTGAGCCAGGGCAGCGAGTGCCACCTACTGAAAGGCCAATTTTCCACCACCGCTTATTCGCCCACCCCGCTTCCCCCACCCAGCTTCCTCCAGGGCCTGGGATACACTTCCAAAAGACACAAAAGAGCAGGAAAGAGGACTTAAGTTGTTTATAAGGCCATAACCCCTCTTTTAGCAGGCAAAACCTGGGGGGCAGAGGGGCGGGGGGAGGAAGAAGGGGATTTGTTTTCCAGGTTTTTGGTCTGCCTTAAGCAGAAAGGTACACAAAGAGGGAAAAAAAGCCCCTGCTTGAAAACATTTCCTTTTAAATGGCATGATATGCCTTTAAGGGGTAGGTAGTAGGCAACGATCCATCTTCACCACATACAGACGTGCCTTGTTCTTCCATTTCTGGCTGAGTGATAAAACGTTAAATGTCATTTCCTGTATCAGTGGTTAACCACTAGATGCTGGATCAGAGATTTACCAGAAGTGCAATATTCAAAAGTGGACCTGCTGCTTTCAATAACCCTTTCTTGCACCCTGTGGGAACCATTTAACCTTTGAGAGAGAGGAGAAGAGAGAAAACATAAAGGGAAAACAAAACAAAAATACCCTGGATTTTGGTAGGGAGAAAATTCTTGAGCTTGGTGTCAATGGCTCACACTTCATACAGGCAGTGATAGGGATAAATCCTTCCCCAGCCCCATCACCAAAGCTTGTGAGAAAGGGAAGCAACTGAGCTGCTCCTGAGCCCATGGTTCTGTCGCAGATCAGGCACTGGGGGATGCGGCTGTTTGTTTTGCACTGATTTTCCTCCACTAAAAGCCATCATATTTAGCAAACAGACCAACACTGGAATCTAAAACACGTACTCCCTACCAGCCCTTACTTTCTTTTACCAGCCTTACATCTTACATTGCAGAGGAGAGCAGCTTATCTGCCCAGGCTGTATTCATTTTATTAGTGTCATCACGGTCAGTTTTGGGGTTGCATGGATGAAAAATCATTTTGAGAAGAGCAGCTGGGAGAGTCAGGAGCAGATAAGGAAATTTCAGTTGAGGCTGCATTTCTGAAGGCTGAATTTTGAACATGTGGTTGTGCAATTGCCTGCGCAAACAGAGGGTTATTTTCCTAATTACATAATATTTGTAAAGCACTTAGAACATGAAATGGCTAAGCACACATCAAGAAATACCAGTTAGAGAAAGTCGTGGCCAAATAGTGGTGGACAAGAATATAGAAATAATAGCAGCAGGTGTTTGGACATACACCTGATGTCCAAACTGCCTGGCTGTGGCTCTTGGCTGCAGCAGCACCCCTTGCTTTACACTCCAGCCGCTGAATCCTTGCTCTCAAAGTCCTCCAACAACTTGCCTCAGTTGGAGAAAACCTTTTTTCAGGCTCTGCCTTTGCTGTGTGCACATACCTTGCACGACACAGCCCTTGCCCCTGAAGACAGCCCGCAGGGGATATTGCAATTGAAATAATAAATAGTAATAACTTCAGAGTTGAGGTACCTCACTCCTTTCTACCTCTGCCAACGAGGAAACCCCCACATTTCTTCTGTCATTCCTATTTACTCATCTGCACAGCAGCAGCACCCAGCTGACTCAGGCAGGAACCTGACCCCAGCCATGGTAGGTGCTGTGCAAACACTCTGTGGCCACACAGTGCCTCCCTGGCAGCGCTGATGCTCTCAGACATGAAAGGGAAACACTCCCAGCATCCCAGGCCAGACACAGCTTGACCACAGGTACCCGTGCCCTACGTGGAGTTTAGTTCCTGAAGCAGACTCAAAGAGGCAACAGGAATTGGACAAATTGGATCCTGGACTGTCCAGGCAAACAAGGGCAGAGCACGGTGTTTGCCCAGCACAGCTCATGTTGCTGCCACAAAGAAAGTTGAACTGAGTCCAGGGAGGAGGTTTCTGTGTCACTCAGGGAAAAAATGGGATAGTGGAAGATCCAAGAAGATTGCCCCAAAAGGCAAAGTGTTTTTATTCCTCACTCCAAAAGTAACAGGAAATCTCCAAACTACTCATCCTTTCCCAGGAACCCTGGCTGGAAAAAAATCCAGGGGCCTTGCTATTTTTCTGCACAGACACACACACACACACATACACACACACAAAGGAGCCCTGCAAAGACCTTAACACCAGCTGTGCTTGCCCTTGCCAGAACTTCCTGAATCCACCCCCGGTTATACCCTTGCTTGCCAAGCAATGCAAATATTCGAGAGGCCACCTCAATTCTGCAGTGCCTGGTGTAAAAATCTGCATCAAACCCAAGCAGTAAAGGCTGTGACTCACGGCAGCTCGGCAGCCAGAAGTCTTGTAAGGCAGGCCAAGCTTTTATATAGCAGGAGGTCACTGGAACACACTCTGGCTCACCTCTCTCATCGATCAAAAGAGTGCGACTGCTCAGAAACATCTCCTGCTTGCCTTCCTTTTTTAAAGTCCAATGCTAAGAAGCTGTTTCCCAGTGGGCAGAGAACGGGATGACACAGATACCGTATCTCAGGGAAAGAAAATGTAGTTTTGTCTCAGCAACTGCTGAAACTTACAGCACAAATGAATTCTGCTGTGTAACCCAGAGGCTGTAGCCAAGAGAAACTTGAGTCAGAAGACCTGATTTCAGTTCCTGCCTCTGCTACTGACCCACTGTTTGATCTTGGGTTAGTCACTTAACTGCCCCTGGAAATGAAGACTTCCTTTGATGACTACTGCTTGGGAACAGCCTGGACACTGTCAAGGACATGGAAGGGCTGGTGGCATCTGCAGCTGAGGCACAGACTGGCCTGGTGCTGCAAGGCCTCTGTGGAAAACGGGTGGTGACAAAGAAGTAAGGTAGAACCCAGGGCTTGCATAGCTTGTGAGGTGTTAAAAAAAGAATTCACAAAAGGGGGATACCTCTCCTCTCCCCATACATTGGGAACCTGGAGTTTCTGGGCTTCCAGTATGCAGCACAAGCAAGACAAGCCTCATCAGAGAGCCAGGGGATGACTTGCCTGTCATGCTCCAAGGGGCAAATCTCTGACCACATCAGCAATCCCACACATCCAGGAACTATGAATCAGGGCTTCAGAAACTTCAAGTCTGACTTCAAGTTTCCAAAGCATGTCCTTGCTTACTGTTTCTTTTTTTTATATATGAGTACACAGATTATTTTCCATATTTAATTGACTCCAGAAGCTGGAACTAATGATCTGTTTGTCAGCATGTAACTCTCAGGACAGTATGGCCACCCCTTCATGCTTCATATTTGAAAAGCTTTTTCTGCTCCTCTGTAGTTCTGTAATGGACCACACCTACTGCACAGAAGAAATAATTTTTGACTAAAGACTAAGAAGAGACAATCTCTTGAGAATTTTATTTTCTTTTTATTTCAGGTCTGCTTTATACCTCAGAACTGTACTGATTTTAAGTCAGTTCATTGCAGACCGAGGACACACAGATTCATTAAACCACATCAAATCAAATGTCTCAATTTTAAGAACCGGGAGTAATAAATTTAGCCCTCAACACCTACATCTCCATACACAAGATGGTCTCTCCATACACAAGATGGTCTCTCCATATGATACACAGCTCCAGGCTTCAGCTTCAAGCCTGGCTTCCCTCTCTGCTCATCCAAATGAACTATACTGATCTATCTCAGCGGTGAATATGCAGCTTCTGTCCCAAGTGCGTGCTGCCTTGCAGCAGCTTAGCTGAATTCTGACCCAGCCGCACTTCTCCGTGCCTTCACATCTGTCTTTCCAAAGATCCCCTGACAACTGCAGGAAGGAATGGTGTTGCCATCCAAAGGCCTTGGGAGGCTGAGGCCAAGAACCCAAGAGAAACACAACGCGAGGCTACCACACCCCTGGGGCTACCACAAGTAAACAACACTTCGAGCTGGCTTTAAGCAAGGAACAAAGGAACACAGACCTGCCTTGTCCAGAGTTTGTTTCCACAGGTATAGTCATAACAATCCCCACAGCAAAATTAGGGAAAACCCGACAGCATTATGTTTATTCAGGAAGACTTGTATTGATGTCCTCCTGCAAGGCCCCAAGCTGAGCTGTGGTGCGTTTTTATCCAGCAAAAAGCAGCAGTAGAAAGCACCCTGGTGTGTGCCTTTTACCTTATGCACTGAGTGTAAAATTTAGGTTTATACTGTTTGGTTGGTCAAGGCTTCAACATGTGATAAAAACCCTGAGGGCATAACATGGATGTAAAAGACTCATTTCCATGGTCTAGACTTCAAGGAAGTACAGCCGTGGTCACCCCTGAAATATGAATTAGTTTCTTGGTCAACAGTTTCTGATGTATAGAAATCTTAGCATTAGAAGATTAACTTGCTACGATTTACATTTTGAAGATTTCCTCTTTAAGCACAAGAGTTATGAGTTTACATTAAAAATAAAGTGATAGTTTTATCGGGTGATTGCAGGAACAATGGTGTAATGGGGAAAAATCCCTGCACTTTTCCAGTATGTAGCTCATATGAGACAACCACCAATACTTCAAAAGTAGTGTTGCTTGCAAGTAAATCTTGAGATAACCCAGACACAGAAGCCGCCAGGGCAGTACAAGAGATGTGCAGACACAAATAAGAAGTAAACTGGGAAAAACTGGTCCTTTGGGGAAAGGAGGTGTACTGGGCAAAACTGGGAGGGTTTCACTGTCAGGGGCTCTGGGGGTGACCTGTGGAGCCCAAGAACTGCCCTGGGCCAGGCACAGCCACCTGTGCCCCATGGCAGCAACTCTGGGAAGGCCAGAGGAACACTTCCTAGGAAGCAAAGAGCAGCAGCTGAAAGCCATTAAGCACCCAACTCCAGCGCTGTGTGCCACTGCCCCCTCACTGAAAAGCCTGCGAGGGACTCTGTGTAACCTGCAATGAAAACTCGGGCAGTTGAGCCTTAGGACCAGCGAGGAAAAATCTTTGGCACAAGATCAGCTTGGGGAAAGAGAAAGAAAGGTGAATGACAACAGGAGACAACTCCTTTTCTCTGTTCCTAAAAACAACAATAGCTCACAGCTTATTACAAGAGCTGGAAAACTGTTTCATCCTGCTCCCTGACTCAAGCTGCTGTAAAATGCAATTATCTAGGATGCCTTTCTAGGTCTAGTGCTCTAAACTTGGGAAGGCCAAGCATTTATTCCCTTATAAGGTTCATTTTGCAACTACCCACTTCTTGCAATGTCTCCCTGCCTTCCAGCTGTTTTATTTTCCCCAAACTTTCCTTACTTCTTTCCAGCAAATAGGGTAAAGTCTCTCAAGTAGCTTTACTTCTCTAAATTCGTCACTCATTCCCTCACAGACCTGAAATTATAAACAGCTGTCTACAAAAACACAATTGCTTCTAGAGTAACCAATGTTAAGGGTTCCTGGAGAGGGTTATGACTTCAGCCTGTGTACAGGGAGAGGGACGGGGGTGCCAGAAACAAAGATCCTGTTGCACTGTAGTTTCCCTCAGCCTGAACAATAGAGGGACACGTGGGATGTACAGACAATTCCTTATAAAGAAAAAACGCCTCTCAGTTTACTCAGGAAGCTGCAGGAAACCAAAAGGGATTGAAAACCCCAGCGAAGCAGGTCCCCTAGTGTGTCCCCCAGGTAGATGTGACAGCAAGGAGAGCGACCCATGCAGATGTTCAGGGAAGCTGCCAAGGAGTAAATGCCTTGGGCAGTGAATCAGCCTCTCTGGCATGGCCTCTGAGGCCAAGTGACTCCATCCAAAAATGCTGAGGTGAGGGGAACAGGGTCACTGGCACCAAGCACCCTCAGAGGAGCACCTGGCCACTGTCAGCTCTTTGGGCAAGAAATGTTATGGCATTAACCCACATGAATCGCTCAGGAGTCAAGATTTTCCAGACTTATGTATGAGCACGTAAAAGCACAAAGGTTATTTTTGTTAGCAGAAATTAGCACCAAATAAAAGCCAAAGCTACTTCCCTGCAAACTGTCAGGAACTTCCTGTGGAGAAACCCAACTGCTGAATGAGAAACAAGATTGACTGTTAGTGTGAATGCTTTCAAGGTTTAACTTCTGCATAACTGTTTACACGAGTGTATTAATTTAGACTTGAATTTTTCCTACTCAGTGCCTGATGACTCTGAGCAAGCAAGACTCAGTGCTTCCAAAATGCCAATATCTGGGTGATCTCAGCATTCCTGTTCACAAACCCACTGTCAACTCTGGTACTCCTACCTGCCCAATGAGAGCTTTGCCCTTGCAAACACAACTGTAACAACATCAGCAGCAAACATCACCTTAAAAAGCAAAGTCTCTTCTCTGCTTTCAGTCTTTTAAAACTCTTTATATTTTTGGTCATGAGACAAAGCATTTAATCTTCTGCAAATGGTATTCCCTAAGTGCAAACCACTGTCTGGTAGACAGATCTCTAGCAAATTATTTTTCTGAAACAAATGAGCATTCATTTGTTTTGCATGCAGGCATGGATCTGGATGCAGATTTCATCAAAGTATCCACCACAGTGCATGATAAAGATGATTCCAGCCTTGGAACTTAGTGCACTCGGCAGAAGTGCTGTTTTCCTTGTGTTTAGACAGGCCATGCAGAGTCTTGTGAAGAGAAGAAACATCTGTTTTCATCCCATAATGCAGTAACCAAGAGAGAACAAAAGCAACATCTTCACAAGAATCAACAGGGCACCTTCCCCCCCTGCCCCTCTCTCCAAGGTCCATCTGTATTAGGGTCCACCTGTGTTTTGCCACAGGAAGAGGAGAGGGGAAAGGGAAGTGGAAAAGGCTTCTCTATTTAATGGTGCAGCACCAGAAAAACAATCCAGGAATAGAATGACCATATTTTAAAAACTGAGGATTTTGATTTGTGACATTCCATTCCATTCCATTCCATTCCATTCCATTCCATTCCATTCCATTCCATTCCATTCCATTCCATTCCATTCCATTCCATTCCATTCCATTCCATTCCATTCCATTCCTACCACCTTGTGAAGGTGTCTTGATACCACCACTGCCAGCTCCTCTACTTCCAGCTTACTGGGTAAGATCAGGAATGTCTAGGTGTGGAAGATTATGTCTCAACTACTTGAATGTCAAGAGCCCTCAGGGTATCTTTTGACACACAAGTTATCAGTCTCAGTTTTAGCTGATATAGACACTGTGTTCCCTCTGTGCCCACGCTGTTTGTTCCTGTGCCCAGGCCAAGTCCTCTGTTTTGCTTGTGCAAGTGTTTGAAGCATGGAATTGATCCCACTGAAAACTAACTTCCCCCATCCCTGCCCTCCTGCACTCTGTTTTTTCTGGCTCTCAGCTGGATCAGATCACTGTGCAATCACACAAAGGGTGGTGCCAGCAAGTAGAGGGTGGGAAGAAATTCCGGAAGGGTTTGCTCCTCTTGGTGGCAGTGGCAGCAGCTGGACTGACAGTGACACTGCAGACACACACAAACCACTGCTCAAGAGCAGGAGAAAAGCCATTGCTCACTGTTCACTCATGCTGAGGGGCATCCAGCTCCAGGCAAACACCCATGGGCTTCTGTATGGCAGAGGAAACTATCACATAAACACTTTAGAATAAGATCAAATTCTTTAAAACAGACTGACAGAGGACACTCATGGGTCTCTGACAGAGAGGAGGGAAGCCCACGCACAGTTGTGGGCTGTGAAGGAACCATGCAAACCCCGCTGGGCCTGCTCTGCTCCAAGGCTCCTCTGCTGCACCATCCCACAGCAAAGGTCCTCGGGAGTTTGGGGATGGATCAGTTGGGTCGAAACTGCCCCAAGCGGGATGAGAAGCGTGAGGAAGACAGACTTTGATCTGTGGAGGATGTCTGTGGAGTGAGGCTTTAAACTAAAATTGGTGAGGAAGTAGCAAAGCACAAGGCCTGAACAGATGAACAGACAGCAGGCAATGGCAGCCACAACTACGGTGTGTGAGGCAGGAGCAGGGAGGCTGGAAAAGCTGCCTGTGGGTAGGCACACACATGAAATAAGGCGAGGTTTTCTTTCCAATGCAGAAAAAAACCCCACCTGTTCTCCCCTTTCCCTCCCCGCGGCGCAAAAGCAAATGGGATCTGTCTCCCTAAAGCAGAGCCACCATACATTTTCTCCCACAGGTTCTCCGCGGGTTTTGAACTGATGCAACCCCGTGTGAGAGGGAAATGCCACGGGTGTGTGTTCTCCAGACAGGGGACAGGAGAAAGGAGGGTGTTTGAGGGGTGGATCCCGGGGGTATCCCGGCTGGATCCCGGGGATATCCCGGCTGGATCCCGGGGGTATCCCGGGATGTCCCGGCACTGTCCCCATCACGCTTCCATGGCGCCACCTGGCGGCGGCGCGGGAACGGGCGGCCTCGCCGGGGGCCTCCTCCCCAGTCAATTAAAGTTTAAAAATTAATTAAAACAAAATTAAAACAAAAATTTGACGTGTAATTTTAAAAAAACCCACCGTAATAAAAGCTAAACAAATCCTTGGCCGGAGTCCCGGCTTTTGCTGAATCCTGACAGTCAGGCAGCTGTCAAAGCGGCCATGTCACCTTGGTAAGGTGTGGATTAAAACACTTAAAAGTGAAATTGGTCTTTCTAGGGATTTTCCCAATAGCGTGACGCATTAAGAAACACAGCGCGGTCACATGAGGGTGGGTAACACCCCGAATCCACAGAGGAAAGCCCCAAAGGAAGGGGCTTACCTCGCATCCCAAAGCCTTACAGTGAACTGCACTATTACCTGCTTTGTCAGATCATCTCCTCCTCAGGAACACTCATCGAGCCCTACCTGTTCAGCTGTGTTTGCAACAGGGAAGTGTTGTCCACGTTATTATTCAGCTGAGAATCTCCTTTTCCTAAAACACGAGGTTAAAGCCATGGTGCCCAAAGCTTGGTACGTCTTTGGAACCATCAGTACCCAGACATGGAGCTTCCTAAGCTGAAGGTGAGAATTCAGTGGAGGAAACACTGCAGGAATTTCTGCCCATGGCAGCACCTAAATAAACACTCCAGATCTGAGGATGACGAGGACACTTGCAACTCCCATGTAAATAATTAATGGATTAATCTATCACCCTGTGATCTGCACAAGGCTGGCCTTTACTGTTCTGCCATCTTCTATGGAAAACCAGGGAAATAGAGCTTATAAAGCAAGAATTTATGAAGTGAGAGGAACATCAGGTTGCTGTCCTGGGCTCCATCTGTGAATGAAATACATATATATATACAGTAAGATATACTTGCAGGAAAAGTATTTCTTACCATTTTCTGGAGAAGCAATTGTTTCTTCAGTTGTCTCTGTGCTGCTCTCTTCTGGCTTGTGTACCAAAAGAAATCCAGTCCAGGGGTTACTTTTGTACTGGGAGCTTCATGGCACAGCTTGATGTTTCCAAGAGCCTGGGTGCCCCCAGAGCAGGCTGCTCCATGGGAAAAGGCAGCCAGGAGCTGGAGGTGGGAGCAAGCAGCGTCCTCACGGGCACAGGACAGTCCCCAGTGCTTGTGCAAGGTGCTTGGTGATCCGAACCAGCCAAGAGGCTCAGGAGGAGTCAGGGTCTGGATCGGCAGAGCTGCAGCACAAAGAGCGAGGCCTGAGCGAGATGTAAAACCCCTGAGCACAGCAGGGAAAAGCCTCCTCCCCAGTAAAGGCTCCTGCTGTGGCTCTCCCTGCCATCCCATCTGGTGTCACCCAGTCTCACCATGCCTGGTGGCCCGGAGCCTCAGTGCCAAACGCTGGGGAGGAGTGGGGAATGCCAGACTGTTCAGAGAGGAGGAGAAGGACAGCAGCGCCTCCTGGACCCCCCAGCTCACCGTGCCACGCCACGCACTCCATTGCAATACACGGAGAGAAGGTGAAAACACTCCGGAAAAGCTCCATCATTTGGTAACTTTAAAAAACAAAATAAAGTTTCCATCTAAACCAAGGAAGCAAGGGTAGCAGCACCGCTCAGAAATGTATTTGAACGCGCAGTGTATCTTTGTGGGATCTCCCCTGGCACATTTCATTTCATTTCATTTCACAGTGACGAGTGCCAGGAGGGACACTCAGCCGCCTTTCGGTGCCTCGGTCTCCTCTGGAGCTCAGTCTGTGTTTCACGCACTCAAACACCAGCTCGGGCAGGCGGCCTCTTGCCAGGCAGAAGAGCCAAAGCCGGCTGGGTCTCGTGGTTCTCCAGCGGAGCCATCAGCTCGTCCGGGGTGCGAGGGCCCGCTTCACCGCCGAGGGACGGCGGCTCTCCCGGGCCCTGCAGCCGCTTCACCCACCGGGTGTCGCTGCCCGACGCCTTTTCCCCGGGCGGGGCCGGGGCCAGGATGGGACCGGGTTGGGTTTGGGGCTGGGGCTGAGGCCGGGGCAGGCCCACAGGCCCCACAGCCCCCACAGCCCCCACAGCCGCAGAGCCCCACAGGCCCCGCAAGCCCCGCAGGCGCAGAGGCCCCACAGGCTCCACAGTGCTCACAGGCCCCGCAGGCCCCACAGTGCTCACAGGCCCCACAGTGCTCACAGGCCCCGCAGGCCCCACAGGCCCCACAGTGCTCACAGGCCCCACAGTGCTCACAGGCCCCACAGTCCTCACAGGCCCCACAGTCCTCACAGGCCCCGCAGGCCCCACAGGCCCCGCAGGCCCCACAGGCCCCGCAGGCCCCACAGGCCCCACAGTCCTCACAGGCCCCGCAGGCCCCACAGTGCTCACAGGCCCCACAGTCCTCACAGGCCCCGCAGGCCCCACAGGCCCCACAGTCCTCACAGGCCCCACAGTCCTCACAGGCCCCGCAGGCCCGGCCGGCGCTCCCCGGGCAGCGCTGCGGACAGGGGTGGCCAAAGCCGCTGCTCCAAACCCCCGTCCCCCGCTGCTCTTGCCCAGCAGTCTGGACGCCCGTGGGGAGCTGCTGTGCAGGGCAGCAGCTGCTGTGCAGGGCAGCAGCTGCTGTGCAGGGCAGGAGCTGCTGTGCAGGGCAGGAGCTGCTGTGCAGGGCAGGAGATGCTGGCGTTTTTGGCAGAGGATGCGCGGAGGCACCGCTGGCCCGCCTGCACCCAGCTTAGGAAGGCCCTTGGAAGGCCCCGGCACTGCTGGTGCTGGTGAGGACAAACCCTAACCCGAGCCTTTCCGTCTCTCAAAAGAAGCTCTTTCGCTCTTTGATTTATTTTTCCCTCCTGGAAACAAATATTTCCTCTCAGCAGAGCTCACAGTCTCTTCCAATTTTTAAGGGAAATCTTCTTACACTTTTGGCTCAATATACATCATAAAAATCAACATAGAGAACCTCGTTTTAGGCTCAGTGTGAGAAGCTTCATGAAGAGACTGAGAAGCCAAAGAGAACCCAAATGTGAACATCCTGGAAAGTGGGGAATTACACTGCCATCATTCAGAATGTTTGCTCTTCTAGCCTCTTTCAGGAAAGGCTATTGAAATAAATTTTCCTTGTGAGACAAAGCAGTGGGACTAAAATAGATAAGCATAACAAAGCAAAAATAATTAAAGCACATTAAAAATTATTAGAGTTTCCCCTTTACATCCATCTTGCCTACTCTGGAACAGTTTCCCGTTCTGTTTGTTTGAAAAAGGTACTGCTAAATGAAAGGAGTCAGATCACACCTTCCCATACACCCACATCTACCCAGGCTGGCTATAACACTTTTAGAAATATCTCTGTTCTTCTGTTGTTCCATAATGGACAAAGTCAGGTCCCTCCACCCAGAGGTTTTAGGAACCCACAGCTCCAGCCAAGGAAGAAAGCTGGCTGCAGCTTTTCCTGTGTGCTGGAAATTTCCAAACACGGACTGCCGTGCTATTCCCTAAATACCACCAGAATCGAGGTGTTTTGTTTTGATTTTCAGTTTATAATTATAGCCAGGATGGCTTTCTCAGGGGTATATTCTGAGGTGGCAAGTGGCAGAAAATCACTGGGTCAGTGGCTGTATGTCAGAGGAGGACACTGCTCCATGCTCCATCGCTGCCTCAATCAAATCAAAGCAAATTAAATCAAAGCAAAGCAAATCAAATCAAACTGAATGGAAGTTTTTCTTTGCCAGTATATTTCAAAAGTTATGCAGGGCTATAGATACAGCTCTGGTTATAAGGTCAACACAAATGCCAAATGGAAAATGGCCAATTTTGCTTTTTTTGGGTCACAATATGACACACAACAAGGCAATCATTTCTATGGGATCAGGGTAGATACAATGGGGCAGAGTTGGCACTAGTTTGGTTTTGCTCAGTCTTCCCTCTTTCTGACTGTTTCTATAAAATACAAAAGTTCACCATTAAAGCTATGGTTGTTTAGTTATTTTTTTTCCTGTTCCCTTCAGGCTGCCCTCCCCTTTACTGGGCCTCAAATACCACTTCCCTTTCTCTCCACCCCCTGCCCTCCTTTTGGTGTTGGAACAAATATATTCTGCATCAGGATGTGGGGTATGTTTGAAAAGAAAACGAAAATTGAAGTTTTTGCAGTCCAGGGCTTGACAGATCATTAATAACCCTTAATATGCAATCTTTCCATCTGCTATTCTTGCTCTTAGATCAGCTGGTCCAAGGAGAGCAGGAAGGAAATAGGAAGCTTCAGTGAACACAGACAAAAAACCTTCTATAAGCCTGCAATGTGCATGTGAACTCCAAGCTGCTATTCCCTGGGAAGTCCAAAGTTCACTCTGCCCATATTTCTGTTCCTACCAGTAAACTCCTCTGTTGGAAGGAGAGGCACCAGGATCAGCTTATCCCTGCAACAGCCTCAGATGAAGGTGCAGCCTCAAGTGCTTTTGTTCTCCTCCCAGCCAGAAGTCCCTGGATGGCAACTTTATGGAACAGGGAGCCAACTTGGAGCCAAATAAGTTTGCAGATCATAGAAAATTGGGAGGAGCTGTTGACTCCTTCCAGGACAGAGAGACCCCCACAGAGAGATCTGGATGAAACAGAGAGATGGGCAATCACCAGCCATGTGAAGTTTAACAAGGGCAAGTGCCAGTCATATTTCAGAGTGACTGGCCATGCCTTTATTTTACATTAATCTTTCACAAAACATCTTTGTGTTTTGTTGTAGGACCCTCTGGTGCCTAATTGGGGTGTTCCTGCCAAAGGTAGAGAGGTTTATTGTTAATACAGGTAGTGCCTCTTGGGATTTTCCTTGTACATCCACCCAGATCAGCATCAGTACTTGTTATATCAGCAAGTTTAGGTTTAAAACCTGCTGATTTCACTGTGTTGGGGTTGCAACAACAGCATTTAGCCCTGTGCAGGCGATGGAGGGATTTATTTTATCAGGGTGCTGGGTGTGCCCTGCAGCTGATTCCTGCTGTGCCAAAGGGAGCCAGCCCAGTGGGGCAGCCTGTGCTCCCAGCAGAGTGGGCCCTGTGCCCCTGCCCTTCCCTGGAGCACCTACAGCCTCAGGTGAGAAGCTCCCACTGTCCATGTGCACAAAGGAGCTCTGTCCCAGCTCATGGCCACAGCCTTCCTTGCTCCAGTGAGCAAGCAGGAGGCAGAAATAGCAGAAAACAGCCTTCAGTCAAACATTTTACTTGCCTGTAGCTTACCTTTGCTTCAGCTCTCAGGAGATGATGGTAAATGCAGTATTTCTCCAAAACCAGGCTGCTGAGTCACAGAAGGCACCCTTGGCTCTTCTCATAGCATCACACCATAGAAGGTCTTTCCCTTCCTGGGCTGCCCAATGGGAGCAGAACGCTGCTCCCAACACACACGTGGGGGTGGGCAGAGGGGCAGCAGGGAGCTGAACTGCAGCCAGGCACAGAGGGGAACAGCTCCATTCCCCTGTGCTCAGGCACTCGTCTCAACGTGGATTTACTGCCTGCTGCAAGGGCTCAAAATCTGGAACAAGTTCAGGGTTAGAAGTTCACAGCTGGGGCGTTGCAGTGTGAGTGAAGGGTGAGAACCAGGCACAGACCATTAGAGCTGGTGCTGTGCTTGTTACCTGAACCCGAGGTACTCCTGCCAGGGGTGCTGCAAACTCCAGCAGTGAGTCAGGAATTCTGGTGCTGTTGCACGATATCCCACACAGCAGGTTGTGGGGTGGGGTTAGGAGATGTTCTGGGCTTGGAGCTACTGCAATCCTTCCTCATCAGCCTGACTCAGAGAAGGTTTCTCCTGTGGCCCATGTCCTGCTCCACTGGGTACCTGCTGCAGCCAAAGCAGAAAACTTTTCACTGTACAAAATGCAGAGATGATGCATGTATCCTGCCTGGGGAGGTGGAAGTGATGGGTTCCAAAAATTTCTTGCTGGAATCAGCAGCTTTACTGACTGACTTTTAAGCTAGTCTGCCCCTCATCTTTCCGCCCCAGAGTCCTTTGGCAGATCCATGCCAAACACAGCTATTTTCTCTTAGGGGAAGCTCAGATGCTTCCCAGCCAAAGCTGGCATGCTGGAAGAGAAACAAACCAAATTCAGCCCTGGTTACTGGACGGAGATAATTTTTAGAAGTCTAAAATCTAAAGTGGAACTTTCTGTCTGCCACTGCAGTGGTCCTGCCTTAAATATTAATTACACACAGTGCTGCAATGGAAACTTTGCATTATGCTTATATCTTCCCTAGAGATCTGAACTTGGATTTTCTTGAATGCCAGCTAGCTGTTCTTAGCCTTGCTGATGTATTACTGCCTCTTGGAGAATTCCACCAGTATTATCCTCCCTGCTCCCCCAAGCTGAAATGATGTGTGCAGGGATCAGCTGGGTTGGTGCTGTTTGCTGCCCAGGCAAGAGGACAGCCTGCACCACGGAGCAAAGCCCTGCCCAGACTGAGCTCTCTGCCCGTGTCTGTGGCAGAAATGCAGGCAAGGCTGGGCTATTTCTGTCAGGCAAAAGGCCTGAAGGAAGTCCCTGGTGCTGCCAGCACTGCCTAAGCATTCAATGGAGGTGCCTGTAGTGAAATCAAAACTTTTTAGTTGGTGAAGGTTCTAGGACAAACATCAGAGGTAGGAGTATGAACTTCCTCTCTCATTTTTACTGTTTACATTGAAATTACTGCTGCTGGCCATCAGACAAAACAACAAATCAAAGCAGCTTTTCTATCTCGGGTTTTTTTCCAAAGCATTATAATTTGGAAGGCTGCTGACTGCCAGGTACAGAGCAGAGTTCTGTCTTCCTCCAAACCAATATGACAGTGCAAGAGAGCCCAGAAGGCAGACTTTCCCAAACACTTCAAGAGAAACATATCAAAAAGCTTTTGCACTCCAGGGATACAGGAAAAGCACCTGCACACTCTGTATTTAAAGCAGCTGTGTGTCTGGCTACAGCTGGCTTGGGGTTGGTTTTGTTGTTTTTCTTTTTTTTTTTTTTTCCATCAAACTGGTGTGAGTTTGGGTCTTGGGCAAAGTGCCTTCCTGTAAGCACCTGGGTTACAAAGTCCTAAATTTAGTCGTGACAGGACACAAGATGAAAACCCCAAACCTTGAAGGTTTAAACACCCAACTCCAAGCCTGAAACCCAGACTGGATATCTATCAGACCACAGAACATATCCTAGGTCCTGCCTGGAAATGGATTTCTGTCCCCCCTCAAGAACTTGCAGGTGCTCTGTTGTGCCTTGGTGTGATGTGTCAAAGTCCTAAGCAAGGGCAGAGTTCAGGGCTGAGGTCACCCCTCTGCTCTCAATTAAGGCAAGGAGGAAAGACAATATCCCATTTTTGAGTGGTAGGGCCTGTCATGTTAGACAGTGTCTGCATTCAATTAAAGAACACAAATTAGCCCTTAGTGACAGAAGAAAAACCAAAATGAGGGCCGGTTTGATGGACCAAAATAAAATGTGAGACAGGAAAGATTTATCACCCCCACAAAAATGTTTGGAATACACACTGGAAAGAAACTTCAAGCAATCCATGGAAATGCTTTGAAAGGGGTGTGACTCACAATCACTTTGAAGGCCAAATTTTCTTTTTACTTTCTGCCTTTGGAAAAGGTTTTAAGACTCAGGAAGTGTATTTTGCTCTAAATATGGGGGCCTGGGGTAACTTTCCCCTCAGCACCTCAGCACCTTGTGTTTTGTTCCTCAACTTTGGAGAAAGGAAGTGGGTTGAGGCTGCCACCTCCTCTCCTGCTTGGACAGAGCACAGGACAAAGCACAGGACAATGCAGACCTGCGTGGAATCACTCACCAGGCCCTCTCACACAAGGAAAAGGAGCAGGAAACCTGCAGAACATCCTAACTGCCAGCATTCAATACTAGGAGTTTTCAAAAGAAAGGGTTGGAAGGGATCACATCATTCTACCTACAGGTAGTGGCTCCAGCCAAGCAAGGATGAGACTGGAAACAACTCTGGGAACAAATCTGGTGTTAAAACTATGCGTGTGAGTTTGCAGTTTATTCATGAGGATTCAGGAGGGACATTATCAAGCATCTCAGCCTTAAAGTAAGTCGACTAATTACCTTCTGGCCTCAGGGTCTCTCTTTCTAGCAGCCCAAGGATGGGTGAAGATTGGTGCTCTCACAGCTATCACAGAGCTGAGTCTTTTGGTGTAGCTGTTCCCCAGAAGGATGTCAGCTTCTCCTGTGCATTCTGGAATGAAAATCTACGTAAACCCAAAAGCCCACTATCTGTGGGTTTTTTCTGAAAAAGTTGTGATGAAAACAGTGGAGATGGCTGTAGTTACAAAGAAGGCACTGAGCTCTTCTAGGCATATATATATACACACATATATTAAATATATATATTTATATGCCGTGCCACCCCAAGCCACAGAAGCGCAGCTTCAGACCTTCCCCTCCTTCTGAGCAATGTCTTTCTTTCTGCCTCAGAGGGTGCAAGGAGGAAGGGCCAGCAGCTCCCAATCTCAAACTGTTTCAGATTCCCAAGTGGTCTTTCCTTGGACAGGCAGGGAATACATTTTCAAGCGATGGGAAGTACTCCAGTGCTCCTTCCTATGCCTGCTGCCCCTTGCTGCCTGGCAATCACTACTTCAGCAGCTCTGCTGGAGACTTGCCTGCCACAGGTGAGACAACTGCCAAGTAAGTTCTGCTGCCTGAGTTACACTCTCCCTCTAAAGAGGTTTTCTTGGTTTCTCTCCCCAAGGTTTAACTCGAGTTGCTCATGGAGAGGGCTGATCCTGCTCTTTGTGTGTCTGTCTCCAACATGCACTCTGAGGAACAAAAGCACTCCGTGTTTATCAGCTGTATCTGGAAAAGTCCAAGATTCAGGTAAGCCAAAAGAATATGAATGCTGTACACAAACTTCTAATACATTACAACTGCACAGACACCAAATGCAGCCACGTTTAAATTAAAAAAGGGGCTGTTGAGCCTTTTGCAGCCCAGCAGCAATTCCCAACTGGCATTTTTAGAGAAAAACGCAGCACCCTGCAGCTCCAAATTAATGGCTTGTTTTCCAAGGGAAAATGAATGTAACACCTTGAAACAAAGTAAGCACAGCACCCTGGCTGCGAGTGAACTGGAGTTATTTTTACAAAGCCCTGTGAGGTTGATAAATGAAGACCCTGATTGACTGACATGGGAAGTGATATGTGGCTTGTCAATGCCTCCCTGCAGAAAAATTGGAGCTGCAAGAGAGTCTCAGTACAGCCAGATACACACTAATACAAAGCCAGGTATAATTTCTGCAGTGGATGCAAGTGGAGTGGGGAATTCCTGTGCTGAGCTTATAATTTCAGAACTGGTTCCTGTCCAATTACTTGCTACAGCAACAGGATGAGGGGTTGGGGGAAATTCTTTTACATTTTTGAAGTTAAACGCTTCTCTCTTGGCAAACATTCCAACAGAGATTTCAAAATCAGCAGTGCCCAAAACAGTCACCTGGCATCTGATAAAGATTCATTTGGTAAAGTAATCTGGTTGGTGTGATGCTGTACACTGATCTAAGGGATCAATAATTGAGACTCTGAGCTTTAAAATATCATCAGTTGCACTGCAAATCCATGTGGCTACACAGCCTTCTACAGCTGTAGAAAACTCAGCCCATTCTGACTTTCACAGAGAGCAAAGACACACATTGAACCTTTACTTACCTGTCCTCCAGATGCTGCAATAAAGTGAAACATACCTCTCCTTTTTCACTCTTAGTTTTATTATAAAAATCAACATTTCATTTGTTACAACTCGGTTTATAGTAATAATTGGAAAGGATTTTTGTACAAGGTTTATATACACCGTACAAGTAAAGCACTTTATTTTACATTTTTAAAAAAAAAAAAAAGGTTAGTGAATGAGTGGATAGGGCTGGCCAAATGTTGGCCATTATAATATAAATACATCCTTGCAAAGCACCATCGTACCGAAGTTGATGAACAAGAGACACCAGCTGGCTTTAAGACAATGACAAACAGTGATTAAAGCTTACAAAAAAGAACAAACAAAACAAACCAAAAACAAAACGAAGAGTTCAAAATCCGAAAGCAGCACCAGATCCTTCACTTGCAAACAAGGCTAGTTCAGCTTAAGCCTGGTGGTATCCTCTTTACAAAAAAACACTTCCCTTTTCCACTGACTCTTCCCTGCATGCCTTAAGGCTACAGCCATTTTAATCAGGACTTCAAAGCTGCTCCTGGTTCATTTAAAGAGGGGAACGCGGCTCTCCAAGAGTTTGTAACAACCACCCTGCCCTCTACGAGGACAATCCTGAATATAACACCGACACTTCACTTACCCTGCCCTGCACAGTTCTGGTGTGAATCACCCAGTCCCTATAAATGCTACAAATCCCTTCCCTTTTTAAAGATGGAAAAGAAAGAAAATTTTGGATCACTACTGTATTTTGACTTCTTTTAGAAAGAAACTGTTTTGTAGTCCTTTTCAAGCTATTCTTATTGGCAAAGTTTATCTGTCACTTGCCACTAAGTTAAAGATTAATTTTCAAGCCATAGCAACACCAAAATGCAATTTTAAAAATCTCATTGCTAAGAAAGCAACTTCTGAATAGCAATGCTCAAATTATTTTTGCACTCAATGAGCCAGTTATTTTTCTGTTGCAGAACTAACAAGTAATTGCACAGTACAGGTTCAGATTCTGTCACTAACAATACTGTGTGACAAACCTGCTCAAGGCAAAAAGGTCAGGAAAAGACAGTAATTGATTTCTTCTTAAGAGACATTTTGAAGAAGTCATCTGATCCAACAGCATGTGTGACCAGGGAGTTCTGTAGTTCAAGCAGGTCCCCAAGAATGGTGCTAATTAATTAATCTGAGATTTGCCAAGCAATCAGGAATGGAAATAATATTCAAGACAGTGGCCTTTTCTTGATCTTAGCACAAGTTTAACTACTTTAAAGATTAAACACTCACCATTAGCACTCCTGGAGTCAGGGAAGCTGAATCTCTGCACAAGAGAAAATGATCAGCTCTGGGTAAGTGCCCATTACCAAAGATTTGAGTACCTGCACACACACTTTTACCTGCACGAGGAGAGGGAAATGCCGTGGCAGAAATCCGGAGTTTACAATGCAGAAAGTTTCACCTCACAGCAAAATGCATCCTTTGATATCGAAAGGCTCACTTACGTATTCTGCATTACTATAAATATTTCATTTCATGTGTGTGCACAGGTTGCATGAATTTGTATTCAGAGAAACCATTCTTTATCTCAAATGCAACTGCCACGTGCATGTTCCATTGATCACATCCAAGTTATTTCCTAATAAATGTCTTGGTACCCAAAAGCAGTGGGGAAAGGAGGAGTGCCCCCTACGAACAGCATGCCAGCTATTCCCATCGCCAGCCAGCCAGCTAAGAACACTGCCCAGGAGAAAGTACACAAGGGCCCCTGTGTTCATGCCCTACTGTACCTGATGCTGTAGCAGAACTTTTATGCTTAACTTGAAGGACAAGGAGCGATTTTCACTGCCATCAATGAGATCCCTTCCACGCTAATGCTACAAACCCACTTCAGTAATCTCCTGAATGGGAATGTCTGTGTTAGCTACAGTCCCAACACCTCAGGCAACTGGAGAAGCAGGAGAAAATATGATTCTCACTGAGGGATGTAGAGAACATGAACCACAACTGGCTCAGTGGCAAGGGGAATGACTGAATGTTCAGTCTCAGCATTTATCCATTGGGAATGTGTCAGGTATGGGTACTGGTTGCATCAGTGCTTTTGTAATTTGGAGATCTGCCTGACAGGAGCTTCACAGATCAGCACCTCTTTCAAAAATTTACTCCAGATTTACTGCGAGAATACGTGTATTTGCAAAATCAGATCACAGCTTCCTGCTCAGGTGAGGAACAGCCTGTTCTCTATGCTGGGCATTTTCAGTGGAAAGCCCCAGCCTGTCCACTTCCCCCTCATGAACCTCCCAGAGGCACATCACCCAAAATATTTGATGCACAAATTCAAACATCTGTATCCGAAAGACTTGATCAAATCCTACATGGAATTCTGTATCCACCCCACTGACTTCAGCTGGGTTATGTGGATGTAAACAAACTCAGGAGGCAGCATGATCCATATGCAGAGAATGTCTTCCTTCTAAACAAATCCTTGTTATAATTGACACACAAATTTACCTGCAGGGAGCTCCCTCCAAGGGGATGCCTCAGTGAGGCAGTCCAGCTGCACCAGAAAGAGGATACCACTCCTTAAGCTCAACCATCCCGGAGTTTTTCAAAAAGAAATTGGTACACTGAGAGAAGCATTTTGCAAGAAGACCAAGAGACCATTGCCACTGCAGTACAAGCACTTGGACTGAGATACAACAATACAATATTCTTCTGAGTTCATTAGTGCAAGTCTCCACATGTGAACCCCACACGGAATGCTGCACATGAAAAAATGTAAACAACAGAGAAATTCTAGTTCTCATCGGTGTGCCAGCCTCACCCCCAGCTCGGCACACCCGCCCTCCCCCCTTCATATATATGGTTTGGAGTTCCCTTATCGTTCACAACACCCTCCTCAACATCCACCCTGCTGGACAGCACAAGGAAGCTTCTCCACCAGCAAGGAAGAGCCAGAAGGACAGCTACCACAATTCCTAGAAACCTGGAATGAGGCTGGGCAAAACCCCCCTTAGTACACCATCTTCAGAGATCAACAGCAATAGCCTGGAGATCGCCAAGGCTTTTTAAAGGTTCCTCAGGTATTCTGGACTAGTAGGAAAGACCCTTCATTACAGATGGAATCCCAGTGACAGCGTTTTCCTTGGAGCTGAAACCAAACGAGGATCCAGTACTCCAAATGAGTGGCAGCCAGCAAGAATAAATTGTCACTAATTTTGTCAACAGCAGCAATTGCAAGCCCATGCTGTATTTTCAGATAACTTCTCTTTAAGTTGAAACTGGCTGGGAAAGAAGCAACAGAGAACAATAAAACCCCAAAGGTGCCTCTGCAAAGTTGCTATCCCCATTCCATAGCCCAAGGTGAGGAGGCAGGAGCTCCCCAGGCCCTTTGTTTTGAGAGAGAAGACCCAGAGGGCCAGTCTGTGAAGACACAGAGCACCTTCAGTGGATGTGATGTCAAAAGAAGGTGCAAATGCACAGTGCCATCTAAGACCAGGTAGACTGTGAGCTCTGCTGCAACAAAACAAATTCAAAGCACTGCACTGGAGTCCAGGAGGAGTTAGCAATATCCTAGGTTGCCCCTCAAACTACACAAATAATGTTTTCACTTGATTAATAATCTTCCTGTCAAAATCACCATGGTGAGGCTGACGGGAGAAGGGGCTAAATATGACAATATACAAAAATAGAGATGTGAATATAAAATGGTTTGGTTAAGAATATCTTAAAATTTGACATTCACAGCGGTTAATACTTAAGTATTAAGCTCACACCACGCAAAAGAGGAGGTATGTCAAAATCATACTGAGAAAAACTGGCTTTACCTAACACAAAGAAAACACGAGCAGTTAATACAGCAGGGGAACCCCTTCCAATGATCAAAACATCTATTCTTCCTTATGGACCGTTGTTCCACTGAAAGTTAAATGCTTCCTTACTAGGAAAAACGAATATATATTTATATATATGATTTGTATATTGTGATATCAATATATGCTGAAAGTACTGCAAGGATATATTATTCATTTACAGTAAAACTAACAATCCATGGTTAAATTTATAGTTTATAAATATGCTGTCTATATTATATGTGGTATAAAAATATTTGACATTTAGTGGGCACTAGGACAAAATAAGATTTTCTTTTTTAAGGGACTAAAAATCACTCAGGTATATGCATATTACCCTTGTCAATGATGTGAGAATCGTACTGACCTGGTACAAAACAGAGTCCTACCATGCTGGCAAACTGAGGGGGGCAATGTAGAGCATGATAATCACTGCATGACAAGGCTAATGAGGAGAAAACCCGGCATTTACAGCAGCCCAGTTCGAGCAGTACTTTAAACAGGAAGATCATGAATTTAAGTGACACGGGCAGGAGGAAAGGATAAAGAAAAGACAAGAAAACCTAACCAGGATTTAAAAAAAGAACTTTAAAATACAGCCAACAAAAATAACTGAAATTCCAGAGGCAGGGAGAAAGCTCTGAACGCTCTCAGTTGGTAAATGCATTAAGGAAAACCAGAGGTGTATTCATTTCAAAAAGTGTGCGACTGATTTTCTGGATTCACTGCTACGATTGCTGTATTCCTGTAAAAACAAAGCCCTTTGTGTAAGGTTAGCATCTGTCCTGACTGCATTTTCAAGTTTAACTTTAGTTGCTGGCCCTCTGCAGTTAACATAGAGGTTATTTGGCTACTTCCAAGTATCTATGGTATGCTGCTCTGAGATGGACTTTTTTATTATTAATTACTCTAAACATTTTTGGTATTGACAAAACCCACGTATCACCTCGCTAGATAAGTCACATATCCCAGTCCTTCCATTTCCTTATGTGCTCAGTCACTTCACTGGATTAAGGCATGTTTTTGTGTTCCATTTGCAAAAATAAAAACTTTTTGTACAAACGTCTGGGTTCTTTTATACAAAAATTTTTCTTCTTATGGCACAAGCAGCAGCTGCTGTTTAAGAAAATATATAAATATCCTTTTTTTTTTTTTTTCTTTTTAAATTCTTCTGTACAAATATCTTCACAGTTCGTCCGCCCCAGGTTTAACTGTACAGCGTCCTGCCCGTGCTCGGCTCCCTCCCCCCGTCCCCGGCAGAACGTTCGGTATTTACAGCGCCGAGCGGGGGGCTGCCCCTCAGGACGAGTCGGTGCAGGGGGACGGCGGCGGTGGGTACAGGTGGTGCGAGTAGCTGCGCTCGGTGTAGGGGGACGGCGGGCAGCTCTCGCAGTTCTCCTCGGCCGACAGGTACTGGCTGCGCGGTGTGGGCGGCGGCGGCACGGGCTCCGAGTCGTAGTTGAGGTCGCTGGCGTAGCCCTTGGCGGGCGCCCGCCGGCTCGGGCCGTAGTCGCTGTCGCACACGTCCGTGCTGCAGGGCGTGGTGGGCGGCGCGAAGTGCCGGTAGCTGTAGGGCCGGTAGCTGTGGCGGGGACACGGAGCGGGGAAAGGCTCAGTTTTCCTTTCTCAAGGGGGATAAGGCAAGGTGGGAACAAAGCGGGGCAACCTCTGCAGTGATGCGCGGCATCTCCTCTCTAAACTCCCGTGCGGCAGTGCCACAGCGTTGGGCGCATCCCAGCAACAGGTGAAAGGGATGCCAATTTCTTTAGTAATTATCTAACTCGTAAAACTAATTAACTTTAGCTCTAAGCAACCCGTCACATAAATTTCTAATGTGCTGCTTCCCTCGTAGAAAATTCATTTTGCACTCGAAACTGCTGGAATTGCAGAGTGTGCCACGTTTGGTGTAAGTACTCTATTGTCCTATTGTAAGTACTCTATTGTTCGAGTTCCATTAATCCATAATGCTGTGGGTGCCCCATCCCTGGAAGTGTTCCAGGCCAGCCTGGACAGGGCATGGAGTAACCTGGTCCAGTGGAAGATGTCCCTGCCCATGGCACAGGGTGGAACCGGCTGGGCTAAAGTTCCTTGCCACCCACAGCATTCTGTGATTCCAAGATCACCGGAGGGAGAAGCCAGGTTTGCTAAGTGCTTCCCAGATGTTTCCAGTGACCCTGGCACTGCTCAGAGCTGCAAGGAGCACCTGTAAGAGGTTTTGTTGTGCCACAGAAAGCAGCAGTGGCTGAGAACAGTCCCTCACACAACAGGCTCCCTAAGGACTTCATTGAGGCAGAAAAAGTTGCTCCTAAGACAGCAGGGCAGGGAGGGCACGGGTGTGCATGTGCCTGTGTAATAGCTGCATTGCAATTATAGAGAAGATAATTCTGTTTCCATTATGCAATTTGTGGATACTAACCTCCAAGGCCAGACAGGAGGACTGAAAATTACCTGGCACACTCATAACACTCAGAGAAGTAACTGGGATGAAATTCTCAAAGGCTGCTACCACGAAACATCTTTTAAAATGAGCCCAAGATAGTTTCAAGGAAACAAATTACAAACTGCAACTCCCAGCATCACAGCCAGTGGTTGGGGACACAAAGGAACGCAGCTCCTCTATAGTCAAGTCAGAATATTAGGAAAGAAGCAAGATCAGAAGCAGCAAGCCCAGTGTTTATTGCTGGGTGTAGGAGCATTTGGAAAATATTGAACCCTATGCTACATCCCTAATATCATTTATAATATTAAAAGTCACATCTGCTAACCAGCAGATGACCCATGCTGGTGCCTGAATTTGGGTTTCTTTCATTAGAAAATTACATAATTTTAAAAGATTTTTCATATGGCTGCAAGGGATCATTATAAACATCTGCTCTGACCTTCTGCACAACAGAGGCCATATTTTCTGCTAATGGAGGAGAGATGTCTGTTCAGCCCCAGAGAGCTCATTATCCAAAGCCCCCAAAGGCTCTGTGTTAGGGAAGCACAGCTTTCAGACAAATACAGCACTCTCTTCTCTCACTGACCACATCTACTGGTGATTTGGGAGGGGAACTTTCACACCCTTGTGTGGCAGGGGTCTGTTCCCCTGTTTTTGGTAGCTTGTTATCAAATCATAACTAACTCCAGCATTCTTACAGGGAAGATAAGAAGAATACACTCAGAGGTAAGATGCATGCCCATAAAGAGAAAATAAAGCAAAAAGTTAGCAATATTTTCCAGATATTAACCCTTAATGTGTCAAACTAGAAATTCCGTGCTTTATCTAGACAGCAATATTAATGTTATTTCTGACTTATTAGCCTTTATATCCCCCAACTTTTCCTCCTCAGGGTATTTGCTTATAATTTCTGATAATTACATAACAAATTGTTTATGGCAGAAGCCTAAAAGAAGGCAGGGTTCACTCCAAGGTAAGTTTTTTTGGCTCAAAATACTCATGGTACTGCATTTCTTTTGGCATGTAGCAAGTTTTGTGATGAGTGCTGTCATTCCCCCTAAGGAATATAGCCCAGGGATGTATCACTACCCACTCAGTGTAGGATTTACCTCAAACACTGCTGCACTTCTGCCCAGGCAGCAGTGACAGGATACATGTGAGCCCATTTAAGCACCAGTTTAGTGCCTGCAGAATTAGGGCCTTTGATTGTAATTCTTGTGGAGCAGAGGCTGCCTTTATTCTGCATTTTCTACACTAACTGCTTTGATTCTGACAGAAGCTATTGTAATAGTAATTACCTGTAGGATCTGTGAGTGGATGGGCTGTTTGAAGAATAACCAAATTGCATGGTGTAGTGTGAACGTTCAGTAGCTGGTGATGGTGGTGGGTTCAAAATCTAAGGAATGAGAAAGGAAAAAAACCACTTTTAAAAAGGAAAAGATACAAAGGAAACTTGAGCAAACTCCACTTTGTAATTTTTTAGTACTGTCTAACAGGAGCCTTAAGTAAAGAACTGCATACCTAGCCCTCCCAACAAACAGGATTTTTGTCCTGTTTATTCCCCAGCTCTTAAGCAGACCTTGGAAATGCCATTTGTTGCCGTTCCTATTGGCTACTGCTAAGCTCTTCTCAAAACACACTGACTGCTGTGGCTCTTTTGACATAGCCAGTGCTGGAAAGTAAAGTAGCAGCCAGCTGTTCAATTCTAGATTGTCACTAGGGATACCAGAGCCCCAGGCAGATCTGTGCTCCTGCAGCCTGCAGGCCCCAATGCTCTGCTTGCAGCATGCTGGCCAAGGCAAGCATTCCTTCCCTCTGCAGGCATGCTCTTACTCCATGTATCTGGATTAATTTAGAGCTGATTTAAAGCCTGATGGGTTGATCCTCAGAACTGAAAGCAGACAGGTGAGGATTGCAGCCTTCACTCCCCAAGCATGGGACTCCAACACCTGACAGTGGCTCGGTGAGCTCCATAAAAATATCCAAGGCACAGATGCCAGAAGTGAGGAGACAGGGAGCCCTCTAGGGCTGGCACCAACTGTTACACAGCAGTCAGTGCAGCACAGCACCCATTCGTGATGGAGGGATGTTACGGAGCTGCAGAACACTTGTGAGACACAAAGCTTTGTTTTAATTCCTTGAAAGGTCTGTACAGAATCAACCTCAGTTTTACCTGCAGAGGCACATGGCAGAGTATAACAAAAGGTGATCTCTCTGCCAGACCTGCTCAACATCTACTGGGATTTTTTTTCATCTCCCCTGACATTTAATCTTACATGCTTTTTCCTGGCACTGAGCTCTCTCACAACTTTTTAAAATGAAGTGAAAATTTCTAGACCATTTTGGAAAAAGACAATCCTCTCCTCTTTCAAAATCACTTACTCCATAGCCAAACAAGTTTATTAGGCTAGAATTCTAAATTAAAACAATAATCTGTCAATTGATTAACCCTTGGAAAAGACACTGTAACTTCCCCGAAAGTTATTAAAGGTTTGTAAATAATAGAATGACTTACTGGAGGAAAGTAAGTGCCTTTGGTACTTGAAGAACTACTGGAGGAGGCTCCTGTAACGTGGGCCCTGTCATAGGGTGGGCCACTGCTCCCCCCCATAATGCTGAGGGAGCTGATGACAGATTTACCTCGAGACATACCTGAAGGACAGAGATGTATGTCAGTATTCGATTCTTCCTCAATTCGCAGACAAAAGGAAGTTTAAAAAAATAATCTGGAGGACAACAGCAGTATAAGCACAGCTTGCAAACCCAACATTAATCCTCTTGGTATTAAAACCAAATTATGTTCTGAGAGGAGCCTGCTGGATCTAAAAGCCACAAGTTACAGTACATATTTAATCAATATATACTGAAGCAATGCACATAGATGGAGTGCAATGTTGTGGTTAAGTTTTACTTTTTAAACAGCAGTGTGCTTGGACTGATGTTGGAAAATTCATTGTTAAATGGAATAAGCTGAGACCAAAGTTATTGCTGGTCGTTACAGACTTGGCAAGAGGTCTCACAAGCATACCTAGCTTAGTCTACAAACCTACCAAGAATGATTACATAAAGTTTAAAAGTCCCATGAATATAATTTTACCCTGTACTGTTGTGCAACTTTGCTGGTGCTGCAATAGCCCAAAAAGGGGATTCTTTAGCAGCAAAAGAAGGAAATGCACAGTGTGTGCATTTATTTGAGCTCAGCTTCTGCTAAGTACCTAAATGCTCATGAGCAGCATGGGTCAAACAGCAGTTCATTGTTAAAGAAGGATGGCAACAAGCCTTGGCACTCCTGGCTTCCCACAGCATCCACGGAGTGCACATCCTGTCCAGAGATGCACAGCATCCTCCAGTGCAGCACGGGTACACAGTGCTGTGCTGTGGGGTGCCCCAGACAAGGCTGCCCCTCACTCACCAGGGAGGGACCCTGACAGGGAGCTGGGGTGAGGCACGTAGCCCAGAGGCACCGAGGCTGGCCCGTGCACCACGTAGTCGTTGGTCATGGTTTCCCCGTCCCCCTTCATGCGTGGGCACAGCACCCTCTGGCAGATGAAGTACATTGCTCCCACCACAAACACTGTGAGGATCACACCAATGATGGAGCCTATGGTGTTGTTGGGCTGTGGGGCAGGTTCCTCCGTGGTGTCTGAAGGGGAAAAGGAAAATCAGACCATGTAAGTTTAGACCAGCATCAGCTTTTCTTGCATCCTTCCACTTTCCTGCTCTTCTGTAGACAAACAACAACTTTCAAATCAATATATGGGAGGAACAAGCGGCCCTAGGACAGGTCTGTTTAAAGACTCTCAGTGTCCATAGCAACCTGCAGCCTCCAAGATGACCTCCAAACGTGCCATGAGGTTTTTCGGATCACAAATAACAGGAAATGAGCAGTAGTTGCATGTGCAGGGGCAGTGATGAACCAGGCCCTGCTCTTGCTTCAGGCTGACAAGCAGAGCTGTCCTTTGAACTTGATGAACAAGACCTGCAGCCACATCTCCACACGACAACACTGTGCAGGGGACTCCTCTTGTGCTTTTCTTGCCATTGGAGATGACATCACCTGCTTTTCATGTCATCCCTCAGTGTAACAGACTGGCACTCCCTTTCCTCTGCTCTTATGGAGCATCACCTTGACTGTTCAGCAGTGGTGAGTCTGGGGTGTGCTGCCGTTTATTAAACTACCTAAACTATTCCACATCTGACCCACCCTGGTGGTTACAGATACAGCTGAGCATCAGCCTTAGAGGTGCCACCTCAGAGGAATCTGTACCCAAAGCAATTACTCAACAGTCAAAATGAGAAGACCAATTCTAAGCAATGACATTTCTGGGAGTAACTGACAACCCCCTGCCTGTGCTCATGAATTTGACAAGAAAGGCAGACTTTAAAGTATTTTCCTGTTCTAGTCAGTGTTTTACATCTTATGCATTACTGAAAGTTTTTTCCTCAACACATTTTCTTCTCCCTGAACACCAAACCCACACTTGAACCCGCTTGTCACATTCTACAGGGATAAGCAAACAGACTTCTGATCATAGTGAAAGAGGGACGGTGACAACTGCCATCTTATTCTGGGTGGGCCAATTTTCCATCCTCTGGTACAGAACTGGAGAACATATAAACCCTAATAAAGGGAACTACACAAGCCTGTGATAATGTCGGTAGTAACTTGGGAGCATGACAGAACATCTCTTAATATTCTTCCTTAAGATCACGGGTCCAACTCTGGCTTTGCATTTTCAAATTATCTGTGTGCCAGCTGTGATATATGGATATCTAACACCAGATGAGATGTCTCTATTTACAATTTCTTTTAAAGCACCAACAGGGAAAGTGAACGTTTGAGTTGGAATTTTAAAGGCAGTGGTTTTCTTGTAGAGCCCTGGAGATTTCAAGGTAGGGGATATCACATGTTACAAATCAGAAATCAAGCTCATAATTACATCCTTTCAAGATAAAAAAAGAGAAATTTTAGAAGGTTTACTCTAAAAACAGAGTGCTCCTCTGATTCTAAAAGCACCTGCTATAAATTCTCTGGATGAGAAAACCGTGAAGCAGACAAGTTATATATGAAAGCATCATGCCAATAGATTTTTCTTAACATTGCAACAACTCAGCATATTAACAAAAACAAATCTTTTACTTCTTTTAAAATTTTAAAAAGTAAGAAGAAAAATATTCTCTGCCTCAGAAACTACTTGTTGAGAATGCTCATTATTTTGGGTATTCCTGTTCCACCACATTGTGCATTAATAGCATGACAGCAGTTATGAAGAGGAGCATTAATTCTGGGAGGAACTAACTGAGTCTGCTTGGCAGAATAAAATCAAACTTGCAGGGGAGGTGAGAAACAACTTTTGGATGCTGCAAGCAAGTGTCCAGTGTCAGGCAGTGCACTTACAGCATCCTTGCTCATCAGAGCTGTCACTGCAGTCCAGGTTGTGATCACACTTCTTGCTCTTGCCGATGCACTGCCCACTGGCACAGCGGAACTGATCCGTTAAACACAGCACTGCAAAGAGCCCCACACCAACAGTCAGCATCACAAACCTCCCCTCCTGAACATCATGGAGAAATACAGACACCAAAGCATACACTCAGGAGTGCTGGAGTGCTCAGGCTTCATTTCTGGAAGCAGCCAGTGGCACACAAAGTCTCTCACGTGAACCATGCAGAGCAAGTGACTCAGTGTTCTGCTGAGGATGGTGCACACTGGGACTGCTTCCAGTAAGAACACTGCAAGATAAAGTGACCCTCATCTGAAACAATTCAGAGGCCACTGAGAAGACAGGCACTTATCCCAGAACATGGTTATTGGAATATTGCTGTAAGAATCTCCAACCCTAAGCATTTACTGTAATATAACAGAGAAGAACTAAGTTATAGAAATCTGCCAAACTCATGATATTAAAATTGTTTAAGAAATATAAATGTCCTTCTTAATGTCCTTGTGCTTTTCCTGTAAATCAGAAAACTCCTTGATCTTGAGACAATATAGTGACTTGATACTATATTTTTAAACTGAAATGAAGGGGAGAATATAAAACTGAAGCTTTGCCAGTACACTGAAAAAATAAAAGGTGCTGCAGGCAAGGTGCTGGCTGCTGCTGTTTCCACATATTCCTGCCTCCTGTTTCTCATAAATCCAGAAGGTCCTTTTTTGTCTTCAGCTAAATTAAGAAGTTAAACCAAAGCCTTTTCTGATTTGTAATCAACTTGAATACTCTCAGCAACGGGACGACTTTGAAGGTGATAAACAGCCCCTGGTCTGACATCTCCAGTTGCTGCATGACACCTGGGAAGTTAACTTGCACAACACATTTTCAGATGTCAGCATCTCAGCTGGCTAACAATCACCTTTCAGCACACAGGAATTTCAGCTCTATGTTTTTATTTGAGCTGGAGCACATCTTTTGGGAAGAAATTTAGCCTTGATTTAAAGACATTTCAACAGTCTCCACAAAGAAGGAAAATGCACTGAAAGGATAGAAAGAAGCAGCATCCTTTCAAGCTCATGAGTTGTCCCTACAACTCTTCACTACATCTGCAATAAGGAAAGGATGAGTTTGCTCACATTTCATGTTGTGTAGTGGTGGGGCAGTTCAGATTCCACCAGCAAAACCTGTCCCTTCCAAAATGAACTTAATTCTCATTGGGCTAGCAACAGCACTTCCCTCTGTAAAGATGCCTTAAATACTCTTTTGCTGTGCTCTATGGGAAGAAGAGGCTTCCAGATATCTCCTCTGTCTCTCACTCCCGCTTACTCAGAAAAGCTCATTTTGTTCAGGTATTGTAAAATAAACAATCCCAAAACCTTTACTTGGGACAAGGCACGCAAAAAGCTATGACAAGGATTTGCTCCACTTTGTAGTTCACTCCCAGACACTAGGTTTTTAGAGCTTAAAATCGTGCCAGTTTTGATAGCACTTTTCACAAACAGCATTTAAGCCACTCTGACGGAGATCACTCTTAATTTCCACTTCACGGGTAGAGAATGAAAAACATGGAGTTATGAAGCAACTTGTGTTTAACGGGCCAGTTTCAGTCCCAGCAGAAGCTCGGACGTTTCCCATTCCTACCGAGCAGCAGCGCTGGCGTTAGGCAGTGCCCTGTGGCAGGCACATCTCCTGGAGCCCCCACCCAGCGTACCTTGGCAGCCCTTCTCGTCGGAGCTGTCCTGGCAGTTGGGCTCGCCGTCGCAGCGCAGGGCGCTGTCGATGCACTGCCCGCTCTCGCACTGGAACTGGCTGGCCGAGCACAGCGGGCAGTTCTTCTCGTCGCTGTGGTCCTCGCACTCGGTGAAGCCGTCGCAGCGCCACGTCACCGGGATGCAGTCCATCTCACCTGTGAAACAGGTGAACTGCTGAGGGGAGCATGTTGGTGGCTCTTTGGAAATCAAGCAGACAAACAGAAGTTAAAAATCCAGGTGAACAAGCGGCAGATCGGGGCAGGTAAGGACAAGAGCTCAGTTGCTTTCACACTGATGAGCGATGTGCCACATCCTAAGGTCACTCCCACAGCCACCTTTGCACAGCCTGAGGCCAGCGTGACTGATGCAGGCTCACATCAACAGGGGCTTGACAGATGAAAAACAAGAGGAACGCAGAAACGTGCACAATCAAAACACGATTCTTTTCTTCCCTTCCCACTTCAGACTCCCACACCTTTCTCTCAGTAAGGCTTCAAGTCATCAGACTCTCCAACTCCCTCTTTCCTGCAACACCACTGTATACACAGCCAGTGGGTTACTCTCTTTTTCATGTTTGACAGTCATTGTATAGAAGATGTTAAAAGGATGTAATTTGCTGCAGATGGATGCACTGTGACTCAGTGTCTAGTTATGGGCCCTTGACAGCTCTATTCAGTCAAAATTCTTTTAAAACAAAAAACTGCTCCATCTAGTCAAGTTCCACTACTTCAACACATCTGTTAGCTGTTATTTAACATTTACTACATTAACTGTTAATCTCAGGCAGTAAGTAAGTGTAGATTTTTTCCCCCTTTTTAATTCCCCTTTCCTCCCCCAGCTTTTTGGCCTGGTATTAAACTTGCTCTGAGAAAATATCTGGATTATGTTAGCTCTTGTTCCATTGTGAGCCCACACGTCGCCTCGATGGCGAGCTGATTGCATAATAAATCCATTCAGTCCGGTGGCACAAAGAGATCCAAGCACCCAAGTGCCTGTCCTCTCCCCCCTCCAGCCCCACCCCTGGGGACACCAGGGCCTGGGCTACACTGGCCATATCTCCATGGAAGGAGGCAGCTCGCCCTTCTGGGGCTGCAGTTCAGAGAGACACACACAGGGTGAGCTTGGGGAGGACAACAGAGAAGGACCAACCAGCACAGACTGTGCAATGTGCCAGAACGGAAGAATCTACCACTGCCTGAAAAGGCAGAACATGGGGAGTGACAGCAAACAGCAATAAAAATCATACTATTAGAAAATCAAGTTGAAATAATTCAGCTTGAGTCTTAAGTGGAAAGGGTGAACAGAAACCCTTTTTGAACAGTTAGGGATTTTTTTTCCTCTTCCCTTACTCCTTCTCAATACTTGCAGATTTAGCTGGAGGGTGGAGGGAAAGAGGTGAGTCTGTACAGGTGTGTAGCAGCACCTGGTGCACTGTCACATTCCTTTGGCTCAGAAGCCACCCCTGAAGATGGAGACCCTCCCCAAGGCTGAAGCTCAGAGCCCAGGACTCACCTCCACAGGAGAGCTCATCCTGCAGCAGCACCAGGTGCAGGGGGCAGGAGCAGCGCGTGGTGCCGTCCCCCTTCACGATGCAGATGTGGGAGCAGCCACCGTTATCTTGAGAGCACGGGTGCTGTCCTAGGATTTGAAAAAGAAGAAAGACAGGGACTGAGAAGAAATCCCCACCTATTTTATGACCTTTCAGTCATTACCCCCTACCCCCTGGGGAGAGGATTAATGAAAAAATCTCTCTTAATGTTCTATTTTGTTGTGTGTATTTGTCCCTTTACACGCATCTCTAATTATAGCACAGATTGGTAACTCTCCAAGATCTGAAACTACTCTGAGAATTTATACTAGAACAGTACTCAAAGCATTTTGCTTCTTGTGTGAGGTAGCAGTAGTTCTGTGCAGCAAATAGTACATTAGTAATACAAAAAATGTCTTGGATTCCATACTTCATTTTCTCTACCAAAGACCACTAAAAAAATAAACTTTTCTGGTTTATGAATTCTGAAGCTTCCACGCTGTCTCTGAAACTCAAATTAACATGCTCTAGATAAATATGTCTCTTCATTTTAATGTTTAATAAGGACAACATACTTCTCTTGGAACTCCTGACAGATTTACTGAGATTAATGGCACACAAAACTAGCAGTAGTCTGCACTGATGTTTTAATTAAACATCCCCAGACATTTTTCTACATATTTCTCCATATTTCTCCACAGCCTACTAACCAGGCCTATTTCCTCCAGGATGACAGCAACTCCACTGCTTTAACCATCCACTTCAAGAGTGTGTGTGTGGAAAGGCCTGGTAAGCAGAAACTTCCAAAAAGTGCAGCCATGCACTATTAAATTACTATTTAATACACACTTCCTTTGTGCAATGCAGCATTGCTCTTCTGTCAGTTCACTTTCAGTATGATAAAATATCACCACCAGAAGTTGTTCACTTTGCCTTCAGGGCAGGCAGTGCACTGAAACACTGCCAGCTGGTGACAGCCCCTGTGAGCAGTGCTTGCCTAAGCAGTGAACACCCAGTATGTACCAGCACGATCCACAAAGTCCTCTGCTAGGGATAACAGGATGTTTCCACTGTGCCTAGAGACACTCTAATGCCAGGAGCCTGGATGGGACTACCAATCAAGTTGTCATCAGCCATAAAACGTGGTGCTGGGGCTGTGATAGATGTCCAGTCTGCTGCCAAGTGCCTGAGGGAAACACCTTAACAGCACCGATACCGAGGGCTGGCCCTTCCATCAGCAGCAAGGCACAACAGGCTCGAGTCTCTTGGCTGGGGTCTCCCAGGCCCCGTGTGCACCTGCAGGCAGGGATTGCACTCACTGTATTCCTGCAGGTTGAGCTCCTTCACAGCGTGGATGTCACTGAGCTGTGCGATGCGAGCCTGGACCTTTGTCCGTCCTTCTCGCCCGGTCATGTCGATCTTCTCGATCATCTGCTGCTGCCTGTCGATCCAGTACAGCCAGTTCTCAAACACTGTGAGCCCCACAGGCTGCAGGATGTTGGAGTCTTCCAAAACGATCCTGTTGGCACCTGCAGAAGGGAGACAGTGCTTTGGTTAACCAGGAAAAACTATCAGAAACATCTCCTGCACTACTCACACCCTTGTTTTTCACTACTTTTATGCTACTGGGGCAGCCTACTACAAAACCCCAGGCAATTCTGGGTCCTCTGATGCAAGACTAATGCATTTTGCAGACAGATGATCAATTTTTTTTTTCTGCTTTCACCAAGAAGTGAGTTTTTGTGCTCAAAAAATACCTAGTGTAGTTAAGAAGCACTTGGAGTGGGGGGCTCATCTCTCATGAGCCTTTCCAGTCCCTTATTAATATGATGGAAATCAGTAATTCTTTTCATTCCTCTTTCCCTTTTTGGAGAGATTAATTGCTTTGTCTTGCCATACAACAGGGAATAAGAAGATGGATTACTGGCTTCAGCTAACTCATACAAGATAAAATCCAAGTGAAAGCAGGGTAATTAGGACTTCTCACATGAATTATGAGATTAACACTTCTGACTTCCTCGTGTTCTTTTCTTTCAGCTACGTTACCTCCACTAAGCTATTAGTGCTAAATTGGGAATGCTCCTTTCTTCCTAGCAGACTGACTTTCCTGAGTTCCTTCAGCAATCACCAGGAGCAGACAAGAGGCCTTACACCTCTGAAGAGTGGTTGTTGATTTTTCTGCCAGATTTTCTGGCATTAAATACAGTCAAGAGTGACTATCACATTTCATGGTTAACCCTCCACAGGAACAGAACACAGCCAACAGTTGTTTTAAAGGTACCACTAAAGTCTGTCTGAAGACAGTGAAGACTTTGTAATAACACTGAAGAAAAACGTTAGGCAAAACCTGAGGGCTCAGGAGGGAGGCTTAATCCATGCTTCCATTATTTAACATGATGATGTGGTCATCAACAGTCAAATCCTCAGTGAGTTGATCAGATTCTGAGCACAAAATTACTTGCAAAGCACACGGAGTATGCTTCAATTTTGAGAAGCTGAAACAGGATCACACAAGTCAAGCTAAAGCTTGAAATTTTACCTCTAAATCCTGGTATTTCTGATACCTGAGCTCACTGCTATGTTTATTTTTCACTTTTACTACAGCAAACAATGGCTTTACATTTTTCATCTACAGAATGATTTCCAGTAAGTTTTTATATTTTTGTTCTGTAAAAATATACTGGAAAAACTGAATCCCAGGGGAAAAACATCTACCACGTGTCTACTTTACCACACAAAATAACCTAACAAGACAAAAGACACATGCACTTCATGATTTTATACTCTGAGTAAATTCTATCCCTCTCTGTCTGTTTAGTAGCAAGAAGGGGTTTTTTGCTTGTTGAGAATTTAATCGACATTATGTCAGTGATGATGACACAGAAACAAATACAGCTATGAAAAATGTATTTATCTCCTTTTCACTAAATGCACAGACAGCTCAGAAGTTAAGCAACCTCCCAAACCTTTACCAAGTGTTAAAACCTGAAGGAAAACATGGGAATTCCAATCAGCTAGGCTGGGCTCTCACCACCACTTTGGAGCAACACCAGCAATGATCTGATTAAGAAAAGACGTTGATGAATTCTGAGGGAGGTTATACCCAGACCGATGTAGAAATTAATAGACTGAGTGATGAAAGTCAGCCTAAATAACTGCAACCATCCATTAAACCCCAATAACATGACTAATTCTGTTGGGAAAAAGGAAGAAACAGAAACCTGCACCTTGAGAAATAAAGTTAAGCTGAGAACAGGGCAAAATGCAAAGAAGACAGGAAGGAATACAAAAGCCAAGACCTTGACCTACCCAAATGGAGTGTGTACATGCCCTGCTCTGCCATGCCCACATCAATCAATCAGCATGGCATTTTGCAGTATGTTCCTAAAGCTCTGAAGCTTAATATTTTGTCTCCCTTAATGTCTTAATCTTTCTTTTTAATATTTGTGACCAAGTGTAACTGACTATTTCTGGTACACTGAGACACTAAAATCCCTTCTTCCATAAACCAACAATGAAACCCAAAGCTGACTCATCAGGGTGCCAGTCTCCTTTATTGGGAATGTCAGATGAAAGGGAGACATGATTAAGAGGAGCTTCGTCTCCTGGCATCACCATCCCATTTCCAGCAATACCTTTTACAAAAAGACTTAAAACCAACTAAAGAAATACAAAAATCAGGACACACCCATAGCTCATTCTATTTCCAAATTAAAATTACTTAATTCCAGAATCATTAGACATTTCCAAATCACACTAATTATTCTGGAATAGAAGAATTAATTTCCAAATAGTTTCCATGGTAGGGAGCTAATTCCAGTCATCTTTTCATAAACAACCCCTTAATCATGTGAAGAATCTGGTTAACTTCAATAAGATCTCCCATTTGGGCAGAATAACCAAGTCCTAACTGCATGCCTGAAGGACAGGGAGGAAAAGAAGGACTACATCACATAAAAAGCATCCTAGCTGGCCTTGCCTTTATGGATACTGGCATCTACAGAACTGACAGAGCAAGAGTTTGAATGGTTTTAGGCAGCTAACATGCAGAAAAATGACTCTGCCTGGTCAAAAGAGCTTATTAATCAGCATTCCTAAGCACAGGAATGCATCTCAGCAGTTAGCAATTTATCGTGGTGATTCTAGCAATCTATCTGTGCCGCAAATGCCAAAAAGCAAGAGAGGTTTTGGAACGGTTTTTCTTCGTGCTCTTTGAAATATGGTGAGCTTTTACTACACAACATTGGTGATCCAACAGCCACATCTTGAAGGGGAAAAAAAAAAAAAGCAGAATCATTAAACCTAGACTGAATTAGAATTTAGAGCCATCTCCTTGTCTGGTGTCCTAATTTCAGGCAGATAACAGACAAAGAGAAATAAAGCACATGCAATATTCTCCTGCCTGTTAACTCTCTTCATGCAAACCCTGCATCTGGGACAGCTTGGAACGTACCAACACCACAGCACCTGGATGTTTTGGTCTTTAATAATTCACTAACTCAGGTTGTGTCTTGCATTTCAAAACAGCAAACAATCAGGGTATCACAGTTCAGCAGTGACCCTGAATCTTCCAGTGACACACCACTGGAAAACATTACTGTCTTTCTGAGCTTTAATTCTAACCATCTAGGAAAAACAAAATGTTTTCCAAACTAAAAGCTTATTCTAGGAACTTAACAAAAGGCTGAAAATCCGAGTTGTGTCAACAGGGTTACATGCTGCTAACTTTGAATGAAGGTACCATGTCGTAAGTGGAAGACACGACCACAAACATTACTGCAAGCTGTCATAACTCCTGTTACGTTTTCAACTCTCACTTCCAGCAACAACTACCAGCCCAATCTGTATCACAAATTAGGACTGATGCTACATGAGGCAGCTGAGCTGATGCAGCAGTTTGCTGGATTAGGCTAGTAAATGAAAGACATTTGTCTTTCTCACCCAGTCTGGATCACATGATTTTCCCCTCTTCTCTTGCTCCACTTCTGGTTGCTTGCCGGACTCTTTCCTGAACCAATGCAGCTTTCCAAGCCTACAGAACAGCATTCTCTATTTGTCTTTTTCTGTATAACACTGTTAAGTTATTGTTAAGTGGGCTGAATGGACCCATAGAGGAGGTCAGACAAGCAGCATAACCAATCTTGGGGAGCAGGCAAAGAGAATTCCACAGCTGGAAGAGGGAGGTTTTTGTCTTTTGAGGACAGAGAGATGTTAGATCTTCTCTATCCCTCTCACATCTTTTCACCCCAAATGACAGGTACGTAAGTAACCTGGACACCTGCTGCTTCAGCTCTGCAGGACACTAACAGGGAACTTTCCTCTGATTGACAGATTACTGCACCAAAAGCAATGCCTTTAAAAACAACCCTTTCTCTCCCCTTTCCAAAATTGCTGCTATTTATTCATCAGCTAACTTTGGGAAGCCACACGAAGGTTTTGCAGTGAGAAACCAAAGTAAATCGCATGTGCAGCAATTAATAATGCAAATCACAGAGTCATGAAACTGTAAAGACACGCTGCATGAGTCATGCACATTCCCTGGCTGGGAATTCAGGGAGTGATTAGAATCATAGTTCAGACTGTTTATAGTAGGAAGGAAAAGATGACACTTTTCTCTGCATTCCCCCACACCCACAGCACACAAATGAATCACTGAATTAAGGTGCTACTCTACCTGAGAGGTCACTGCTTTCAATTCTGCGCAGATCTGAGTCAGCCCAGAACAACTTGCCCAGCTGGCTGTCAATAGCTAAGGCAATGGGCTTGCTCAAACCACTGAAGAAAAGGACTTCTCGCTCCGTTCCATCCAATGCTGCTCTCTCGATTTTAGGAGCTCTCTCCTGGAGGTTGGTGAAATACATGTATCTGGAACAGGAATGATCAGAGGGAAAAAAGGGTTTATTTGATCTTTCCACATTTTTGCTATAAATCCAAGACATCTTAACAAATGTCAAAGTTGTTTTCCACTCTGACAAACAGCAAACAAGCTGCAGCAAGGAAACAACTTGATTCTCAGAAGCCCGGGCCTGAATTTCCCCACATACCCTTTCTCTGGATTGACCACGATGGCTCTGGGCCTGTCGTGATCCCCCCTGAGCACCACCCCCAGGGGTCTCCCATCCAGGCGGGTCACGTTGATGACGTTGGTGGCCTCGCAGGTCCAGTAGATGTAGCGGCTGTAGATGTCAATGCTCAGGTCGTAGGGCTGCATGTCCAGGTTCTGACTGGGAACAGGACTGGTCACAACAGTGAGGCTCTGCAAAGGAAGGACAAGCAACACACAGGAGAACATTTCAGCTTAATCCAATGTGAAGAGCTTCAGTGGCTATGGAGGCACCATGTCTAACTACTGCTCAGAAAAAGGGGACAGCCAAAATATTAGCATGAATAAGGAGAGACCCAAGCTCTGTTGCCACACCAACACCTTTGTCCTGCTGGTTTGCTGTAATGGCCATCCCACAAGCTGACTGCAGCTTGTAAAACTTTGCAAGTTTGACCAGTAAGTCCAAATTGTCTCTATGTTCAAGGTTCAGGGTCAGCTTCTGTATTTTTTCTACTTTTCTGACAGAGTTCCATTTGGACAGACCAAAACTCAGCCCACTTAACAGTCTGCAACAGAAACATACCACCACTAATCCCCAAAGCTGCAGCTGAGCAGAGAAAAACACAGGCAAAGTGAGGCCAGACAGCACCTGAAATGCTTGCCTCATTCTTCTCCACCATTGCTGCCACCTCAGTTGGAGGACATGAGGGTGGTTTGGCTGTGCCAAAGATGGGAAGGACATCAGCTAGTGTACAACCCTGATTCAGAGCATTTCCACCTTACTAGTTCAAGCTCTTGCCTTCTACTGGTCTAGACTTCTAGAGTTGGCATGCCTTCTTCTTTTTTAATTATTATTATCTTTGGAAACAACCTCATCAACAGATTTCATGGACTTTTCTAAAATGTTGAAGAGGATTAATAAATCACTAAACATGGCCTACGTAAACATTTGGAAGCTATGCTTATGAAGTGAGCAGCCCCTACCCTCTCATCCCCAAATCAAACTTCACCTGAAAATTTGCCTAACTTTATTTGGCTTGTCACCTCTATGAAATGGTGTGCCTGCAAGTCTTCCATTTGTTTATTCTGCTGCAGCTGACAAAAACATGGTGACTTTGCCTAGTTTTGGGTATTATTTAGAGATTCCAAAATTAAAAGCATTGCTAAATGAAGAGTTGAGGCTGAAGGGCATACAGCAGGATCCAACTACCACCACACCCACCATCAGAAATCACACTCTTAAAATTCAACTGAATATAGCACCTCTCTTGTGTTGTGTTGCTCATCTTAATTTCTCATTCCTCCCACACTCAAAAAATCAGGAAGATCATTTTAAAATGCAAAATTAGCAGTCCCTGGTCACAGTTAACCTCGCTAAACCTGCATATTGGGTTTGTATGGCCATGTTTTGGTAGTGGTGGGGGGTGGGCTCTAGGGATGGGTTCTCTGAGAAGGTGCTGGACACTTCCCCCATGCCCAGCAGAGCCAAAGCCAGCGAATCCAGGATGGTCCCATCACCAGCCAAGGCTGGGCCAATCAGGGATGGTGGCAACACCCTGGGATAACACATTTAACAGGGAAAAAAGTTATTGTGCAGAAGCAATTGCAGTCAGAGAAGAGTGGAGTGAGGATATGTGAGAGGCACAGCCCTGCAGACACCAAGGGCAGTGAGGGAGGAGGGGCAGGAGCTGCTCCCTGTGCCCCTGCAGCCCATGGAGGGCACAGGGGTACAGAGAAGACCATCCTGGTAAGAGTGACCCCACACTGGAGCAGGGAAAAAGCTCCTCTCCATGAGGAGGAAACAGTGGCAGAACAAAGTGTGCTGAACAGGTTGTCACTCCTTATCCCAACTCATGAGCCTTTTGCTGTGTCTTGTCTCCCCTGTCCAGCTGAGGAGGGAAGTGACAGGGTGCTTTGGGTGGCTGTCTGGCCTCCAGCCAGGGTTGAACCACCACAGCCTGTATTACCTTTTGCCTTCTACCCTACTCTACTTTGTCTGTATTCTCCACTCAAATGCATTTTCCCAAGGCTGCTACATCGTTTACAGGTTTAGTCTATTAACTCCATGCCCTGGTGATTTACCACTCCCTTCCTATCTGCTCCAGAACCTGGCAGGCTCCAGACACAGCAGTGTGCTCACAGTTCCAGCCTCCTCGTTTCAGAGCATCTACCCCTGCACTCTGCTCACATGCCTTTGCCACACCCTGTTTCTCCCAAGAACCTTCCCTTCCATGTTTCAGATCTCAAATAAAGGCTTCAAACAGCTTCCAGACCAAAGACAAATAACGCGCTGAGAACAGCAGTATCCTCAAGCTGCCCTTGGTTTCCCCTGTTTCATTTACTGACTGAGCACTCCGCTTGTTTTGCCGAGGGCAGTGACCCAGGGGCAGCGTGTGCACCTCAGTGACCCCCAGAGGAGCACAGGCAGGCCAGGGGCTCAGCAGCTCCCCGGGGTACCTGGGTGCCATCCTGATGTGCCTTGCGGATGATGTTCTGCCAGGAGTCGATCCAGTAGAGCTGCTTGTCCAGCGGGTCGTAGTCGATGGCGCGCACGTTGCGCAGGCTGTGGATGGGCAGGATGATGTCGGGGCTCTGCTGCTCGTCGATCACCATGCGGTTGATGGCGTTCTTCTGGCTGAACAGCAGGAACGTGCCGGGAGCTGCACCGGGGCACAAACAAACAGGGCTCAGAAGGGTGCCAGCAACACTGGGCATGTTTATGTGTAACAGTGACAACTACAGTCCACAACCGGGCATTTAGTTCGTTCCCCTTCGCCCTCTTCCTTTGCCAAAACCAAACAAAAAATCAGAACGTAACAATTCCAACCTCTGATGAGTACAAAAAACCTTTCAAATGACCTCTTTTATTATAAATGTGTACATGGAGGTGACAGGCAAAGATAAGATTTTTTATGTGGCAGGACTAGTGAATGGCAAGACTTCTGCCAAAAGCATCTCAAAGAAGAATGGTCAATCATGCCTCTCAATGAACTGTCCATTTTCTTTCTAAAGGGGTCTCAGAGAAATGCAGCTCCACTATTTTGAAGTTGGACCCTTTGCTAGGTGCACTTCTGCTTGCAGAGAAAGGTGAGAAAAAAACAGCACTGGTTCCTTATTTAGACATTTCAGGGAAAAGAGATTGACAGTGGTTCAGTTCTGTTCCCACAAATCCTCTTTCTGCCTGTACTGGAATGAAACAACCAATTCACAGGACAATTTCTCAACTGTGTGCAAGGCTGTGTTTTTGGAGAAAAATGTATTTGCTCTTGTCAAATCTATGTATCTTTACTATTTCTTGGTGGTTATCTAGGAATGACAACCTGCAACGAGAAAAAGAAATCTGATACTCTGCCCAGTAAAAGTTTCCTGGACAAATGTTTTTTCCTTGTAATTAGAAATACCATCAAAGAGCAGAAAGTTAAGATTTCAACACCTCATACAGCTGTAGTTTACCAACTGCACTTTGCAGTAAGTGCACAAAGCATTTAATACATCACTGAAAATAAAATCTCTGTATTACATAACTGGGTCAGAAATCAGGGAAGGTAGTGAAAGCATTTTCCTTTTTCAGAGGGTTCTTTTCTACCGTGCTCTACCTGAAGCCACTGCTGTGCAAGATGGCACAAGAGCCAATTGCCAGACATGCACCTTTGAAGCCTCCCTCAAGTTTGTACAATCCATTCCCTACAGCCCAAGCCCGGAGAGAGATTATCAGTGGGACACTGCATTCATTTAGCAGCCTGTAAAACAGGTAAGGCAGCAGCTGGGAAAGGGGAGGAAGCAGAAGTCTCCTGGAGAACATCGTCACCTTGCTTTGTGATTTTAGCATAGCTTTGAACAGCTATTCTGACTGCTGGGGATAAAAAAGGAAGGGAGGGGTTTCCTTGGAAACCAACGCTCTGTCCTAACATCCTATAACAATCAGGCCTAATTGCAAGGTATTTTTGCTTTCTGGAAAACCTGTATTTTCCCTCCAAGCACTTCTCCAATAATTTGAGCTGCCTTCTACTTAGCTCTAAAGTGTAGAAGAAAGCACACGAAAAAAAATAAAGTGAAGATAAGTTTATATGAATGTGTATAGCAAAATAATGGATTCAGAAACATCAAAATTCTCACCAAGAAGTTATGATGGAAATGGAAAGGGAAAAAACTTAGGGTAAAACAATGCAGGTAAACATGTAAGCACCTAAAATTATTTCTCCTTTTCCCCAAAGACACCCTCTCACTTTCCAAGACTGCCTGGCTCACAACTTTGAATTGATGGCTCATTATAAAAAGCAACAGCAGAATTTCTCCCCTTGAGACTCCACATCTCTGAAACAGTACCAATTTCAGAAATCCCTTTCCAGTTTTCATCATTCTCCCTCCCAATAGTCACATATTTTAACAGTATTTTTGGCAGCAGGCAAATGGAGTGCATTGAATATGTCTCCTGTGTAACCCCTGCCTTCCAATTTCATGACACGTGGTAGGTCTGGAGAGAGCTCACCAGAGCATAATTAAAAGAACCTATGCATGCATGAGCAGGGTATTCCAGGAGGGAGGACCTCTAGACAGGGCCTGGACTAATAATGTTCAGGAGGTACATAAGCAAGTACTACAGGCAAAAGAAAGTTAAAACAATTCATGCTCCAATTACAGTGTCCAAAAAAAGGAATTAAATTATACGCAGAGAGGCCCAAATCTCCAATTACCTACAAATGAGAAGCTGGAAAGTTCCCAGGTTTAAATATGGCAAAGGAAAACTCCTAATACCCCACAGAGAGCCCTGAACTGTACCATGGGGAAATGGTTCTGTTTGCTCACAATGTATTTCCTGTATTTTGCTCCTTGCTCTGTTTCTGGGAGCATTTTCACGAGAAAATCATGACCTTTGATCATTCTGCTACTTTTCTCCACTGGAAGTCAAATTCCTCCACCTAGAAGATCACAGTCACTATCAGACAGGTGCCAGCCATGCCTCTAACTTTCACAAACACGTGAGAGTACCAGGGTGCAAGAATCCAGCTATCATGCAAGGGGCCATTGTAATAAAAAAGGAGAGAAGAACACATGAGGAGTAGAAAAGCACAGTGTTTTGAAAAGCCTGCTTTTCAAAAAATGCCATGAGGTGGCATTGGTGGAACAATCTGCCCAGCTTTCAGCTTTAAGACAACAGTTGGATGTCTCTACTCATGCATAATGTGGATGAGATCCAATCTGTCTCTCTGTACCAGCAATCTCTTCACCCACTGACTAATGTGAATGACACCAGTGGAAATCAGCCATCCAGAGCTGCTGCCAAAATTATGAGAGCTTCACTGGCAGCCAGTTACTGAGAGATGGATAAATTATTTGGTTAGAAACTAATTAGACACAGCCTGAGGGGCCTTGCAGTTTGTATTCTGCACAACAATAAAGAAAAATGGGGCTGGGCTGCACTGAGATCAGGAACCAGACTGCTGGGGAAGCCATGGAGCCCAACCCATCCTCACTGAGGAAAAACACTCGGAGGCTCTGAGTAGCCCACCTCAGCATCTCATCAGCCAGCAAACAGAATGAAATCCTGACCCCATAAAAGCTGCGCAGAGTTGAGAATCCAGACTAAAGTATCACATATCCTTTATGCCAGGCAAGACTAGAAATACATAAGCAGATAAATCAGCAAGCAAGTAAGCACTTGAAGAGGGTCTAACAGAGACACAGAACCAAAACATTTTTAGTTTTCATGTTTCCACAGATGTAGCTGAGCCACTGGAAAAGTTCACTAACAGCCATTCTTCTTATTTAATTAAGATACTGGTATGTTGCAAGACTATTTTTGTTTTGTTTTTGCTTTCAGCATCCTGTGTTGCCTTAAAACTCAGTAAGATATTACTACTGGCAAACTGTAAAGCTCCTGTTTCCTCCAAGTGCAGCGCTGTCACTAAACACACACTCTGCTGCATTTCCTTTGCATTGCTCATGGCTTACCACTGCAGGTCCTGTTGTCAGAGTTCAAGGAATAGTGAGCTGGGCAGCCACAGACAAAGCCTCCCACAGGGACTGCCAGGCACAGGTGAGAGCAGTGGCCATTGCTGGAGGCACACTCGTTCCAGCCTGCCTGCCTGGAGGAGTGGAAGACCAGGATGTCCATCACGTAATCCAGGTGGCCCTGGATGATGGTGCGGTTCTGCCCGCTGGTCTTGTTGGCTCGCTCGATGCTGCGCCGGCTCCAGTCTGTCCAGTAAATGTAATCCTGGTACTGGGTCAGCCCAAAGGGGTGAGGCAAATCATCAGCTATGGTCTCACGGTCCAGGCCTTGCCCAAAAAGGAGAGGAAAAGCAGAGTTATATGGGCACAAGCAGCACTCTGTTGAACGTGTCCCCTGCCCAGAAAGGTTACCACGCAATTACTTTAAAATTACTATTTCAGCATTACAAGAGTAAATTACAAACTCATGCACAGTAGTCAAAAGGAGTCTCAGAGCCTATCACAGAAATGTGCTAATCCTGCTTGCCATTCACAGAAAAAAAAAAAAGTAGTTTAGTGAAGAAAAAGTTTCAATTTCAAAAATTATCAGGGTTCTCAGAAATACTCTGTCCTTTCCCTCCTTCCCAAAACTGACAGGATGCCTCTCAATTTAATGCAGGAGCCTGACACTGTATTTCCAGTTGAGCATCTCTTGCACCACACTTTTTCCCACTCTTTACAAAAAGAAAATTGTCACAAGCTTAATGAAGCACTACATTGCATTATGAGAAAAATTCAATATACAAGGCTAAATTAACCTGTCCCTGGAATGTCACAACAGGAAGGAGCAGCCAGAAAGTCAGGACAGGAAACAGCTAATTGTGTACACCATGGAAATGTTAAGAGATCTTAAGGAGCAGGACATGGCAGGGGGAAACGATTTCAACCGTGTTTTATCAACCACTCCTGTTTGGATCTTTTTCTAGCTTTGTTCTATTACTGCAAGCATACTGTTTAAAGCAGACTAACTCCTTTAGCCTTAAATACTGGTTAATTATTAATGCTTAAATATTGGCTGTTGTTAATGCTAATCTGAGTAATTTAGCATACAACAAGGCAGTTCACTGCCATGGGTGCTGAGCCGTTAAAACAAGGTACTGTGCAAATCTGACAGGGCCTAGGTCCTCCACACAGTACTCTGGGATAGTGAAAAAATATTTTACCTCCATTTAGCTGCAATTACCAGTTTCTAAAATCATCACAGACCCCAGCACAAGAGAACTCTCCTGCTGCTAAGCACTAGCCAGGAAAAGCTCCTTACCATGCAGAATACAGGGGTGGGAAATGCCTGAGGATACTAACAAAGACATAAAACCAAACTGTATTAAATTCCATGTTGAATAAGCTGTTGTTATCTTCTTGTTGGCTTTCTTTCTACTTTTGTTATGTATTTTCTGGTGCTCTTGAGAGTAGCAAAACAAGACCCTCCAAAACATTGCGAGTTGACGTCTTTGTCCTACACATAACTGGAAATACGTACACCTTGTGTAATTTTAACTTTCTGAGCAGCCCAATCACCTACAAGCAAACGGAGGCCTTGCTAACCACAGTGTTACACAAACAGGAATTACAGGAGCAAACACGAAAGGCGTGCGAGGTCGGAAAATTTTATTTTTATGATGCGTATCTTTGCATGATTGAAGGCACGCTTTGCCACGAGGGAGCTGCAGAAAGCAGCAGTGCCCTGAGGATGCTGCCCAGGGCTCTGGGGCTCACCTAACATGTTGGAGGACTCGATGAGGTTGGTGTCCAGGTCGGTCCAGTACAGGCGTCTCTTGGCGTAGTCAATGGTCAGGCCGTTGGCACGGCCCACGTTGGGCACCAGCGTGGTCCTCTCGCTGCCATCCATGGCAGCTCTGTCAATCTTTGGCTTGCCACCCCACTCAGTCCAGTACATGAACCTGATCAAAAGAGCAGAAGGAAGAAAAAGAATTGCCTTCAGTCCAAGAGAACGCAAGAGGAAAAACAAAAATCCTTAGAAAGAGTAAGACAAAAAGAAGAGCTGTAAATTCAAGCATTTATTTAGACCCATTGTGCTAAATGAAGGGTTTTTTCCCCCCAAAGTACAGGCAAGGAAGTGAGACAAGTTTCCTCAAAATGCTTCCAACATTATTTTTTCCCACTTGGACCTGGATTTTCACCAGCAAGTTCTATGTGACAGCGCTTTGCTAGTAACTAATCCACGCATGTCGCTTGAGAGGCAGAGGCTGGCAGTGGGCCACCTTCATTTCTACCTGGTTATTTAGCAGGGTGTTTTTCCAGAGCATTTATCTTCTCTTTCTAGTCAGTTGTCTCTCAAAGGAAGGAGCACATAAAGGTGTCTCTGCAGGGTACTTGAGTTAATAGGTGACCACACAACTAAGTCAAACAGCACGGAACAAGTGTCTTACACCTCACCAAGACACACAAAACTCAATGGCATTCCCACTGGAGCAAAAATACAATTATTACATACTCACATACCAGCTTATGCCTCATTTGGAAAAAGGACAGACTTGCACATGTTTGCATTTTCTTTAGGCACTGCACACTAGAGTAGGATGTAGATTTGTATATTACTTGGTGACTAGTTAGTCACTTCTTCCAAAGTATTAAGCTGAAACCATTCTAAAAAAAAGTGAGAGGCAGCTATCCAATATTTACACCTTTGGGTTTTAATAACTCTAATAACAAACCCCTGGGAAGTCTTTCAATTCCAACCAGCTGCACAATAGGAAAGGCTGCTTCAGAAACTGATGATCAAGGGGGAGAAAATCTTTAGACACCAGGAATACTTGCAGATCTTTCTTAAAAATTCTGCAAGTATTTTGTGGATAAATTTTGCAAGTTGGACACAGCACGGAGCCAAGTGTTAGAACTGCCCCCATGGCAGCAATGCCTTGAAAACTTGCATTGAAAGTACAACTATACTGTACGTATACTTATATAAGTAAATGTACATATATATAAGTATACAGCTATACTATTGCTGTAAGGAAAAATGGGCATTCTGACCCAAGTAATTTTTTTCTGATCTGTGGTGAAGAGACAAAGCACTGAATGATGATAATCCTTGGGAAAAACCTACTTCCAGTGTAAAACCAGAATCATGCATAGCAGCCTTTTGTTACAAATGAGTAACTGGATCTAAGAATCTGATGTTGAATTCTCATCCAGGCAACCCCTGGCACATCAGGGCTGAATCCAATCTAGAATCCCACTGGAGGTGACCATTGCCACCACCTTGTTGAAATAAAGCAGAAGGAATGCGTTTCAAGGAATGCGTTTCAAGTTCTGTGCATTGCTGTAGCTCTCACAGTGTGACTGGGAACTGTGATAATGTCACAACCCTTGTAAAGGAAGTTCCCTCAGTTGAAAAATAATGCCTTATTGGTATAACCTCAAAAAGGTTTTGCAGTAATTAGCTTTTGTCAAGTGAGTGTTTCATGGTAGAAGAGCCATTTCAGAAGCTGAATAGTTAGCTTGACTTGCCCCATTCCTTCCCCCTCTCCCTGTTTATTGCCCTACTTTTGCTGTTACACTTCAATCTAATTTCCTCTCAGAAAATCATTCATTTGGGGCATAGGTGAAAATAATTGTTTCTGCTCCTTCTCTGTCCCTCTTCCCTCATCCATACAAACTAAAATGTTTCCTTATCAGGAGAAAAAACCACCTTCCTTATGCTCAGACTATAAGCTTCACTCTCCCACCCTCAAATCATTTAATACCTTTATTGGACCCTAACTTGTGATAAAAAGAGTCCTAATTTTGAAAACGATAAATATATTCCTTTCAATGTTATAGTCCTTTTCTGACTAATGAATTCCATAAACCTAAAACGACTTTGAATCTGTGGTTAATTAAAAACCCAAATATAAATCCCTTTCTAATGCACTGCTCTGATTTTTTTTATTTTTTTAGTATTTTTAATGATTATTCAGGACATTAAGAGTGTGTTTCTCTGAATTACCAGGATGCATTCCCCAGCTGAGTTCTCTCAGGGTTTACAGGCAGTGTAACCAGCCTGCCCTGGAGGGAGCATTGCCACGTTGTTTCTCCCTGTTCATAAGGACAGAATGAAATGAGCCAGTTACCCCTCCACAGGGTCCAGTGCCAGCGCCCGGGGGCTGTCGAGGTCTTTCCACACGAGCACCTGGCGGTGCTGCCCGTCCAGCTTGGACACCTCGATCCTGTTTGTGCCAGTGTCAGCCCAGTACAGGTTCTTGCCCAGCCAGTCCACAGCTATGCCCTCGGGATAATCCAGGCCAAACTCCACCACGTGTTCCAGCGCGCTGCCGTTCATGAACGCTCTGCTGATGGTCTGCGGGGAGACAAAGATACACAGGAAAATTAGAACTCTTACCACTCTGTCACTGGGCTGCTTGTTTCCTTTGTTGGATTTTAAACACTTTCAGATTTTAGACATCTCCCAGGAAAGAGGATCTTACAATATGCTACTTATTTGCAAAGCAAACAATGCTGCTATTCAGAAGTAATGATTTACTGCGCTCTGTGAATGTATTCTGTGTCAATTACAATAGCATTTCACTGAGGAAATAAATGGGATAACTAGTCTGGTTGAATTAAGCATCTACATGACAAAGCGACCTTAATAACTCAGTGCCAACTTCGAGGGGGAAATATTTTGGCTCTCCCAGGACTATACAAAAGCATCGATGTTATAGCATGGGACACTGTTTAAAGCAGCCTAATGAAAAAGTGCAGGACAGAACAGCAAATAGAAGAAAACAACCAAATGACTGATGAGCTCAGTAGCTTCACTACTGATGGCTAAATTTAATTTCACTAAGCACGATCTCTTCTTGGACTTTTATTCAAAAGACTGTTTTTAACTTTACCATCAGGATCAGCCTATGATAGCAGATAGAGCCAGAATTCCATTTTAATAATATACTAGAGTTCAGGCATTCCCCGATAAGCCTGAAAGTAAAGGACTAATGTTAGAATAGTACAGCTGGCAAAACAGGCTGCCTTTCTATGTCCTCAATATTCCTATCTGCACACACTCCTCATACTCACAATCAACCAGAAGTTAACAAATCCCTGGTTTTGGTTTACTTCCTAGTAGGAACACAACCTGCTAGGTATGCCAGTTTCTAACAACACACAGCAGGGAAGTTTATTATCTCAGTCTTAACCTGTATCACTTACACAGTTCAAAAAAAATACCATGTTTAGGGACTTCAGCCAAGTCACCTCTCGCAGACTTATTTCAATTCTGTGTTTTTAACCACTATGATTCTTCAGTTGCAAAAGTCTGTAAGTTATTGTTGGCACAGGTCTCAAGTCAGTTGCAGAAAACGTAATTAAAAACTAAACTCTTTTACATATCCCTTGAATTTTGTAAACCCCATTAATCAACCTACTCTTAAATATCTCAAGAAGCTTGTAGCAGCTTAACAGCCAACAGGGACTAAATCCCTACCTTCAGAGAAATGTCAGTCCAGTAAATGCGATTGTCCGTCACATCAAAATCCAGAGCGGAAGCCTCCTTGACTCCAGTGAGCGGGATGGCAACGTTGTTGTTGTTGGTTTCGAGGGAGATGCGCCTGATGTCTGCTCTCCTGGAGAAGAGCAGGAAGGCTTCTGGCACGATGCAGGTCTTCATGTCACTGATGAGCTCCAGGCCGATGGGGCAGGCGCAGCGCGGGCCCTGCGGGCGGTACAGGCACAGGTGGCTGCAGCCGCCGTTCTCTTCTGCACAGGGGTTTGTACCTAAGCCAGAGGAAAAGAACCATTGCAAATGACTGCAGCTCAAAGGTGCAGCTGGTCCTCACGTGTATCAGCCACGCTGGGAGCCCTCCAAGCAAACGTGCAGTTTGTATCCTTGTACTCTCGGATCAAATTATTTTTCATTCATTTCCTGTAATCCTTTAGACAGCCCTTACTCTCCTTGGCTGGAAAGCCAGTGATTGTTTTCCTTATGCCAAGAAACAAACCCAGCATTAGGGAAAGGGATCTGGGCTTCAACAGCTACTGATGATCCCAATTCACAGGACAAGCACGGAATGCATGGTAAGCATATGTTCTGCTGCCTTTTACAGTATGCTGGTCCAGCTACATAGCCCCTCGCATTCCTGCAGGTAAAAAACTTGCAGAGCTATTTTCACCTCCATTCAATGGTCTCTTCTCTCCAGGATGCAAGTGAAGCAGCTCTTTGCACTTATGTACCTGCACATGCTGGAAATTGAACTGAGAGAGGCTTGGCACTGAGGACCTCGATTGGCCAAACAGCTGGAAAGAGGGCTACATTCAAAACACACGTACCTTGGGGCATCAGCCACACAAAGATACAGCTCAACTACATTTGACTCATTTCCTGCAGTACAATCCAGACATGACAGCAAGAAACTGCAAGTCTTATCCACATAGCAGGATACTCAGGTACTGTGGTGAGTTCTGTGATGCTCCAATTACACTGCTACCAGTGCCTGGATAGCCTAGGATAGGCAATTTAAAGCTAGATGCTGCTTTTCTACACCACAAACACTACAGGCCAGGAAGTACTTCTAAAATTTTTAAAGATAATTTTCTAGTATTAACGTAAAAACTATTGAACGGACTAAAACTGGCTCATTCTTAGCTTTTGCATACTTGGAGCACAAGTTCAGGCTGATATCCTTCCAACTACAGAACTGAAGCTCCTCACAGGACACCTAACCCACCCCATCAAGCTGCAGCCTGCAGTTATCATGCCGTAGCACCGGATTCTGCCCATTTCTACGAGGCTGCAGCTCAGAACTGCTGACCCTCTGCCTCATCCTCCCTTGGCTGGGCAGCAGAGCACTCACCGATGATCTGGTGGACGTTGGTGGCTTTCAGGCCCATCAGATCGGGCAGCTGATCGATGATGATCTCTCTCTCTGCCGTGCCCTTGTGCACGCGCTCGATGCTGCGCCTTTGCCAGTCTGTCCAGTAAATGTAGTCTCCCAACAGAGTGAATCCAAATATATGAGGCAGCTTGTCCTCCACCAGCACTCTCCTGCCAGTTCCATCAGCATTCATGACCTATGAATATACACAAACGTTTTAGGTATATACAATAAACCTGCCACTATTTGGCAGATTAACAAACTAGCAGCTCCATGCTCAGACTTCAAATTAAAAAATAATCTCCTACCCATTATAATGCTATCGGCGTTACACAGCACCCTAATAAAAAAAGAAGAGCCTGTTTATTAACAGGTACTTATCCTAAAAGCCTCATTTAGAAGGTTAGTCTCGTAACCAGATCGTAATGTGAAATTATGACACAACACTCATTACCTTTGCTTTAGAACTGTTATTTTGTAATAACAGTCACTCCTGTTATGACTCTCTCATTTCTGACATGAGCTTTGGTTTAGTTTTAAAGAGGAGTCACTGTGTTTTACACAAATGAAGACAAATTTCTAATGGCCAAGGAGTTCTGGCTCAGCATCTTCTAGTCCTGAGTCCCTGCCAAGTGAGCTTTGCCCATGTTACAGAGAGCTTTAAGAGGAGACCCCACGCAAATACTGGGAGGCAAACAGTGAAGAAGATCTACAGAGTACATTTATATCCCCCAGTCTGTTTTACATTCTTCAAAATTAAGTACAGTAATTTTTTTACTACAAGGAACAGCAGTAGTCTGTAAATAATTGCATGCCTTTGATCAAGACACTTGAATTTACTGTGTTATTTTTCTCTACTGCTAAGAGGAGTAATACCTAACTTCCTCAGTGAGGCACTGAAAGGATTAATTAAACATATGTATGCATGTTCAAGTGATCAAGTGTCTTATGAATGTCAAGTATTATTATAAAATGTACCATACTGACAGGAGTGAAGAGTCCTGTGTTGTAAGAGAAGCTTAAAAATGGTTCAGCGTTGCGATTTTTCAGAAAAAAAAAATCCTTCTGAAATAGTTCCACTTGTTTCAAGGTCATAGCTTAAGTTTACAGTCTGTATACCACCCTTCCAAAACCAGAAAAAACCTCCAACCAACCTTAACATAAAAACTTTCTGAAACAATGTGATTCACAAATCCAAGGTAGCATACTAATCCCTGAAACATCAAAGCATCCTTCCCACCACCCAAGCATGTTGTAAAGTAAGCATAAGTAAATGACTGGAAAAGGAGGGATTTATTAAACCACTGTATCTCAAAAACAGATGACTTGTCTGAGGTGACTTGCTTCCCCCTTCCCCTTAAACTACACTTGTAGCCATTTGTTTGCACCTAACTAATACATGGCAATTAGTGCTTGCTGAGCAGACCAAGAAGACACACAGAATGGAAGGATGTTGAAAAGTGAATCAACTCAAACCACACTGTAATAAGCAATAAAACATCACCATCCAAAAGTAGCATTTTTAGAAATTACATTTTTTGCCTTGTATTTATAAAAGAAAGAAAAGTCTCTATTTTAAGGAGTACTTTACTGGCAACAAATTTAGTTGGAAGGTGTATGGAGTGAGATGAACTTTCTTTGGCAAACTCTAAGAGCTGTTCAAATAAGCATCCCCACATATATCTATATATGGTAGCAGCCAGCTACCACCACACACACACACACATATATATATTTTTTTTTTTTTCCCATGGCACCATGTTGTCTGCACTGACTTTGGCTGCATGTTAGGTGATTTCAATAGAATTACATCCATTACAGAATCAAACAGTCTGGTGTAAGGCAGAAGGGAAGTGGCAAGAGTTGGAAGGGTGATATGTACAAGAAGAACAGAGCAAAAAGAAACAATCACTTTTCAACCAGTTTCAAGGGATTTCAGCATTGTCTTTTCACATACTCCAACTGAGACAACAGCCAAGTCCCAGGCCATACTCCTTTCTGGATTCTTTCCCCTTCCTCAGCTCCACATGGATCAGCTCCTGACAGTGAAACCCATCCCCAGAGAATCCCACACCCCACAAGAAACACACCTTCAGCTGCTATAAGGCAGTGTCTCTGGAGGTTTAAGCTGCTTTTAAACCACAATGTGGTGCAAGTTTCACATTCTGAGGCCATTCTGAATACTCCAAATCACACTGAGAATATGGGCTGCAACAGGAAACAGATGTGGTGTAACCACAAACACCACCTTTACTGAAACAGCGAGTAGTTCCATGAAAAAAAAAAAAATTGAAAGTGCAAAAATTAAATGGCCTCAGAAAAAATATCAGATATCCTGCTTGGAGAATAAGAGCTTTGTTTGTCCTAAAACAATAATGAATGCAAACCTATAGCCTCATGAACATACAGCTTATTCAAAGTAAGTGAATTACTGCTGGAAATGTAGTCACATTTTAAAATGCTGTACTTAGTGATCAGTAGGAACAATCAAATAATGACTTTGAAGCACTGCTTCTAATTTAAAGTTACAGACTGGAATACACAGTGACATATTCTAAGGCTCTTTCTTGTTATTAGATGCCTTGCATTCAATTCACCTCTAAGTACCAGTAATCACTGTGATAAATAGGCTAATGCAGTGAATTTACCTTTTTGATAATCTGGGATTTGAATGTATGGTAGTTTAAACTTGCCACTTGACTGCTTTAAGCGGAGAGTTTCATCACTAAATGGATCTCATTTATGAAAATCCTGTTCAGCTCTGTGTAGAGCTTGTGCTGGGAGCCAGGCAGACCTGTGCAGTGCACCAAGGCCAGGGGCAGCAGAGACTGAGCAGATGTTTATGAGTTTATGTGCACAGCACTGAGGAGATGCTCAGCACAGAAAGTGTCTGTCCCTGTCGGGCTACACTGAGATCAAAACCCAACTAAGGTGTCATCACTGAGGTGAAGGTGACAGAGTGCAGACCATTACCTTGCACCTCAACTCATAGGCATGGTTGAATTTTCAGTATAGAGCCACAGAGTCATAGACCAGCCCAGCTTGGAAGAATCCCTGAGAGATCATCTGGTCCATTTTTTTGTGGGAAAGAAGCCTAGATTAGATTATCCAGCATCCTGTCCAGTTACATCTTGAAAACTTTTAGTAAGGAGAGGGACTGCACTCCATACCTCTGTAAAGCAGTTCTTTCTTATATGAAAATGAAACCTCCCTCAGTGCACCTTGTACCAGTTGCCCCTGTCCTCCCCATGTGGCACCTTCCATGTGCCAGGACATCTACCCTCTTCCCCATGGAGAAAAGACCAATCCCCTTCTGTCTTTCCTCACAGGGCTGGTTCTCATCATTCCTTTAGGCGCTCTCCACTCTCCCTGCATCTCTGTTGAATTCAATTTTGAAATCAACAGCCTGGTTTTGGACAAATGACAGATACCTTAGCCATTATTGATTCCTGAACTCCGGCATCTTTACCAGCACCAACTTATTGATGCTCAGAGGGGCCAGAAGACCTCACTCAATAATGCAGGACCTCAGCTGCTCTGCCCAAGTACTACTGCCATCACTGCCCCAGCTCTACAAAAATTTTATCAGGCACCCCAGCTGGAAAGCAGCTTCCCCCAGTGAGTCACAGGAAGGATGCAATGGTAGCACTCCCCTTTCTTCTGGAAGGATAAGGAATTCGAAAGCCTTCTGACCCCGTGGCAATGTCACATGTCCCACAAGTGCAGAACACACTAGAGCTTCTTGTTTCCCTGGAACGTGTTAAAATACACTCTGGATATGTAGTTATGGTTTACCTTGCAGGGTTTACCTCACAAAACCCCAGACACTTGGCACAGGCTTCTATGACGGAAATGTCACCCCCCGAAAAAGGTAAATTCTGAACTCATTCCAGTGACAACTTGGGTTTCTCCCACTAGTTTAAAACCAGCAGAAAATATCAGAAAGCAATTACCACCTTCACAATTTCAACATGGGCCATGCTAATGCACCACAGGAATAGATACAACTTAAAACAATGAGGTAAGAAGGGGAATTTGTCATGATCATTAACACTGATCTGCTTAAGATGATGGCAAGGAAGCATTACTGTAGAACACCCTGAAATACTGAATTCGATAGAAATACCCCAGATATTCCAACACACCATACTGAGCAAGTCATGCATTACACCTGAAATAATTTAGGACTAACTCACACTCACGGTTTAGTTACCTCAGCCCTGGTTATCCAGAGGTAAATATCTACAGGTGCTGTTTTTGATGGAACAAATAACAGCTAATGGCAATGCTAATCAGGGACATGACTGTTCATTGTCTACCTAAATGCATCAATCTTACTTTACAAGGAAAGTGAAAACCAACACTATATTCATTAGATTTATTTGGTTACAGGAAAGGAAAAAAACTTGGGCAGCATCTCTCTTAAAAATAACTCTAAAAAGTAGCTAGAATGCCTTCTAATCATTGCATTTCCATTAATTCAGACTGGGTTTAAGAACAATGTATTTTCAACTTCTCTAAGCAACATAACACAGACTGGTATGATTTTATTGTTATGGCTGCAGCAATATCATATAATTAACACACGTATTTACTACAAAACAGCTGCTCTAAGAGAAACAAAGAAATATTTTATCTAAATTTCCAGTTTTATTAATCTTCCTGCTAAAAAAAAGTCTTGATCAACTATACTCTCTTTAAGTGAGCAACTGAAACTTTCACCTCAGTTTGAAGAAATTATTCTGTCAGTGTCATTTACTTACTGTTAATAGCATTTCCTTTCAATTCTAAAACATTAAGGAATGAAATGGGAGGTCCTCTGTTCATTGAGGACTCCACAGAAGAGATCCCTGGAACCCTTTGGATTTGCTTCAGAAACCAAATGCCTCCAGCCATGTCCATGATTTCTTACTGTTAATTGTTTTATAATAGCCATTAACAATGCCTAATTTAACAGTTCCTCAGCACTCTCAGTTTCCTTTAGAACTCTAACAATTTTTCCAAAGATTTCAAAATATATTTTTTCTGAGCATGGATAATATTCCTAATAGGACTGCCATGAAGATAAACATGTACAAACAGTATAAAGATTAAAAATCATAAATACGCTTTCTATCAGGCTATACATGCTGCTATAAGCTAATTTCTGTCACAACAGGACAACTTTCTTAGCTCAGTGATCAGTGCCAACAGCAGAAATGTTTTCTCTGTGATGGAATTTAATTTTAGAAACAAGTGGTTCAGTTTTTAATGAAATGGCTCAAGTCAGGAAAAGTGACAAGTAGGCAAGGAAAAGATTTTAGAACCATTGTGACAATCACATATGACATCTCCCAGGCAATTTCATGCAACACAAAAAAACCTCCTGCATTTGTAAAGGACAGGCTAAGACAATAAAATGATCCAAATGATAAATAAGATGAGAAGAGAGATTTTCATGGAAAATAAACATTAAAAAAATAAAAATTAAAAAAAAAGAAGCTCCTCTGAAAAGATTCTGTGGTAAAACAGGTGACTAAAACTGCTTTACTCTGGAGATTAATTTTGGTATGTAATCCATAGGGGGAAGTGGCAGCAGTCAGGGAGTGCTCTGTTACCTGGGCATAGGCTGTGGGGGCAACAAGGGAAACTAAGGATTGCATTTTGCAACTACTATTTAGCAACTAAGACCTGTGGGCAGCCACACACAACACTTTGCAGAATGTAAACCAGACTGGCCAAGACCAACCTGAAAGCTCGCAGTGGTTTTGGGGAACGGTTTTACAAGATTAAGTTCAGCATCACAGCCCCTGATGCTCTTGCATATGGGCAAAAGCCTCTGTGCTCTTCTTTCCCAAGGTTCTTTCTGTACAAGGTTTTGTACAGTAATGCAACTCAGCTTGTGAAAAGGGGAAAAAAAAAGCTGGAATTTTGGAGAATAAGGGATATTAGTGGGCTGACAAACAGCACTCAGCTGAATCACAAACACAGACAGCAGCTCGGTGTCTCTCAGTATCTCTTCACATTGCTCCCCAGCTTGCCATGAAACATTTGAAGTATGTCAGACTCAGGTGAGCTGATGGCTCTGGCTGGGTTGCTTTGAGGGATTTCAGTGTTTTCCCTTAGGTAACCGATACTGGCTGCTAGTAGAGGTTTGCTGCTTTCTAGGTGAGACACCTGTGTAAACCAAAATACCATTTCCTAACTCCAGTGTGAAAAATCTGGGAAGCACGTAAGACACATGGGTGTAGCTCCATCAGCTACACTCCAGTCAGCTGCATGCTGGGCTCATGGGGACCATGAGGCTTTCAGAGATAGCAGCAAACCAACACTGACCATCTTTTAGCAAAGGTTGTGAGAAACATCTCTGAGTTCCCAATGTGAGCAGTCAGCACGAGTTTCTGCTCAAATGTGTCTCCAGTGTGGGTACTTGCCTCTGACACGGCCATTCCAGGCTCTCCTTCAAGGTAACAGTAAAAAAAAGGGCTGATTTTAGAGTAGGACTCATCTAACCTATTCTAAACATTTACAGTGTGCAAGTGCTGATTTCCAACATTTTTATAAAGGCAACATAAGGGAACTTAAATGAGCTGAATGTATCTACATCTCATGAGACAAAACCCACCATGGACTTCAGGAAGAACTGCAGATCTATGACACAAGGACCATTTGAAAACCGAATGCCAAAGTCTTCTCCACATCATTTTTAGGGCAGTAATTTCACTTAGAAAAATGTCATCTTTGGTACTCGGATCAGAGAGTCAGGCTACTCTTGGGCAGGAGTTCTGGCTCCATCTCCCCAAAGGCTTCCCTCCGTAGCCTCTGTGCCAGGACCTTCTCCCTGCCCCACGAAGCAGGACAGCCTTTGGACAGCAGATCCCTCAGGACTGCCTGGAGAACTCCTCAGCACAAGTGACATGTAATGTAAGGTCTCAATAATCAGACTTTTCATATCTGAATTTTGTATAGGTAGTCTCAATTCACCAGAAGTAATAAAAACTTAACTTTTTATGTTCCCAATTTGAAACTAGCATGGATGTTTTAAATTTAAAGTTCAAAAGAAACCTCTCAAATGAAAATCATACCAAGTATAAACTAATACTGGAGTTTTTAAAAATAAATCTTTACTACTAACTTTAAAAATCTGTATTTTTTTCTTAACACAGGCTTAACAAGTATTAAGAAATAGCTGGAAATACCCTGACAGAGTAAGCTTTAAATTTCTGGACCTGGGATGGAGTAGAGGGATCTGTCCCTACCCTTTACAGCACATACTTGTTTTTTGTTGAATGAAATTCCCAAGTGCCACAACTATCCAAAGCAAAAGTAAACAGCAAAGCAACTTCAGGTATTTGTTTCAACTACCTTACTTCTCATACCTGCAAAAGTTAAATGCAAGTACACAAAAGCGGCTGGGTTCAAGAGTTAGGAATATAATGGATTCTGCTTCTCAATTTTCAAACCTGTGCCTCGAGTAGGCTGGATGGGGTAGGATCAGTAACCAGCCTTGCAAGTCATCAGCATTTCACAGTACAAAGACTAACGTATGAGCCAAAAATTCTCAGTCAGAAAGAAGATAAATGGTGTATACTTAGAAAACAAAATTTCCTTATTAGGGTGGCAGTAAAATTGAGGGAGTTGTCATCAGAGGAAAATACAGCCCTGCAATTTGAGGATTAAAATACAAATTAGAGCATTCTCTAGATGCCAGACTATTAGCTCCTAGGTCAAAGACAAAAATGTCCTCTCTGTTGAAGATTTCTGTGCTCTAAAAAGTCTTAGCAGCATCTGCTTTCTGTTGTCCAGCAAGGCTGAGTTCTGAACACTTGTGTGTACTTAACCTGAAAAACAGCAGGATGCAATACTTTCCATATTAATCACGAGGATTAGAGACGGTAATGCCAGGCACGGCTCACAGATTTGGGAACGCACAAACACTTCAAGGCAGAGCTGCACTCAAAAATCCCGAGATAGTGGTTGGATGTGAGCAGGAGGCAGAGCCTTTCTTTACACTCACCACTAGTAGGTGTTAGTGGGTGTCATCTCCGGCTCTGAGAATGGAGAACAGGAGAGGATGAATACAGAAAAATGAAGGAGAGAGTGAAAAACTACGAAAAATCAGCCGTATCATCATGACTTCCCCTTAACACACACGGCCGCACATGCATGCAGCCATTCATAATTGCTTTATCAATACCAGCTTTGCTGACCATTTAAAAATCCAAGCTATGCCTTAAAACAGGTAGCGTACGTGCCAAGAACACAAATATTCACTAGAGCAGGAAAACACAGGACCAATTCAACAGAGCAGATCATACATTTTTAACCTCATAGCACGGCAGGAAAATGCTTTAAACCTGTAGCAAGTCAATGAGAAATCTTCCCCACTGGTAAGCACAATAGCAGCCATCCATTTCAATAGAAGTTTATCAGCAGTGAAACCTGACCGAGATAAATGACGAAGCTGTTGAGCCACAGCCTGCTTCTGCCTGCTGCAGGCTGCCAGATAAAATGGGAACAAAAGCTCCCTGCTGTACCCCCTACCAGTCTCCATTAACCCCTGCTGATGCTTTATTATCGTCTGGGGGCTCCAGAACAGCATAGCATGAATCACTGGGTAAAAAATAAATAATAAAAGCTCACATGTAGCACAAACAAACCAGAAACATGGCTTGCAAGAATGACATTCAGTTTGGTAGCGCTGCAATTAAATTGCAGCTAGCTCTGAGGAATCCCACATGTGAAGGTGAAAAAAATGAAAAAACACAAAGTGTGTAAAATCACTGATGAAGATCTACTTAAAGGCAATAGAGGCAAGTACACAATTGTCTTTCTCCTGCTTTTAACCCCCCCCCCCATTTCAACTATACACAAACACATGAAGCAAAGCAGGGACCAGGCATTTATTCTGATGCCTTCATGTCTAATTCCAAGTTTCATCTTTGGATCCTGTCACATGTACTTCTTTGTTGTACCTACGCCAGTGTCCTTTCTTCAAATGTAAGTTTAAAACATTTACTGAAGGCCAAAGCGTCTTCTATTACCCAGATATAAAAAATGGATGGTGAGGGCATGGGAAGTGCAGCAAATCTCCTCAAGATCCCTGGTGGCCATCGGAGAGTAGGCAGTGTGAGCAAACTTGAAACGTTGGGAATATTTTAGCTATCATAAATTAAGATAGGGATCTACACTTAGCAGAGGCCACCTGGTTAGTTAACACCAGAGGCTCTACCAGTCGAGCTGGCCCTGCCCAATCAAAACCTCCATGTACTGTACAAGGGGAAAAGTCCTTGTGGTGCCTAGGAGGAATGTGCTAGGGAAGACAGTTTGGATCAGTTCTGCCTCCAGCAAAGGCAAACCCACCCGTGGGACTGTTTTTGCTCAAGGACTGGGGTGCAGAGGGATGGGGAAACACAGCGGGTACCTCAGGGGGATTTGTTTTTCGGGTGAGAACAGTGTGTGATGTTGAGCTGTGTCATACTGGTTGCCAAATGACACTGCCACTGCATGCCATAACTCCCATGGACAATCGGGATGGACTGCTCCACATACACCAGTCATGAGCTCCTGATGTGACCTGCAACCAGCCAACATCACACCATTGCTCCTGCCCTGGAAGACACTTGGGACAGACAGAACCCAGAGCCTTGCACTAAATTAATCCATCTGCCATCTTGGGGGGATGGCCATTGACTACAGAAACGAGAGCTGGACTTGTGTGTGTTGTTGGAAGGAATAGGACCTGGCATGATGTACATGGTATAGGATAAGGGGTAGGAAATGTCCTGGTTTCAGCCAGGACAGGATTAATTGTTGCAGTAGTTGGGAGGGGGCATGGCCAGGACCTGGAAGTTATTCTGTACCACCTCAAGTCATTGCTGGGAGTGAGAGAAAGGGATTCTCTTCCAGGGAGGAGTTCCTTCCAATTGAGGAAACATGGCAGGGGGACAGGGAGCCATCCAGTATTGTCTATTGTCAGGGATATTCTGAGTGAATCATTTCTCTTATTACTGTTGTGCTGTTACTGTTAGTTTTCTTATCTCATCGCTGTTTTCAGTAAATTATTCTTATCTCACCCAGTGATCTTTGCCTTTCGTGCCTCCAGTTCTCCTCTCCATCCTGTTGGGGGAAGTGAGAGGTGTGTGGTTTGGAGAGTCTCGGCGGGAGCACTAAATTGGGGTGCACCATTCCTTAATCATGACAGATGTGGATAAAAGAATCCACTTTAGATTGAACCATTCTCCTGTATGAGGACCCTCACTTCATCCCATAGAGCCCTCCCATGCTTCACTAATTGCAGAAGCCACACTGAACCCGTGTGCTGATCACTACGGGGGGTGCTGATTTTCAATCCCAGTTTGCCCCTCTGAAGTGCAGTTAGCAAGCAGCAACAAGGCATCTAAGGAAGAACGTGGCAGGATGGCCTCAGCACAGGAGAAGAGAGGCTCTATGGGTTCCATCCAAAGGTCCACCCATCCCAGTATCCTTTCTCAGAGAATAATCAACACTTACAGAACTGCATAACAAAGGAAATGCTTACGGAAACTTTTCAAGAAGACTCCTTCCTTCTACAGCAATTGAGAGTTCAGTGATTTGTAGTTCGGAGGCAATTCTGTTTGCCACTAAATTGCAGTGGAATTCCCTTCCACAAACTTACCCAGTCTTCCTAGTAACACATGTAAGCTTTTAACATCTACAACCATTTCCACAACTTACCACATCTACTCTTGTTTGTTCTGCACCCATCACCTCACATTAGTCACAAGGACCAACATCTTCTGTCAAAAAAGGTGTCTGTGTGGGAAGTGTTGGTCACTTTACACAAAATTTTATAGATCTATGTCACATGCCTAAATGAACACCTCCAGGAATCAAAAAATACAAACCCACATCCTCAAACAAAACTAAAATCCAAAAGCACTGAAGAAAAACTGTGGGAGAACTTCTCTGTTGCTTTAAAGGTTTTAGCTAGACTGTTTGAAGATTTACTGCAAGTTGATAAGAGTTAACAAGTGTTAACTTTTTAGAAAAAGCAGCAGCACTAATATCATAACTCTAACACTTGGAGACTCATAGGAAAAAATACCCAGTAATTCTGAAATCTTGGGGTGATAAATCTTTTCTGATGCCCTGCATAGATGTTACATGACAACCTGAAACAAACTGATGTTGCTGGCTTACACTGATTTAAGAACAATGAAATGGAAATTGTCCCAAAAGCCTTTGTGCCAAATCAGATATCTTCTGTCCTGCCACAGACACTGTAGCATTGGCATAAACATCCTATGATGTGTTCTAGCCAGTTTGACACAGTTGCAGCAGTGAGCTCACGCCTGAGCTAGATGAAAATTTCTGCCACAAACTGATCCAGCACTGAATAGAATCATTATTAATGAATAAGGAATCTCAGTGTTCTGGCAAACATGAGGGTGAAGAATGCCTAACTTTCCTTTTGCAAAATACATTCAAGGCCAAGACAGTATCAGGGCTGAAGCGCTCAGTCTGTTATAAATAAATCTCATCACATCACTAAGACTATTTTCTCCTCTTTTCTCAGAGCTGGTGTAATATTAGGTGAATTACAGACTATAAATCTTGTTTTCAGGACAAAGAAAACTCTGCTCCCTGAGGCTCTCTCAAGGAGTGCTTCAAAGCAAGTCACCTTGCAGGACTGGAGTTACTTTGGCTCTAAAGGAGAACAAACAGTTAGGTGACCTTCCAGCACACGGCTGTGACTTCACCTTGACTTACTTGTAGTTATAAATAAGTAAAAACAACTTTGTAAGTCCAGAAAAGATACGGTTGTGCCTAATATGGTAAGTGCTAAAAGTTATTTGCAGCGGTTAGGAATCTACAAGGAAAGCTGTAATTCATCAAAGGAAGGCAAATCTACCAGGATATAGCCAAGGCAGACCTGTGCACCAGGTAGCAGTCAAGTCTTCCACTTCCAGCAAAAGCTTTTGGACAGCAAACTGATCAAATGCTAAACATTACTATTTTCTCCAAGACTGACAGATAATAAATGTTAAATTTGTTTCGTAACTGTTGCACAACAAAATAAATGCAAGACTTTCAATGTGGGAGAGAAGGAAAAGTGTCTTTTTTTAAAATTAAAAGTTTCAACTGGACACGTCAGAAAAAAGGAAGATCTACGCTCTTGCTGAAACTCTAATATAACAAGGGAGATGCAAAGCATAAAGGATTTCTGGAAGTACAAATAATTCATACGTGAAATAAGATTTATTTCTTTAAAATATGTTTTACTAGGCTCTAAACTGAGCAGTGCAAAGAATGAAAGATATTTTTTTTAATGAGATACATTAATCCCAGTTTTTTCCCGATGACCTAAGAATTGACTTATTTAACAAGTCCTTATCACACACTCTTACACAGACAGCTCTACTACGTGCATATAATTTCTATTTTACCCAAAAAAATGTGTAAATAAAGTAACTTCCCCAAAGGCTGAGAAGAACAGAGCTGTTTCTTAATGCACAACTCAGCCACCATCCCATCATCCTTTCCAGCTATATCAGAATATGAACACTTAGAAAAGCAAAACTACATTCTATAACTTCATGAAATAAAAAATGCAGGTACAATTACAAACCTCTATTTTGTCTGTTTTGGCATCTCCCCAGTATATCTTGCTTTCTGCATAATCCAGTGCCAACCCGTTTGGCCAGCCGAGCGAGGTGTTCACCAGCACAATTCTGTCTGAGCCATCCAATGCTGCCCTCTCAATCTTTGGGATTTCTCCCCAGTCAGTCCAGTACATATACCTGCAAAGGAAACAAAACCTTATTAATCCAAACCTCCAAGATTCTTACAGCTTCTTCTGAACTACTCTTCCTCAAAACTACATAGCATGTATAAAGTTATATTTCTAAACCAAAAATATTCCCTTACCTAGGGAAGGATGCCCAAACCATGCAGAAAGAATTGGCATGTAAACACACAAAATTCCTGTATCAGTCTGCTCAGCAAGACAATGTAACCAGTGCTGTTAGAATAAACAAGCTGATTCACGCGGTCCACAAAAACGTTTTTAAAAATAACAAAACACAGACAAGTAAGGTTAAAATAGAGCAGCAGTGCTTGTGCCTCAGAGCCTTAACTTTCAGAGAATTCCGGTATTTTCATTTGGACAGCTCAGAAGTTTATCACTGCATCCCATTATCTACATAGAAGCAACAGAGGTATCTTTGCGTGACTCATATTTTAAAAAACGCTCCCAAACAGCTCCTCACCCAACCATGGGATCCAGCACGATAGCCCTGGGCTCCTCCAGGTCTTCTGAGATGAGGATTTTCCTCATGGTGCCGTTGAGCCTGGTGACCTCGATGCGGTCCGTGCCGGTGTCGGTCCAGTAGAGGTTGCGGGCCACCCAGTCCACGGCGATGCCGTCGGGGTGCGCGATCTGAGCCGTCACCACCACCTGGCTGCCCGAGCCGTCCAGGAAGGAGCGGCGGATGGCGCGCACCTCGTCATCCGTCCAGTAGATGTATCCCTCCAGAGGGTCAAAGTCGATGGCGATGGCGTGGCGGATGTCCTCCAGCGGCAGAACGATGTCCGTGAAGTCGGGCGTGTCCAAGGAGATGCGCCTCAGGTCCGTCCGGCGGGCCAGGAGCAGCAGCGCCGTGGCACCTGCAGCAACGGCACAAACGCAGACACCTCGCACACAGCCTGGAAACAGAGAACCTGGGGCTGTCCTTTACCAACAACATCGCCTGGCCACCTTGATTTCACAGCACCTAACCAAGCTGCTGGGTACCAGCAGAGAATTCCGCTCCAAAGCTTCAAGTGCCAAGCTGCTCACAATGTCTCAGCTTATTCTTCTGCAGAACACGTCAGATGTGTTTACAGGTCCTTTCCTTTCCCAGAATGTACCATGTGCCACATATTCTCTACCCACATCGCTCCCTCCAAATGACTGAAACAGATATGCTGCTATTTTGTGCAAATCAACAGGCAGCCTGCAACCTCTTAGATGATAAATCAATTATGCAGATAAATTATTGACTGTTTGCTGCCGGTGGTGAGAGGAGAACCACGACAAACAAGCTGTATGTTTCAACAATGCCTGATAAATGGAAAAAATGTAACACAGAACACCACCAGTAAACCTCTTCTGAGAAACTCTTACTGGAGGAGTCAGATTTGGGAACGGATCACCGTGCAATGCAGCAGGGCTGTCACCTTCTCCCACATTTGTTAAGAACAAGCTTATTGAAGACATGAAGATAAATAACAGTGTCTTATAAATAATTTTGAGCCAAAGCACACAAAAGTCTTGGTGCCTTTTGGGTCAAAAGTCAGAATCACAATAACTAAGACCAGTTTGCACTGCAGAAGACGTTTTCACATAGGCAACAGCATGTTTAATGGTACTATCAATGACAGTTGCACTTACTGTCTAATCTAATTCATTTTCATTTAATTTTCTATTCTATGTCACCAGTTTGCAAGGTAATGAAGGATAAACAACCACCACACCCTATTCCAATTAAACTGGCTTATCAGTTTGGAGTCTTAGGGAGATAAGAGCAGCTTAGGCCTGAGGGAAGGCTGAGCTAAGGTGAAAAATGCATGCATAATTGCAGGGAAAGTGTGGTGCAATGGCTCTCCTCAAGGAGTGAGAGGACAGGCTTTGGCAGGGATTGATGGGGGATGTGGGGAAGGGTGGGGAATGCTTAGGAAAACAAGTGCATGAACATGCAGTGAAAATGAGCAATCCCCAAGCCACATTGTGGCCACGTCTTGATTTTGATGTGTAAGAGGTAGAAGTAAGAGCTAGAAGACTGAAAGAGCTACAACTCTAGTAAGTCAGTTGGTGATGAAAGAATTCTGGTGTCTGATGCCAAATTTGTTTTTTTAAAAAAGACAGTAATTGATGTTGGTGCTAGCTGAAACCTCATGGCATGCCAAACCTTGGAAAGATGCCAAAGCAGCTATTGCTTCATTTATGGCAAGTTTAATGTGTTTTTCCTCTAAGACATTTTCACAGCGCTGCAAGAAACAGCACCTTTCAACAACTGAAGTTGTGGATATTATTACAGGTGTTTTTGGTTGGTAGTCCAGAATGGACCAAGATCAGCTTTGGGCTCCTCTGCCCTAAAACACCTTGTGTTCAGAAATACATGCACACACTAATCAACTGTTCTTCTAGTGAGTAACTCTTCTGTATTAATTAATCGGGGGGAACCTGTAATTTCATGCCTATTCAAAATACTGTAAAGCATGTGACATAGCCAATGGGAAAAAGGCCTGTTAGAAAGGGGTTTTTATAATTATAGAAGCAATTAATCTTGACGCAGCACTCTGTATGGACACCTATATTTGTGTCTACTAAATACAAGAAAAATTCAGCATCAAGATTCAAGCAGACAGATGCATTACGCTCATAGAAAATCTTGGTACATAACAAATCCCTGCAATTTAGGTTCAAGCAAGAAAGAAACCCCTACTACATTTTCTTAGCAACTTCACAGTAATTTATCCAACCGGCCTTTTAAACATAATAATGACAAACATATTAAAAACCCCAAACAATGATACCTTTTTTGCATTATCAAGTATACCTAAGGTTGAGCAAATGCCCTAATCTCAGAGTTCAAAACATACTTGTTGTCTACCATCTACAGAAAACATGTAAGGCACAATTTTAAAATAATTTGCGTGTTCTGGCTATAGTTGCCAGTCATTTCGAAGAACCAATGCAGAGTCTCCAGAAAGACTCAGTTCAGTATCAGCATGCCCTTGCTCGAGCTCACCCTCAAAACTGACCAATTGACCTTCCCATTCTTCCCAAAGACGACCCATTTCAACAGCTTCAGCATCCTGCTTTCAGGCTGCAACACTGCTCTTTAGTCAAACAACTCACTGTGTTTAAGCTTTCATTCAGCACTGGGAAATGACTGCCTTTCAGCTGACCTGTGTTGTATTCTGGAACACAGAGCTAAGAATTTCATGGTCTTTATCCGGGGGCTTGGCCAGCATTCCAACCCCTCCATCAAACACCAGCCCTCAGCCCTCCAACTCAGGCAATAAAAAAAGTTTAAAGCTTACATCAGAGCTATTACCCAAACATTTGCAATCCAACACCTCAGCTGCTTAGATCAGCAGCCATTCCGCTCAGGAAAAAGAATCCAGCAGCAGAGAATCACCACACCTCCAGGCAGGTGGAGTGAAAGATCACTGTGAATACCTTCAGGCTTGTCCTGACAATAGCACAAGTAACAAATGCAAGAGCTGGGCGTATTTATCCACTGATCCCATTACCGCTCGTTAAGAGCCAGGGAAAAGAACCCCAGGTGATCTCCAAAGTGTGGCAAATACCAGCGCTGCAAAGTTTACCTGGCCAGGCACTGATCACCACTCAGAAGATGCTCAAGGGTGCCAGGACATGACAAAAATCAATCAATTTTGTTCACTTCTACTCCAAAGAGCAGTTATGAAGCAAAAGCTAAGATGACAGCAGCATCTCCAGAGCTCATGCCTTGCCTAAGAAAAATCAAGGCTCTAAAGATGAGCATGAAGGAATATCACGAGTACAGAACCGTATTTCAAAAAAACCCAGAAAGACAATGAAAGCTGCATGCAAGCATAACTTTATTTTCAGCTTTTAAAAAAAATCAGCACTTATTAGAGAACTGGAACAAGTCACAAACATATAAAACACCTCAAACCTTGGCTGGCTTAGATGCTTTCAAAGGGCACACAGAGGCTGCAGCCAGAACTCTGACCTCGCACATATGCAGACCTGAGGCGGTTTTCCCTCTGCTTCTAAACCATTCAACTTGTGGACTAAGCTCAAGATTCTTTTTAGCAGTGCCTCAAGTCACAGGATATTCGAGATAGTTAGCGATTTTTTGAAAGCCAAGTCTCTTACTTGTCTAAATATGGACATAGAAGCCTTACTCCAGCCTCTTAGTTTTGAGAGCTTTAGCCTACTTTCATTAAGTACTTTGAAAGCTGGGATTACAAGCTCACGGACGGTGCATTACATTAGTACTGGAACTAATACTTGCCTCAAAAATTCACTATTAAAATTCTAAATAATTTAAATCTGTGTGCTAGCTGAAGTCAAGGGAAGGGGGAGAAAGGGGGGGAGCAGAGCAAGCATGAAGATACATGCAACGGCACAGCTTTAAGTCCAATGCCCTTCTGACCTTTACAATTAATTACATCTTCTCAATAATATACAGGCCTCAGTCATTTGTAAGTTATTGAACTTTAAAACCATCAGTGGTTGCTGAGCTACACAGACACATGCTCAGGAATGCATACTAAAGAAGTGCTAGACCTAAGACATGTATAATGCATTCCCTGTATCTGAGAAATCATGATTATTAATACATTCCAAATAGAATTACTTCACATTTGACCAAAACATTTAATTCCTAAATGGTTTTCCCCAGTTTTTGTGTCACTATTGTGAAAGAGTCCCTGACACGACAATACAAACAAGAGTTTTTTCATGTAAGCTCAACCTTAAAAATACAAAGGCAAAAGAACATCCATCTGAAATCAATCATGTATTTCTTCTTTCCTTTAAAAGAAATTAAAGAATGAAGGCGTGAAACTAACACCCTGATCTGTGCTGTCAAGTCGGGATCCTGGCTATTCCTGACAAAGCAAATTAGGCAGTGGACAGTCCTAAATTGCAAAAGGAAGTGCAAAATTCTGCTCCCTGCCTCCAGGCCTACCAGGGAAATAGAATGCGAGTATCCATGGGCAAAATAAAGACTCTTTTCCTGGAAGAGAACAGAATGGCCAAAGCAAGGCTGAAATCGAAATGGGAAGCTTTTTCTGCTTTTTCTTTGTGAGCCAACTCACACCTCCTCACTCAGCTCAAGTCACCGCTGGTTTTCTCAGCTTAAACCACGTTTCACTATTGGCAGGAGCAACTGCAGGACACAAGCAAAACTCCTTACAGGCAAAGACAGAAGCTGAGCACATGGACAGAGAGATCTTCAAGCACTAATAAGAATGTAACTCCAATGACAAACTCATTTATATAAGAAAATTCAGGTTTCTCTTACAACTATCAAAAGATCATTTAAATGTAGCACTGCCGAACTCAGAACAGCAGCACACACAATAGTGAAAAAGAGAAATTCCAGTATGCTGTGCAGAAGAACAATACATTACCAAGAATATGACACAAGGCAGTAAAAGCTCGCTGGCAGAAGACCAGAGTCCTGCCTGGGTGGTCAGAAAGGACTCTGCTTCACATGATACTGATAAAGGAATAGCTGGCCATGAAATAACTTACTTTGCCTCTCTCTTGCTTGAGAGACAGGGATTTACAAACTTTCACCTAGTAATGGGGGAGCTAAAACATTGCTACAAGGCCACACCTCAGTATATTTCACTGTTATGATTTGTATTATCAGGTATTAGAAAAATAGATCGTTTTGATCTAAGGTATCACCCTTTCCTGAAACACTGTGGAGAAATCTTTCAAAACTAGAATGCGTGTGTGTTATTGTATTCACAGATCTTACAAGAAATAGTAAAACTCCTCTAAGGTATGATTTTAAAAGCCCTACAAAAATGGAGAAACTAGCACTGGGAGAAAGGCAAGGGAGGAAAAGATTTCCTATAAACCAAGATTATTCAAAAACGCTGGGTTGTCATGGAAACTGCTCAGGGAGGGTCAGCCAGCCTCACCTTTGGCTGCCAGGATCATCTGTCAATGCCAAAGCACTGCAAACACCACAAACACTCAAAATTCACCCATCCAAATCTTTCCAGCACAGGACAGTATTCTCCACAGCACAGCATGAAATGAAGCTCTCTCCTCCAAGAGGCTCATTTCACCATGAAACAATTCAGATAAGGAACCAGTCTGATTTTAGTCTACTGCTGGAAGACAAAACCATCTTAAAGAAGAGAAACTCAGGCTAATTTTTCACCTTTCTTCACTTCTCGGTCAGCAGCCTCTCCCACGGTCACGTGCACGTCGTAATTGCAAAGGGAGATTTAATCAGCACTGCAGCAATACAGCTGTACACTGAAACTATCCAAGGTAAAAATGTTCAGTTCTCAGGGCTCAGCTGTGCTTTCACAGCACATGCAGAGAACAGTCAGGTACAAGGGGAAAAAAACAGCCCAAGAAACGGGAATCAACCCCCCACCCTGCACACCTGAAAATGAGAAAACAAATTTACTTCCCAGGGGTCCTCGAGGAGCCTGAGACACAGACAAACCCAGATTTCCATCTGGAACTCTGCTCTATGGCTACTCTGGCTCTGTTCAGTGCCACGCTCTCCTCCCTCCCCCAAATCAGCAATTGCAGCCTTTGCCACTACAGAACAAATCCCAGGGAATCTGTGCCTTGAAGAGCTCTGCAAAGTTGTTAGGTCACTCAAAAAAGCCATGAGCCTGCTTAGGGATCTGCACCTCCTCAGAGAGAGAAGAGTGGGTTAAAAAACCAAAAATCACTATTTTGGGGCATGCTCAGCTCTAAATGCTGAACTTCCTGCGTGAGCATGTCAGAAATTAGCCGTGCACAGGATCAAAGCTGCACAAAACCAATGGACCTGATGAATAATTAGCGTAGGTTGTTTCATCTGGGTTATGTGCTGTCTCCTTTCTAAGACCAAGCTAAATAAACAGTCTCAATTTTCTGCCCTCTTCCCACCCTTTTTTTCCTGAAAAGGCAGAGACAGATATCAAATACATGTTATGGCTGACTGGGAACATAAAATTTGGCTTCTTATGTTCAGGGAGTGGGAGAAAAAAGCAACAGTTATAAATTCTGAGACATAAGAAATAGGTAAAAAAAGTGAACTGATGATTCTGAATATCTCTGCATGAGAAATCCTTTTAATAAGGTTCTGGGGTGGATTTTTAATACCATTCCTGTACTTACCCTTGGTAATTTACTTCGATACACTGGAATTTATCTGTGCATATCAAGTATTTTTGAAAAAGCACATGGATTCATGTCACACTCTGACTACATACAACCAACCCAGAGCAGTGTTATTAAAGCTTCTCCTTACACCAAGGGCAATGGAAGAAAAACATCTTGTTTGTGTATTGGGAAATTCTTATAAACAATCCTGCCAGGCTAAATTGCAAGCTGTTCTTCACATAAAAGCAGCAATTTATTTTAACAAGGTTCACAGAGACACACAAAAATAATCAGCAGAGAGCATGAAATAGCATGAAATTAAAGAAAACTCTGAACATAGCTGACAAGCCTGGAATAATTTTGAAAATATAAAACTCCAATTAAAAAAATGATTTCTGTATACATTTTATTTAGCTTATTTACACTAAGCTCTGCTGTATCGTTTCTTCCTCTATTTACTTCTGTCCTAGAGAGATGATCTGCATAAAAGATGGTTATTTATGATCCAGCTAATTATCTCCCAGTGTTCATTTTGAGCCTGTTAGTGTACTACAGCAAGCACAGCACAACATCACAACATCTACACTTACAAAATGTAAGAATTTTAAATCATGTACATTAGCCCACAATGAGAAACTAAAAGGCAAACAATAATGTCAGAAGAATTTTAGAGACAAGAGAGGAGGTAGGTATCTTTTTCTCTAAGAAAAGGGAACAAGAGAGCTCCCCAAACCTTGCAGGGAGTTAGGGACAGAGACAGAACTGCAACTTAAATTTTGTAACTGGAGATAACCTGCTCTTCCCTCACTAGAATGTTTCCTTTTTAGAATGTACAGGGCATTTTCTAATCACTTTTATCAGTACTGCAAAAGCATACATAGTTTCAGAATTTGCCACCCCTAACTTGCAGCTGGAAGAATCCCCTTCCCTCCAAAAGCTACTTTGTGCTTAATCTAAAGGATTTTTTAAAAACAAAGCCTACCATCTTTGCAGGTCTTTCCATTCTCGAGAAGTTTCACCCCAGTGGGACATGCACACTGATAAGAGGGCTTGGTAGGAGACATCAAACACAAGTGGGAGCAGCCACCATTATTAATTCCACATGGGTTTGTAGCTGTTAAACATAAATCACACAGATTAATGCTTCTGATAACGAATGACCTCATATCATGTGTTAAGACACAACCGGCATTGGAGTGGTAGAATCAGTGGCAGCAACACAGATTAAGGGAGGAAATGATAAACACAGAACAAGTCAAAATTACTTCCAAGTGTTGAGCAGTGGGGTATTTATGGTACCAAAAATGCATGGATGTTGAATGTTTCCCTTTATGGGAAAGTAGCACTTAGCTCTAAACAAGAGCTTTGTTTCTGCTCTGCTCTTCTTATTTTTACAAACCCCTCAGCATACTGGTGCTGAATGTATAGATAAAGACAAAATGCAAACACAGTAAATTAACACAATGGTTAAGACAGGGGTTACTACACGGAGCTACTTCTGCTTAACACCATCTGCCAAGTTAACACTACTTCCCACTCAGGAACTAGCACTTCGAAAAATAAAAATACTGTGTTGCCTGAAGTTACGGTACAGGAAACAGAAAAATACAACGGCATAAATGTGTCAGGCAGAGAAAAAGTAAGAGACGGGAGGTTTTGCACTTAAAAATCCCTGTAAAAATGTAGAGAATATCTGGTTTCCCTTTGGGTCTTTTGCTGTTCTCTGCACTGGAAAAACTGCACCATGACGTGGGTGAAGCCACCCAGCACCGTACAGAAAAACTAATTAAGATTTTTGCAAATCAGTTCCAGCTTGCAATTACAAAAAGACAGCGAGACAGCTTACCATTTGGCTGCCTCTTCTGGCTGAAGGCATGGATATCCATGGGAGAGAAGATGTTGGAATGTATTTCCCGCAGGTCCTCCCCGGAGTACTTGCTGCAGGCCAAGATGGAATGCGTGTTCCAGTCAGTCCAGTACAACGTGTCCCCAAAGAGTGTCAAAGCAAAGGGATGTGGAAGGGAGCCTTTAACCACTGCTTGCCTAGTAGAGCACAGGGAGAAAGTCAATGCTCAAACACCATTCATGCAACAGTTTGGCCTGAACGCAGCTGCTGTGAAAAAAAAAAAAAAGTTTGGGTGCTGTTGATCAGAACTTTGCATTTATTTATTTATTTTTGGGAAACAAATATACTGCCCCCACTTTGGGGAATGATATGAAGGAACAACATGGGAATGCTCTTTTCAGGCTGCCTACTGATGCTGAGAAGCCCAGGAGATGCTAACTGGAATCCTCAGATCTGTTGAGATTCTTCTCTCTTGAACAGTCCATACCTGTAGGGCTCTCTGCCACCACAAGAAATGAGGTAATGCCGGCTGATTTTATGCAAGTCTGACTGCTACCTGTTGATATACCACCAATTCCAACCTCAACAGATTTCACACTGGAACAAACTGGTCAATTAGCTGTCCATCTATCTCTTCCAGTTTTGGTCTTTTCAACCATCAAAATAAAGTAAAGTAATTTTTCACTATAAAGAAATCCTTAAAGTTACAGTCATTATTATGATAATTTATTGAGCTATTGTTTTTACTATAAGCAGTGCCATTAAACAGAGTTCTAGTGATTTTCTGCCATGGTAATGGTATAATTTCTGAGTAAACTGGGTCAGTGCCTCTCTCCAGGTTCACAAACAAAATTAAAGACTATACCCATATATTTTATGTATATATACAAAGACATGCTCATTAGCCATCACAAATATGCAGCACAAACATTACTGTAGACAGTTTTTCCAGGTTCTTGTGATGTAGAAACTAATTATCTGTACCTAAGATCCTCAGAACTGGCATTAAGCAGCTCAATTCTTATTTTTATTTTATTCAGAATCACTGAATAAAAATTTAAGATGGAGAGGACTACAGAGGTCATCTGGACCAACACCCTGCTCAAAGCAGGACCACACAAATACCATTTACACGAGTGCTTCTTCCCACCTCCTTTCTTCTGAACTGCCTAAGTGAAGTGTGCTCCCAGGCAGGCAAGGTCCTCCTGAAGGGTGGGGATCACCATCTCCTTCCTGAACTGGAGGCACAAGGGATGGACACACAGCCCTGCTACTCCTTCAGAATAAGGCCCACTAGGAACACCAACCTCCCAGTTTTCTTCTTGCAGGGAAGACAGTAATTATCCACACATTCACTGAGAAAACATCCCCAAGACCACAGGCAGCACTTCTGCAAAAAAGTCTAACTGAAGCGGTTTAACAGATAACAAAAATACTCTCATTTTCCAAATATTTGCTGTTAAAATATAACAGAAGAGTGTATTAAAGCAAGAAGCTTGAAGGTGCCTTCTGCCAATGACTCTGAGTACAAAGAGACTGTAGTCATTACTGTTCTTTCACCTTAGCTTCTCGAAAAAGATGCTTTATCTTTAAAGCTTCTATTTTTTTCCTACGTATGAGAAAAAGATATAGATTCCCTTGCTCGTCACTCTAGTGTTCCAATTCTACACCAAATGAAATCTTCTATTTCTTGGTATTTTGCACTCAAAAGTAGGACATATTATCTTTTCTTTCTTATCTCTGTCTGGAGTCAAGTATATATTTGCTTCTAATTAAATGCACCAACGAAGCATCTTACAAAAGACCATTGTAATATAATTTAAATCTGAAACCTGCCAGCCAAACAGTGAAGTCAGAATGACACAACACATTCTGCTACCATACCAAGTATAAAGGCATTCTAAATCTGCAAACATTTTAACCAACCCTACCCCCAAACTCTAAACATCTTCAGATTTGAATTTTAGTTTAGAGCAGGCTAGGAGACTAAGTCTTTATGCATGACATATGGTGTGACATTTGACAAATGACACATACAACATTTTGCTGAATGAAACAGAAGCAATGAAAGTCCAAAACTCTCACTATAACCAAACCTGAATCAAAGACAGCATTCCCATACCTAAAGAAGCCACATTTTAATGAAGCATTCTGACTATCTTACTTTAAAACAAAATTACCAACAACAACAAAAAAAAAAAAAAAAAAAAAAAAAAAAAACCAAAACCAAAAACCCCCACAAAAAACAACAACAAATCCAACAGAGAGGAATTTTCCATGTGATTTGTACCCACCAGCAGTGGGAATAAATCTTTGAGTACAATAGGTGCTCTTAGACATGCCTAACTTTCAGACAACCATCTATTCATGTGACAATGCATCAGGTGAACTGTGACCCTTCTTTAAACCAGCCCCTATCTGCAGAGATTCAGGAGCCCTTCACTTGACTGTGCTGTCAGTCACAGCCTTGAAGCAATTACTCCTCAACTCCTATTATTTTTCTCAGCAGATATAAGGTTGCAATGCATGAAGGTGGCTTTGGGCCCAAACACAAGCGTGCATTTCTTGCATCTCATTAGGATCAGCATTACCAGTAACATGTACTCTGCAATCTTTGTTTCCAGCAAGCCATTACACGATGATAGCTCACTCCCAAGCAGCAAAACCAGCAGGGTTTTTCCCCCTTGGAACACCCTCCCCAGGCCACGCTTGCAGCCCTGCTGGACAGCAGCCACATGATGTGTGCCAGCATAAGAAGCTGTGGCTGGAGTGGAGCTCAGTGAGTCTCCACACCCTAATGAGGAGCAGGAGGAAGGGGCTGGAGAGCCCAGCTATTAACAAACAGGAAAAGGAAGAAGAGAGGGAGCAAGAAATGACCTTCTGGTTGAGCAGCTGTGCTTCAGCACAGACTAACACTAGGAACTGCAGAGCTCTGCTTTTGGCAAGCCAGACAAGGGGTCCTGAATTCTGCCTTGACTGATTATTTATTAAATACTCCCAGGTGGATGAAGGTGACCAGAGTGTCACCTGTAGTACTCAGCTGCTGCACAGAGCTGGTGGGAGCAGGTGCCTCCCGTCTCCAGGGTGGTTCACAAGCACCCACACAGGACTGGGGAGCAGAGAGGTCTCCACAGTCCCGGCCCTGATCTGGGTTCCAGGCACAGCGCTGCAGGTGCAGCTGGGATGTGACAGCTCCATGATCAGGCCAGGCTCCACTGGGACAAGGGACAGGACAGCAAGGGGCACTCCAGCCTATTATCCTTCACCAAGGCCCTTGGTTCCTTCAGACTGCTGCCCTCGTATCATTAGTCTGGTTTAGACAGGGATGCCAGAGACAATGGCAAAGTGAGAGCTGGGGATAAGGAGCAATATTAATGCAGGAGACATCTCCAGAGCTTCAGCAAGATGCAAATTGGCTCTGTATTAGATGGTACTAAGCACACACCAACTTTAATAATCTTCCTGCACCAGGCATATAATCACACAAACTTGCCTTAAAAATCTGGATGGTGATTGCTATTTAAAAGGCCACCACCTGTGTTGAGTTGGCTGGGAAGGAAATGCACAAAGGGACAGCAGAGAAGGAAGGTGAGAAGACAGACAGAGAGAGAAAACAAGCAGTTTCCACAGAAATTAAATGAATTCTATGTTGAATGTCATGATTTCCCAAATACAACTATTTATCATCGCAGTAATGGATGCCATTACAATAAATACTTGCTATGGCAGAGTTTTCTACTGTCTGGAGAAAATACAGATCCAATTTTAATATATTCACCTTTGTTCTATTCTTATTCTGTTAAAGAGTCCTGTGAAACACTTTGTGAAGATAAAGGAAACAAACAATAAACAAGTTAAAGCAGGAATTACAAAAGGGACTACCGAACTCTGAAACAGAATAGACATATGAAACTTCATAGACAGTCTATCCAGTTTTACATTAACAATGACAAAAAGCTCTTGCTTTTTTGCTAATATGCATTTCAGACAAAGACTAAACTCACTTGAAATAAAAATTAACAGCAAAATTACCAAAACACCATTAAATTCATATTCTTTATTACAACCAGGATTTCCTCACTCTGCCTTTATTCCTTTTTCAACTAATACTAGCATTCAAAGCTACATTATAGCTATGAAATTTAACAATTCGGATCACCAAAAGAAAGCCACCAAAAATCAAGATGATTTAAATTTAAAATATCACAAGAACTACTATTTTCCCTCCTAGAATATTAACAGATGTTTTATATCCAAGCACAACAGCATTTCTCCACGAAAGTAAACAAGCAAATGCTTTCCATGAACCGAATGCCTTTTATTCTTGCTGCATTACAGTGTTCTAGTCTCAAGACCTGAGCAGAACACCTGGGGTACTTTAGATGTTCTGGCCTGTATGTCTCTAAACCATTAACATTCCAGCTTCACAGTAGCAGAACTCCCTCCAGGTGACCCCTGAGGCTGCCTGTGTTCAGTCTCCAGGGCAAGGTGCAAATATTTTTGACATTTGTGTTTCACTCCATTTCTCCAGTGTCCCTATGCGGGATTCCATACCTATTACTATCTCCCAGTCTATCAGAAAGGGGGGGAGGAAAGAATCTGCTTTTAGTGTTCATCATATTAAAGCAAGCATATAAGAGGTTTGCACAAAGCAAATTAAAGTATTTTAAACAAAATCTTTTTTGCCATCTACAGTATGCTTAATGCTTTGAGTATTAACAAAATTGCGGGCATTACACATCTTCAGCTTGTGACAACTGGAAATGTTAGCGAGTGGCCAAAGCACTCAGAGCATGAATCAGATGAAGCAGGATTAAATACTACATGAAGGATGCCACGAGGAGGGCAGGGAGCTCTGGTTCCCTCAGCTCACAGGATTTCCTCTCCTGCCAGCCTAACAAAAACATTTGCAAAGCAAACTCAGAAAACTAAGCTGTATTTTTACCACAAATGCTTTCCAAATATTCCTATCAGAAGACAAGCCTGAGAAAGTAAGCAAGAAACATGACTTGTAGGATATAATCTCTCTTTTCAGACCAAAGTGCTTTTGTCTTTTGCCCCTTCTTTAAGCCAAAATTGCCACGTGTTTCCAGAAAGAACATATAACAAACTGGTCTAGCCATGACATTTCAAATCCCACCTGCAATGAAACTCTGAAAAAGTCAATCAGAAATCAAATCATGGCTGAGAAATGAAGTCATCCTGTGGGTCATTCTTCAGGCAAACAGATGTTTTGAAACTCCACTTTTCCAGCATTTTTTTTTCAGAAGCACACTGGGGAAGAATCAAGAAATTCACCCTAGCTCTATGTCCAAATCATCTAATTTATTCTGTTTACGCGGGATTCTCTAGCAGTTTTAATTAGGGCATTATTTGGCTTCTGCACTGGCCTGTGTTGGTGAGATATTGAAACAGGCTGCTCACCACTGACTGGTTCCTCTTCATTGCTTGAAGGTGTTAAGCAATTTTATCTCCCAGAAAGATATAAACAGAACATGAGATTTTATGCCTTGTACATAGTGTCATGTACTGTACACATTATAGGCAAACAGGGAAAAAATCCTCTTCTAAAGGCAGGGATACAGTATTTTTAGTGTTTCAACACATCTGCAACTAATCATCTGGCAGACAGACATGAGCTGATGCCTGAAAAGAGAAACTGGAAAAATCAATGCTCAAGTGCAAACTTAAGACATTCACCTCTCGCAAGAGCTTCCCAGCTTTCTGACAGTTGCTGAAAGTCTGTTTTCTTACAGTGGCCTCAAAAACCATCTCATTAGCACAAACACTTCCTGGGGGACCTTGTAAGTGCATTTCCCTTCAGCCAGTAACGTGTTAACTTATTAATTAGAACTGCTGCTGCAGGGTAAAGGAAGAGGAAATTAATTCAAGAACTGCTTTAGCAGGCCAACCTATCTTGGGGACTCTACTCACAGGAGAGCTGTCTGCATTTCAGTTTTGTTTAATTAGTCCCACGAAAAGCAACTGCTCCCTCTGATAAGAGCAGGGCAAGAGCTGCAAAAAAACAAACCCATCTCTTCTATGCATCAATTTAGTTCTTTAATTATTGCAGTCTGACATGAAAAACTGTTCGTTCCTTTCTCTCACTGGCAAATCAAGGGCATTAGTCATCAAGTTCTTTGCTCTTCGTCTTTATTCTAATGAGCCCAGCACTGGAGCAGCTAGGGCTAGTAAATCCCAGGGCTAGCAGGTAATGAACCATAATCATCCCTGTAAAATTTGCTAGAGAGGTTTTCTCACGAATTTATGACTCTACCACATTTTTAACTGAGATGTTTGGACTCCAACATACTCCTGCCAGAGCTGGTGTGCTGCACGCTGGTTTTAGTGGCTCACTGTGACTCCAGTCCTATTGGAAGAGGTGACAAAAACTCCAAACCTCAATAATCAGGGTTTATCATTTGTTTCTCTCTCTGCATATTCCTCCCACCAGCCTTCTGGACTTTTTCACCTTCCAGACCCCTGCAAACAACAAGTAAAGGATTCATGTCTGTGATGCACCTGGGGTGGGGACACGGACAGCCTGGGAATGACAGGCTGGAAAGCAGTGCCAGGAAAAGGGACCTGGGGTCCTGGTCAGTGGCCAGTTGGACATGAGGGTGCAGTGTCTTGGAGCCAGGAGGGACATCCCTGTCCTGGGGACACCAGGCCCAGCACTGCCAGCCTGGCCAGGAAGGTCAGACTGGAGATCAGGGAAAGGCTCTTCCCCCAGAGGGTGTGGGGCACTGCCCAGGCTCCCCAGGGAATGGGCACGGCCCCGAGGCTGCCACAGCTCCAGGAGAGTTTGGACAGCACTCTCGGGGATGCACAGGGTGGGACTGAGGGGTGTCTGTGCAGGAACAGGGGTTGGACTCCATGATCCCTGTGGGTCCCTCCCAGCTCAGGATATTCTGTGACTCAGACCAAAGTAATTCTCGGAGGTACAAATCTTAAAAGTTTTAATTCTTGTGTAGTGCCAGGTGTAGAGAGCTAATATTCAGAGTATAGGAATAAAAGAACAAAAAAAAAATTCTGATTTCTTACAGATTTAGAAATAGATCACAAATTTCTAGACAGAACTCCTTCAAGATTTTATATCTCTGAGGTCTGAACTTCAATACATTAATATGGTCAGTGACACTAATTAAAATATTTTCCCATTTACACTGTATTTTTTCACCTCCCAAACCACAAAATCAGTTTTCTCTGAACTGTTTGAATTTTTTTTTTGATAAAACAATGCTAGTTCCCACCAAATATTTCTCCCAAAGCAATTAAAACTTAGGCCATCCTACTTCACATGAAGCTTTTACAATTGCTTACCTACAATTGCTACAGACTCTTTCCTACCTCCTGTCATGCAACACTAAAAAACTTGACAGATCAAATCTTTACTCATCTGCTTCCTAAGTTGCCAAAACTATCCAGATCTAGAGGACCCAAGAATTACAGCTGTAAAATATCACACTGAAAAAGCTGAATTTGTTGGATAACCAAAAGACAGTATCTACACACCAAAAAAAACCCCAAAAAACCAAACATAAATCACCAAAAGACCCCACAACACTTTGAATAGCCCCAGATCTTTTTTCTTAATACAAGCAGAAGCTAAGAGGTCATGGTAGAAAAATACCACCCCATAAAACCCCACTGCAGAACAGCCTAATTTCTGCAGTTCTTTTTTTTGTTTTTCCCCTTATGATGTAATTGCAAAGAATAAGAAATGAAACCAAAATGCCTGGATGCAGATGTTGACTGGTTTTTGAATCTTCAGAACTCTCTCACATGCCTAGGGAAAAACAGGTGCTGTTAGAATTGGTTTGTGCCTCTAAGTGCTTAAGGGAAGTCATATGTGCTTTCCTTCCCAGGGATGACTTCCCTTTCTGCCCCTCAAACAGTAACAGCATACTGCCACGACATCTTCCTGATACTGAAATGTATCAATTTGAAAAATAAACCCAACCTAAAGCGTTTGACTGCTTTGGGGCTTATGGCTGCGTAAGAAAGAATTAGTAGATGTAAAAATCTAAATTACTTGTTTACACAGGTCTTTATTACAGGCTTAACTAATTGCAGAGAATTTACTGTGGAATGAGATAACTACTGGGACTCAGGTGACTTCACTCCTGTGCCACGAGGCAGCTTTTGGACACAGCTGTCTGCACACAGACAAGGCTGGTCAGCCCCTTGCACCATCCAGCACCTCCACAGCCTCATCCCACAGGTTAAACAATGGCAGACCAGGGAATAAACACCATGAAAATAGTAACAGAGTACCAAACCCAAGTGTATTTACACCACTGTGCAACAGATCACCAGCAACAGAGAAACTGCAAAGAAGTCAGCAGCAAAACAAGATCGAGAAAGGAGAAGTGCCAGCAGAAAACAGTGAAGTAGCTCTGGGAAAAGAAAGGCTGGAAACACCAGATAAAATAAAAAATACTCAAATTGCTACTGTATATGATAATTTCTATCCTTTTCTCTCCATGCTTGAAAAGTTATGTGACAGTCTTCTCTTTTGAAAGAATCTCTATTAAATATTTCTCTCTTTTTGGTACTAAGCTTTCTTTCTTGTGAAACAAACAGCAATTGAAGGACTACTTCAAAATAGGTATCCACAGTTTTGAATTAACCAAGCTAGTCATAATACTTATATCCAAAGACACAAATTTAAAACTGCACCCAACCCCAGGTACTTGTCATGAACAAACATTACAAACATACTGCAGGACCTTGAGATCACTCAAAAGGCAGAACTTAGGAGGAAAGTGATGTAACCTTTCAAAGCAGCATCACAAAGACATTGTAGAGTTCAAAATAAATATCACAGGAAGACAGTGGACATGTTTCATGCATGTTGCTTGTGGTTCTACTTGCCAGTCTGCACAAAACAATGATCCTAACAATAGAATTAATTTATTTCAAATTAACATTTGTGGCGAAAGGTGGGCAAGCCCCTAAGAGGCCAGAACAAAAAGCATTAGAAAGGATATTTCACGCCCAGCCAAACTAGCAGAAACATCACAAAAATTTGCAAAGAACAATCCCACAAAAAATCATCTCTCCATATGACACCTTGGACACAAGCTGTGATTTATTTGTGTGTGCAAGCAGTACTTGTCAAAGCTCATCTAATGAAGAGAGTCATCACCTAAATTAGAGATAAATGCAGATACACAAAGTACCAGTTATGCCCTTAATTAAGAAGTAGCCATGACTGGATCAAAAAGAATCACTTCATTGCTATAAAACTGTTCAAGAAAAAGAGTCTTTTTAACATAGCTCTCCTGTAAGGACTGTTTTCCATCAATTGCTCAGCCCCTAGAATTAATGAAACTGAAATACTAATACATGATGATCCATTTTCTCACATTATCTTCTGCATTTCTGAATACCACAGCAACACTGCACAGAAGACCTACTGAAAACAGACAATTTTGCTATACAGCCTTACACAATTAAGAAGAGGATTCGAGGATTTTTCTATGGAACTGGTTCTGAGAAAAGTCTTTGTGAGAGTTACAGGATACCCTGAAGAGAAGCTCACATCTTACTTCACAGTGCTGGAAAGGTGAGGATGGTGAAGGATGAAAGTTTCTGACAGTGCTGGTGTGCAACAGAGATTACAATATTGCTTAGGCAGCATCTTCTAAGAAAACCTCCGCATTACACACATAAACCGAAATCTTCTTACCTGTGACTTCCATCCAGATTTGATTTGTGGATGAAATTCAGTTTTGCATCTGCCCAGTAGAGTTTCTGCTCCTCATAATCCAACGTCAGCCCATTTGGCCAATAAATGTCCGTGTTGACGATGACGGAGCGGCTCGAACCATCCATCCCAGCTCGTTCTATCTTTGGCACTTCTCCCCAGTCTGTCCAGTACATGAACCTACAGTTATGTGAAAAGAGGAAAGACAAAAAAAAGAAAGCAATCAAGTATAAATCTGCAACTTCCAGTAAAAACAAAAGCGCTCTCTGTTCTCCACAATGTCTGTGGAGCTCTGCTCTGCTAGGTAAGGGGCATATACCTGTGAAACAAAGCAAAGTTACTGCACAAAAAGCTGAAGAAAAGCAACTTAAGACAAACCCACAGTACTACATCAAGTTATACTTCCTGATGTTTCTTTCTCTCCTTGGGTCAAGTGAGAAAGTTAGAGATATCCAACAGATCTTGACAACCATCTCAAAATTCATCACTAAACAGCAAAAGCAGGCATTACAAATTGTCATAAAAGTACAACAGCTTCTCTAATATGTGTCAGAATTTAGGGGGGCACAGAAGAATGCATGCAGATTTATAGCAGACAGTGCAGTGAAGTGTTTTTGATGGAGTCATGTCCTTTTATTTCCAGGGAAATTCTGAGACAAGCAGCTAAGTCAACACGTTTAGAAGCACAGTTTGCATCCAGTAACTGAGAAAAACACTGTAAAATCTTTTAAGACTGGACAAACAAGTTTTAAACCGTGTAACATATATCAATTTTTAAACATTATTTAACAAGTAGTGGGGAGAGGGAAGCTACTCAGTTGCATTTAAGACTGAGGCAAAGCGAGGGAAACCACTTTATTTTGGCTGGAGACTAGCAGGGGTTAAGAATATTTGTCCTTTTTCTGCAGGTGGTAGAAAATGGATTTACTTTTGTGGGTTGTTGACAGAATGCATAACTGGACTGAAGTAACACAGAATATAAACAGATCAGCCAAAGTGTGTCCATGGTGCCTGCTCTGTTTTGTTGTTGCAGCTGGAACAGACCACTGTTCTAAATTGCTTCTCATAACCTCATGACATCTGCCAGCGTTACCTGCTTGGATCTGTGCTCCTGAGCCTGGCTCAGTCAAAACAATCCAGATTAGGAAAGACCCGAAGCCTTTACTCTAACTCAGATCATCACACAACCACGACAGGTCAGGATATGGTACCCACGTGTGAAGAGCCCGAGCCACCCATCCTCTAAAGGAAAACAAATGTGCAACACGTTTAAGAGACACTTGCAGATGAAGCTATTCTTGGCAAAGATTTATTACTATTATTGTTATTGTTATTATTATTATAAAGACTCGGGAAATTCCATGTCAAATCTTCCCCCTTAATTCATGTCTACAGCATGTTTGCTTTAATGTGCAGCAGTATCTGTGGATTAACACAAATATTGTCCTATTTGACCCCGAGTGAGTCGTTCTTCACGGAGCAATACATTTATCTTAACACAGAGCACAAAATATCTGAAAGAACACGTGAGATTTCTGTAGGCATAAACAAGTGCCTCAGATAAAGTGGTTTTTCATGAGGAAGAAGGAAAAGCCCCAAATAATTTCCAGATAGGTAGAACAGTAGCAAGGCACCTGGTCAAGCTATGCAATAAGAATTCACACTTGAAAAACGAAATGTTAAAAAAGTCAGGCAGCATCTCACCAGTGAGCATGTGAGAAAGAAGAGACAAAAAGAGAGATTTACTTTTAACTTCTTTAAGACAGCCCTGCTTTGCCCCAGCTGTCAAGTCTTAGACTTCCAAATCAAGGTTAATAAGTTCCAAGGCTCTGACCAGCCTGCTGGACTGATTTTTTGGGGCTGAAACAGCTCATTAATTGTTGTACAGCCTCATATTCTTCCCTGTCTCACTCTCACCTCTCATGCATACTGCAATTACTCAAGGAAAAACAGGGAAGGGTAGCTTGGTACGAAAGAAAACGCTTCCCAGGCTGCACAAAACCTGCCCTATTTCACTTCTCAGAGGAACACACACACACAGAGAACTGGCTTTAAGATTTTGTAGTATTTCCAATCAGCTCCAGTGACCTCTGTGCACTTTCTTCAACAGTTTGGGGTTATTTTCACTACCACGTTTGTTTTCCTCCACCTTGCTTGAAAGCCTGTGGGTTTTAATGTCTCCATTAAAAACCTCCGGAACCAGCCATGCTCCAGCTGATGACAGCCATGCAGTCAAAGTAAGGGCCATTCTCCCTCTTCCCCATCCTCTTCAAATACATTAGCTATTTCAATTTAAAAGAAAAAAAAAAAAAAAGCCACCACCAAAGCCCATTGGCTAGAGCAAAATATTAAGAGAAAAGACAGGTCTTGTGCTAAATCACCTTGTTATACCTTGCAATACAATTAAAATCCAGGAGTCTAGATTTTATCGGCAGACTCTAGAAATGGTTGGGAGCTGTTATAAAAATCTAAAAGAAGAAAAACAACAACAATAACAGCAAAGTGTATTTCTTTTTATACGTGCTTGTAACTTTCAGTATGACAGAGTCATGCCCTTCTCTAAAGAGTTAATGAACATCAAGTATTTGACATACATTTATAGAAGAGAGGAAGGTTCTTAGACCTAAATAAAAAAAATTAGTTTGAATGTGGCCCAGAATGTTGGTTTATCTTAAAGTTTAACCCATCATTAAAAATTACAAACAAATAGAAAAAGAGTTTTGATAGGTTTTTTCTATGCCTCTTTAAATCTAGCATTTTTTTGCTTTTTGCATTCTGGTGCCTAAGGTGAATTCAGGCAATAAAACTTCCTCCTAAATGGCCTCAGAAATCACTATGCACTGTATCGTTGTAACTTCACAGTTTTGATTTGCCTCAAATAGAAAAACAAAACCCCAACCAAACAAAGAGGATGAAACAGCATGTCACAGTTCATTCTGTGTGATGGACAAATATAATAAGTAATAAAGCTTGACTTGAGAAGAAATGTTCAGGAGTTTTATGGACAGACATCTGAATCAAATGACCCTTCAGGCAGCTGAATGGAGACTCTTTCTGAGGGAAGTTCACAAAGGGAGGAGAACTGCAATCCAGAAGCACACAGCAGTACTGGAAGACAAAGAAAATGGGTTTTCAAACAAGACGACTAGAAGTATGACAGGAAGGTTTTAGTAACAAGTTTCTCAGCCAACCGTAAAAGTCAGAAAATATTTTCGGTCCTCCAGGAGAAGCAGAAAGTGTACACATAAATTAAATATGGAAATAATTCTTCATAAAAGAGAGGAAGAAATATCCTTTGAGGATACAATCAAGATAAACATGAGAGAAAATATGTTCTTAGCTAGCTGGGAACTGTACTCTTTTACAATAGCTTGTCTCTGTAAATAAGTGTATTAGTTGATTGAGTGGATTAGTTGAATGTAATTTTCAGAGCTGCTTTACAGTAATATCTTATGTTAATATTCAGTGCAGTCAACATCATTTTCTGTGCAGATTACTCTATCTGCAGGTTTTTGGCTGCCTCTACACCACTCTTGCACATGTTAAGAGCAGCTATGTGAGGAATGGGTGTGAATTAAGCAGGGAACTGTTAACACACTCACACAGTGAATATTTTACTTTTTACCCTTGTTTTGGGTTCAGAAGCCCACGGGTTCCAACAGAGCTGCAGTTTCCCATTTCAGGTAGGCACAGCTGGCTCTGAACCACATGCCTTTTGTTATGTACACCAGACAAAACCAAACCCAGATTTCGGAGAACCAAGCCTTTCTTATTTCACTCTTCTGCAAGGCATCAGTGTCTCTAGTAAATGACTGACCAACCCAGATGTGCTACAAATGCTTGACAAGCAAGCAGCAGTGGGCCAGCTGTGCCTCTGTGACTGACCCACCCTGCCCCTCCATCCCCATCCCTTGCACCTAGGACATCAAGCAGGATACTAATCAAGGCAAACCCACCTGTAACCAGAATGGCAATGTGAGGATTTCCACTTTGGAGCTGCTTGGACTCTCCTACTCAGACCTTATCTAGTAGGAGAAATAAAATCATCACCAGACCTTCCCTTTTCTTGGAATCAATTTCTAAAATGAAGGATAAATGCAAACATTCCACTTTTGGAATGAAGAAAAGCTGTGATGAAGAGATCAAAAGGTGATGCTTTGTCTCTAGCTCAGTATCAAGAATGAAGTGTAAAACCAGAACAAGATTTTGTAGATGGTGTTCATAAACCCTGAAAATAATGCTTTAGAAAAGCCACTGAAACACTTTCATAAGAAATCAACATAGAAGCACAAACCTGTATGATATTCTCATTTCATAACAACAAAAAAAAAAAAATTCAGTATTCAAACTAGTTATCATGGCCTCTGTTTTCAGGTATTCCAGTTTAAAGAAAATGCTGAGAGAGATGACAGATTGTTTTTCATTTTCACCTAGACATTTCTGAGGGCCTGTAGGAAGTAAGGTTTGACTTAGTTGTCAAACCAAACATACACTGATGCACTGCAGAGTCTCTTGCATATGGTTGTCCTTTTGGCCACAGACCCCCAGGAAAAAAGAGAAAGATATTCATTAAAAAACAAGAAGCAGCTATCTTTTTGCTGAATGCTCACAAAGGCAGAATTTTAATTGTTTGAGCAGGTGGAAAGGTCTCTTGCTCCTTGAACTTGTAAATTAACCTATCTCCAGACACAAAAGGTCTAATGACGTGCCTTCCACAGTTAGGAAACAAAAGCCATTTTTTGGTTTCTCCTAGAGCAAGCGAGAAATAAAGCTTGTTAAAACTCAGCAGCATTTTAAAAACAGTATTTGAAACAATTTTCCCAGTTTAAACAAAAGAGGCCAGGAAAGGAGCTGAGCCAGGAACGTGTGCTGGGTAACTCTGCAGGGCTGAGGAAGCTCACAGAGATCAGCTCTGGCAATGCCTCCAGCACTGCCCAGGAGGAGCAAGCGATAGCTAAGCAGAAGAAATGCCAACTTAATGATGAGTAATTTAATTCACAGAGAAATTCCCAGTAGGTAAACTCGTGTCACAATCTGACCTGTAATCTTTATGCTAGGGAAGATCAGCTGTTCTCCCAAGTACAACTGTGTGCACCCATGGGTGGGAAGGGAACAGGAGAGGCGTTGGTGTCAGCTGCCACATGACTCCTTCCTGCCCACTGCCATGAAAGGATGAGGTGCAGCCCTTTCTCCACTGCAGACCTGCACTAGGGAGTGACTGGCTGGAGGGATACAAATGGTCACATTTCTCACCCCTCACACCACACTTCATTTATTATTGCTCTCCCACTATCCCCACACTGTCCCTGTTACACCCAAGAGCAGATGGTTTAGCACTTGGTGTACCACTGTTCCTCTCTACCATAAATTAGTTGTTTCTCAAGCTGTCTGAAGGAACACCACATCTATCTGCCATCAATCCAAGTTCACCAAGCAACCACGATTCACTCTCTTGGAAGCAGGACAGCATTAGTATTGTTTTAGTGAAGAGGACAAAGTACTTGCACTCCCAAAACTCTTACAGTGTCAGTCTTCAGGATGAAAAGGATTGGGGCCAAAAGAGGCTTCAGTGGCAGCACTGAGCATCACTGTAGAAACCTTGAGATTTGTGACCAAGCCACACACAACTTACAGGTTTTGCTGAATATTATTTCTGCCCCAATGTGAAGTATGGTTAATGCATCTGTGTTCTGGGTTTTCCTTTAAGCTTACATCTTTCATGGAAATGTGTAACCCCTCAAAGTTTTGCATCAGCCAGTGCTTGTAGAAAAACATAAATAAAATCCCACATGACACGTGCATGTGTATGGATGTTCTTCTCCTCAGGAGCTGAGTTTGTCCACCAGTGATCCAATCAAATCCCAAGTGCAACAATTTCTGAAAAATGACTGCATACACTGCCAAAAAAATTGTCTTATGCTCTACATTTAATTTACTCTTTTCATATCAGGTCCCCTTTTAGTCTGTCCATTCCATGGTCTGCTTCAGATAATACTTTCCTTTGTTGTAAGTCATGAACAGTAATCCCTTCATGGTTGTTATCCAATTTTACCAAAGTCTTTAATCTGCTTTATTGACAATTACTCTTTAACTACTCTTCTCTGAACTGAATTGTAATAATATGGATTCTCCAGTTCTGCAACTGAACAAAAAACCTCAAAAACCCAAACAAATCAACAAACAACCCAGAGTTTGGGATTACTACTGAGGAAAAAAAAGTTTGGAAAATTAATTATATGAAGCAATTCAAATAGAGTAATTCTAATAATATACAGAAGTGGTGGCAATAGTAAGAATTTCCCCCGAGTGCGTAAGAAATATAGATGGGTTATTTACTCAAAAGAAACTTAACTCTTTATAACCTTGCTCCTCTTCCGTTCCACGGGCTGCTGTGAGCTGCCAGGGTAGGTTGGTTTTGCAGGGTTGACAGTGAGGAGGCAGAGGACCAACCCTTTAGACAGCAAATGGCACAGGGCCCTGTGACACAGCCAGGTGAGCAGGCACTCAGACAGGAGTGACAGCCCCCAGAGTTTCCTGCTCTTACACTGTGAGGGTATAAAAGGCCAGTGTTTCCTTTGTCCAGGGCCTCAGAGGCACCCAGCTCAATCTGCTATTTTGTTATTTAGCTACTGCACCTAGATAAAATGATTTTAAGGACTGACACATGTGACACTTTGCTATGGGGAACATGGTGTCCCTGGGTGAGTGTGGGCTGGGCAGCTGGAAGGAGGTTTGGTCCCAGCTCAGGTGCAAGAGTGACTGCCAGAGTGGTCCTGGATGGTCCAACAGTGAACTTCCCTCAACGCCTGCCACTGAGAGCCTGGCAGTCACACCCACTGTACAGAAGGGATGGCTAGACCAGAAAGATACACTCTGTTACTTGACAGTGAAAACAAATGCATATTTAGCTTAACTTCATTATTACGATCCAAGAAAACAGGCACTGCATGAAGAAAGAAAATCGATTTACCAACAGCAGTAGATACCTCATAAAAGCTTCTTCTAATCAACTCCCATCCCACACGAGTAACAGTTCCAATCCCTAAGTCACAATTCATATATTTGAAGAAAGGGGGTGGGGTTATCCAGGTACTTTTCCCACCTCAAGTCTAATTGACTCATTTCTACAGGATCAATTGAGCAAGCTGACATAATTACTTGCTTGAGAAAGGGCTTTTCCAGTGCAGCAAGAACTCATTCTGTAAACAAACCCTTTTCTAGGATAGTATTCAATGCCATGATCTGTACTCAGGGAAGCTAAGAAGTTGAAATTCCAAGTAATACATAAAATTACAGAGTTGTACATACTGATGACTTTATTATCCCCTGAAGATTTTCAGTATCAAAATCTTCTCTACTCAGAGCTCTTCAGTGCTCCTCTACACTGGGCTGCAATGCCTAAAAGATGATTTTCCAAAGCAAATCCAGACAACAGTGCATAACAACCACAAGGACTCCTATTAAAAAGGGGATGAGGTGACTCCACACCCTCTGTGGACAATCTGTTCAGGGTCAGTCCCTGCCCAGGGCAGAAGCTCTGCCTCCTGTCCAGGTGGAACCTCCTGGGCATCAGTTCCTGCCCGTGGCTCTGGTATTAGTCTGCAGAATAACCTGTCAGTAACTCAGCCACCCCACCACAGTAGTATCCAAGCCCCACACCAGCAGGCAGCTGAAACATTTCATTAACAGCTGTTCTGACAGCACTGGAGTGGTACGTGAGGCCCATGAGCTATTTATTTTGGCAGTACAGTGATGCTACTTCTTTTCTGTTCTCCCAATCCCACCTGGAGAAGAATGCATCCTATGCTAGAAACCGATGGAGCAAGAACATCTACCAAATGGTAAAAAGGGTCTGTTAATAACTGTGTATATTTCCTGGTTTGCATCTGCTCATATATTTACAGACAATACAACTTTCACAAAGTAAGCTGCTTATTGCTGAGACAAAAGATGAACAAATCACAGGGTGAATTGAAAAGCTGCTGTTGCAATTTAATGACATTGCTTTTGATAAGTAATAAAGGAAGAGGTTTCTGCTTTTCATAGTGTGGACTTGGGTAAGTCAGCAAGAAAATCGGACCTTTAAATAGGGATGCCATATAACTTGAAAAGTGTCTTAAAGTCTGTAATAATCTTAGAGAAAAACCACCAGTGAGCAAAAACTAGAAAACTGATTAAGACAACTCAGTACCTATTAAAAAATGATTGCCTGTGAGAACAGCAAACAGATAAAGAGCATTTCTGCATGTCAACCAGATTATACAATGGAAGTATACAGGTCAATAAGCACAGGAAGCTAAAACTTCTGACAAGGCCTCTTCAGCTGCTCTGCTTCTGTCTCATGAAAAGAGACCTCAAACCCATATTTTTATCACTCTCTTGCCTTCTAGGGTCTACAAGACAGGTATTAAAATTCTGGTGAGCCTGACAAGCCTTGATCCTACCTTCCATCTAGGCCATACACAGGGTAGGACAAACCACAGAGACAGAATGAGGAAAAGCTGACAAAGAAATGGGAGCACTGGGGATGTGGAAAGGGCAGTATGGTTTTTTTAAAAGCAGGCATTTCACTGTCATCTAAGCCTTGCTTAGTTATCACTGCAGTGGAGCAGCATGTGACAGTAACATTTAAAACAGAAAGATCTCTGTGCACAGAAACACCCAAGGACAGGAAGATCCCAATGCTGCCACAGCTGAAAATCCTCAGCCACCTCACCAGCTACCTACTGTGGAATGACTGCAACAGAACAGGAAACTCAAGGCTCCAACCATGTGAGCCAGGATGTCAGCCTTATGGAAAGCTGTCAAAACAAATGTTTCCACCAAAAATGTCGATTTTGATGAATCAGCATTTCAACTGAAATGGTCAGATAATTCCACACCAATTTCAATTAACTGAAAATCCTTTAATGAAACTGTTAGCTCTTACTTCACCTTTTGATGCAGTTTATATGATTTATCTCTCCAAATTAAGAAGACAGGTCAGCACCTCTGTTCGTTTATATCCATTTCAGCAGCACATTAGCACCATGTTTTTACAGTCAGAAGGACGCAGCAATGGCAAAGAATGCTTTTATCACAAACATTCCTGGAGTCCATCTCAGAGTCTCCCAAAGTGTTCCCAAAAGTGTTTATGCTAATTCTAGGTTTTGAAACACCTTTTACTTTCGCCTTTCTAATTCCTCTTAACTGTTTGACAAGCAGTGCTGTTAGAATGAATATATAACAGCAGAGCTGCTGCTCCACATATTTTAAAACAATCACAAAAGGCTGGCACAGCTTTGGCCCAGCCTTATCCCATTCAGGTAGAGAGAACCTCATTACCTCTTCAGCAGGAATCTGCAGGAGTGGGAGACAGGAAAAAGAAAAGCAGAGAACTGTTGTGCTCACAAACCAGATAAATAACATCGAATGCCTTGAAAAAGAAAGTGAAGTCAGAAATAGTGATTTGCTCAGGATTTGTCATCAAAACAAACACCAAAACCACAAGACACCACACAAAGAAGCAGCAGAAACAAAATCCTTATTTATCCACCCCTTGAAAAACGTTGTAGTACAGAGTATCTGCTCAGTGGTACACAAATCACTCGCTCCACTCAACTATAGTGATAAGGCAGACTGCACCACTACTAAAACTCTTGTCTTTTCACACACATCACACCACTGAATATGTGATCCATTTGTAAAGTTACATGCTTATAACTATTGCTATTTCATGGCATACAGTCTTCAACTTAATCTGTACCTAAACATCCCTTATCTAAAGAATTAAGTTCTGAAGCTTGAATGATGCAATGCTATCATATACAGTTATAATTTTTTGCACACTGACTTATTTGTGTAAACTTGTTGGCATTTTCAGAATGATTTTACTGTCTGGATGCCTGATACTTTCTATCATGGCCCACTCTGCTGCTAACCACAGGAAAAAAAACAGTTTTCTTCCTCTTATGATATATGAAAGCAACCCTACTTCTCACAAGAGGAATATTAATAAAACACTTTGGTTGCAAAGAAGTGGTGGCAAGAAGGAAAAACAGAGCTTGGTGTTCATGTGTATTCGTGAAAAACACTTTATCAGGTCACGCTGTCTTTGCTACTAGCTATTTTTATTTGAGGTAAAACCTCCTATCTTCCCACTCCACTTTCATACCTTCCCACTTGTTAACACGGTGATAGACACAAACTTAAATTCAGTCAAGCTCGTGAAAAAGAGAGCAGGACTGCAATAAAACTGGGTTTTGAAAGAACAAATTGAACTGCTCCACTAGTAAAGTGCAGTTATACCCTCGCTGAAGGGCAATTCTGCCCCACACCAGAACGCTGTCCGTGCCCACTACTGTCTCCAAAAGCACCAGCTGACTACAGGGCATTTCAGTTTTTGAAAATAACTTAGAGCACCTTGAATCCTAAAGAGGGTAAAAAAATCCATCCACAAAAAAAAAAAAAAAGTCAAGGAAAGATAAGACACTCTGAAATAAAAGCTGGCATGGCCATCCCTGTCAACAGCTCCTATTGCTGAAACACCGAATAAGATGGTGTAATCAAATTAACTATATAACAGGGCATGTGAATTGCATAACTCAGTCTACAAATGTCTAGGTGGAGCCTGCATCAGGCCCTAAATTACCACTTTCTTAACTTACATGATTTCTCATCAGGCATGGAAACAACTACATTGAAATGGTGTTGTCTTCAGTTACATTAAACAGGGTAATTCTAGGTGAAATAAAACTATTTAAGGTCAAAGGGTTTACGTACATGGTTTGCCTAGGAATTTTTGTGGACTCTCTGGATATAGCAATCAATAAATGAATATCAATCTTATCCCATTATGATTTTGGAGCATTAAACTCTGTTTTGTTTTTTCACATCCTTAAAACTTCCCAGTTAGCCACACAAAGAAAACACCAAACTATCTCTGTGAAGATTAGTACAGAGCCCTCAACAGTACTGAGAAAATAGATGCCAGTGACTTTGTAATTCCAGAGGGACAGGCTGAAATGAAGAAACAAGCCATGTAATATCTTCAAAGTCAGACATAAAAAGGCTAATTGTTCCCATGGATTTTTCTTATTGTTTCTAAAAAAAGGACCCAGAATGTTTCCATCATAAAAACATTAATCAAGCATTCTCTCAATATATGTTTGACAAGCTTTGTCTTACATTCATGTGAACTTCTTGACCACACTCACACCAAAGGAAACCTACCTAGAAGCAACAGAGCATCATACAAACGGCAAGTTTCATGGTTCATAAGAACCATACATTTGTCAGGAAGATACGTGTGCAAAAGAAAAAGGTAGCCATTCCTTTTGCTAAAATGCATTTTTAAAAATTTCAAGCATAACATTAACTATATACTTGTCTCTCACTGCATAGCTAGGGCATTTTTCAAATTCTCAGTTAAACTCTACTTCATTAACCAATTTTGGCACACACATAGGGGTGAGCAGCCATCACTCACACTGTTTTAAATGGAATTTTCGTCTGTCTTTATTCAACAGAAAAAATACATAGATTAATCTTAATTATATCGTTTACCATCTCAAGGTGAAAACCCTTGAAGTTCACACTGAGCAGTTCTTGAAAAGCAGTTTTATATGGTATCTAGGGTTCTGCACTAAGAAAACAATCATTTCAGCCTGGACACTGGAATGCCACAAACTCCTTGTGCAAAACCAGAGTTCTCTACCTAAACAGCAGGGTCAACACTGCTATGGCAAAATACCAATTAATACAGTGATTTTATCTGTCCAAGCTGCATGGTCTCCCACAACAAGCCAGCCTGAAAAACCAGACAGTTCACAGGACAGATTCTAAGGAGCATCTTAAATATACTTTGGAAAGCAGAACTTGAGAAAGAAAAGCACTTAAAAGCCACAACCCCAAAGGATATATTTAATGCTTACATCACACACATTCCCTCTCAAAGCTGATGGTAAAGCATATTTTGAAAGTCAGAAAAGTGGATGGTGTTCATGGTGGGGGCAAATGGAGAGGAGAGAAGGAAAGAAGCATGGCACAATGTGATTATCTTGATAAATATGTTTTCTAAAAAAATCTCATCTTCCTCCACCTCAAAACCCACGTATTTGCATCTAACTGGCTTTCTTTAAATGCAGAAACTTCACTGAGTAACCCAATTTTCAAAATACTACACAATTTTCCATTAGCACAATTTTTTTTTTGTATATTTACATTATAAATTTAGTTTATAGAGAACTGCCTCTGCAGATTCTTTCACTAGTACAGAACATTTCTTCTTCCTAGTTAAGCAAGGAGTTGTAAATTTAGGAATGACAATCCCCAATCAAATTTAGTCCTGGAAATCAGCAAGAGAAGAACCATGCCAAGTCATTAATGAGTTTAAAATTAGACAGGCACTACTCAAGGCAAGGTTTAAGCATCAAGTAACTCCCATAGATGACTTTCCACTTAATTTCAAGAGTGTTCTCATCAAGCCTGTTTAATTGTTCAGGGTCACTGTCTTTTGTTTTGTCTTTTCTTCCCTTAAATATAGGACTTCTGCTGGTCCATAAAGAGCTTCCAGTTTTCCAATACGACAAATTTTACTTCTGACCTTCATAAAGTTACTTTTAGAGTATCTGAAGGAGTTTCTCTCTCCTCCATCTTTTCCAAACATCCTGACAGCTGTTCCAGTCCCTTAGCTCCAGGACCACGAAGTGTGAGGTAAAACGAGCAGCAAGAAGCATGCTTGTGAAGGCCTCCAGATAAAAGTTTAGAGGCTTTGCAGACTCTGAAATCTTACACCCAAACCAAGCTGTTCTGCAACTACATTCCATTTTTAACGGGTTGGCTTCTGTGACACATTTCAGGCACTTCTTATTCATAGATCATTTGGTGGATGTACTGCTAACACTGTACTGGTGAACTCTACAGATGAAATACTCAGTAGGTGTTTGCAGGGGGAGAGTGCAAGCAGGAGAGTGACAAAAAACTCCAACAGGAGCCAGACCTCAAAAATCTAAAGCCTGTCGTACAGGCGGCCCTTTGGCATCTGGAATCCTATTCATACTGGAGAAAATGGGAAGACTCTATTTCTTTATGGATGACCATAATGCCTATCAAAACACAAAAATTACCCAGCCTTTCTCCCAGCTCTATTTCAGGTGTGTCCTGCTGGACATTTAAAACTGCTGATGCGTAGAAATCCTCCAGATTCCATATTTTCCTTTTTTAACTTTCATCAGCTAATTCTCTGTGTGTGACCAGTTGATAGCAGCCATTTTACTCTGAAGGGGGATACAGAAAAGACAGGATTTGCAACAATAGGGCCACAGTTAAATGAGAATCTGCCCCAGACAGGGAAACTTGTGACTGGAAGCAAGGGGAACCTGTTTGTATTTCATGGCTATCAATAAGGCTGCCTTTTGTCTACTTAAAGAGTGGGCAAAATGCTCTGGTTATACCAGCTGATGAAACCTCACCATTTTTAATTACATTAAAACAAATACATTTATAGTAAGGACTCAGTTTTTCAAGTCTCATTTGCCTCAGTTTAGGATCTCAGTTTTCCAAGTCTCATTTCTTTAAATAGAACATTTTTTATGCAAGGAGACAATTCTTCTCAAGTTAAGTAACAAATTTCTGTCAAACCTCAAGAACACATTGTACTTTCATGCTTTCATAGTATCCATCATTTAAATCCAAATTTGGTTTGCAGTTATAAAATGTTGAATATTATGTATATAATTTATTTAATGCTAAAGCTTTTAGTGGTTATGAGCAGCAATCAGACCTTCACTAAAACAAATCTCTGGTTCCAGTATTGACTGGTTGGCCAAGCCAACTCCTGCCAGCTCAGCACTGAGGGCTGCCTTGGACACCACGAGCAGCAATCCTTCTGCAAGAGAAGTCAAGAGACAGGACAAGAGACTGTCCTTACTCACGGGTAGGGAGAGGGCAGCAGAAATGCTCAGTCAGAACCCCCAGCTACCACTGCTGGCCACAGTAAGCCCACCATAAAGGACTGATTAAAACAGCATGTCATCCTACTGCAATAAAACCAATTGTTTAATCGGGAAGGCACAGTAAAATGACAGCACAAGCTGTCTTTTTTATGCAGCTAACAGAGCATTTGCGTGACATCTCATGGTCAGGTGAAGCACCAGTTTAGCAACATAAGCAGGGACAATAAAACCAGACAGCTCTGGGCCGTTAACAACTGCCCAAGCTCCATCGCATTCAAGTGTTTACAGTAAGAAATAGGCAGGTTTTGTTTTACAGTATCTGAAAGTTCTTCCAAGATGTTCTTACAGTTCCACGACTTTATAAACCATATATTCCTCTTGAGTGATTTCCCTCCCCCATTTAATTTTTACGCAAGGCTAACCAGGCTTATAACCAGATCTAAACATGTACTTCACAGAAACAATTTTTTTTAGCATATACAAGAAAAATGCATGCTGAAAAATAATAGAAATATCAAAATAATCTTTTAGTGCAAGAGTAGGTTTGCCAGAATTTAACCTGGAGGTTAGATCGTGATATAAGGCACAGTTTTATTCTATGACAAACATCCTGTTTATGGTAAAAGAATCTGCTTCTACTCAAGAATTAGACATTTATATGCTTTGCTACAATACACAGCAAAAGAATCACACAAGCTTAATTTGCAAGACAGTGTTCTTGAATTTTAAGGGAATTTTTAAACAGTGGGCTAGAGCAGAGATCTTACTCATCCTTTGAGTAAGAAAAATAAGCTTCACACTTAACACAGATTTATTTAGAAAAAAGCTCTTAGACTTAACAGTGCTCTTAGCTGCATAATTTCCTATCTTTACTACTTCTTGCTTGAAGTGACAGAGAAAACTTAATACAACTAATACTTTATGCTGAAACACGAAATTAAGATGTAAAAGTGAGAAACGACACGGTTCCCATGAGAAATGAAAATGAGAAATGAAAATGTAAAGTATGTGTTAAACAACCCTGGGGAAAGAAAGGAGGCGGTGGAGGAGGGTTGGAAGAGAGAGGCTCAGAGCGCTGACTTTTTTTTTTTTTTTCCAGAAGAGTGGTATTAGAAGGATTCTAATTAAACCATTAAGGTCCAGAAAATGTGTTATTATTCTTTGTATCTGTACTCATCAGTTCAAGGGGGAAAAAAGGGTCCATATTTATGGGCACTTGAGGTTTGCTGGATGTGTTTGGTTTTTTGGTTGGGGTTTTTTTGGGGGGTGGGAAGGAGATGTTGTGTCAGTTTGTTTGGATTTTAGGTTTTAAGGTACAACCCAATTAGACTGTTTCAGGTCTGAGATACAATTAACTAGACACAGACACCACAAACACGTATTACATATACATTCTCACCCACACATATGCATTTAAAGTACAGAGTTTAAAATCTAGAGCAACACCATGGAACAACATCGCTGGCCCATCTGAAGTGACCCTGCTCCCACTTACAAGGCTCGGGCTTTTCCTATTACTTTCCCTCATTACAGAACACCCACAACTGGCCCCCACGTTTTAAAAACAACTTGGAAGGGGAATCCACCAGGAAAGAAACAACCTAACAACTCAGGCTACAGTTACACAACAAAGAGTTCAAAGGAGTCATTTCTTTCTCCAAGTGTCAAGCAGAAATCCAAAGCAGTAACTTGTGCTTTGCTCAGCTGATTTTTGGGACATTTATATACAGACTCTAAAATGGTAAAACAGTGCTGGTTCAGACACAGGCTCAAGTAACAACCCTGGCACTCTGTAATGTGAACCAACTCGAACCTGCTCCTGTGTCCCAGGGTCACTGCACAAATTCTCAAAATCCTTATTTAGGTATTTTATTAGGTCACTTCAACATTTGTCCCTGGTGTGTCCTCCTTTCTCACTGGCTGCACTGTAAAAGCTGCATTTGTTTAATGTCCTCCATACAATATATTATCCTGGGACATTTTATCTGACCATTCTACAGAGATGTCAGAACTGAAACACATTCATTCTCCACAGGGATAGTCTCATTTTTTTCCAGGAATGCAGCCAAATAAAGGAAGTTCTTCTACAGACTTTTTTCTTTGTTAATCATGCTGAAATTTCATACAGCTGAGTCCTCTGATTTCCATTTTTAAATAAACTTAATCCATAGTTTACTTAAAGAATATTATCAGCCTGCTTCAAATCATGCTAGCAAAGGAATTTATCATCTTTCTTCAAGAAATAAGCTATAAATCAATCCTTTTTTGTCAAAAACATAAATCAAATTACAATGTCCTGCATTGGAACAAAGGCAACTTCCTGCTCCACTTTCTCCAACACAGACCAAAACCTTTATTCTAAGCTTTGGACCAAACTTTACACACTAAAACGAACACATTTCAGTAACTCCCCAAAACACAGATGGAGGACACACCCAACCCACAAGCAGCCAGCCCTATTTTGATTTTAAATGAAGGAAATGTAAGATTTCTTCCATCTGTGCACCCCATGAAAGGCCAGACACCAGCACTGTGACTCAGCTGGGTCTGCACAGCTACAAATGCACATCACCTGTACGGGTGTGCTGGCTGACACAACACTGCAAGAACTGTGAGTGTCATTTCATCTGATGGCAGAGTGTGTTTGTGGCACTGAAGCTCATCAAGAAAGGCAAGAAGACACTGCAGGATGCACAAAGAAAGTTTAAACCATATTGCAATGAGCTGTAATCACTAAAGAATAATTTTGTCTTCTGGAGCAGATCTGCCTTAACACATGCAGTCTGCAAGGGTGATCATGATTTCTGAGAAAATCCCCTCTACAATATCCTGCCTTGAGATAGTGAAGAGATTACAAACAAAACCTTTCTCCAAGATGAATTATAAAAGTAATTCCTTGAGATTATTAAGCTCAGTGAGCTGCAATGGTTTTAGTGAGCAACCACAAGCTCCCTGCTACAAGTCTTAGTAGCTTTCATGAAGTTATGATTTCCTGAGAAACACTGCCAAGTTATCTAACTTACATTTGGGGGAGAGAAGGATTATTTGTAGGGTTTTTTGCCTTTTTTTTTTTTTTTTTACTCTGGCCCCTTCTCAAAAGCTGCATGGACTTTCCATTAAAGCCTCTCTGCTTCCTTAACAAGCAATGCTACTTTGGACTTCTCAAGCAAGAACACAGAATGAATAACTGATCAGATTATAACTCTGCTGTAAATTAATATGGTCCCTTTGAGTTCCTGTTAAGTAATTAAAAGTTATCTTAGGACTATTTTTATTTTTTAAAGCATGTGAAAAAAAATTTTTTTTAATTATAACAAGCTTTAAATCATGATTTTTCTTTTTTTAAATACAACAGGTCTTCATAGTCTAGACTTGGATGCTAAATTATAATTGCAGGGAGGGAAAATGCAGATACAGAAGCCTGCCCAAAGACTCATCACCAGACGTTATTAATGCAGAGCAGAAATTACTACCTCACTTTAAATACTTAGTTCTAACTTATTAAATAAACACTGCATGCAAATCTGGAGTATACTTTGATATCTGGATATTTTACAGCAAGTTGCATGAAGTTAAACTAATTCCTGTCCCCCTTATCACTGCAGCACTGACCTGCTGAAGGACAGGACCAATGATACTCTTGAAAGTTACCTTAAATTGCCAATAGACCATCATTTTGCATATCATATTTACACGTCTCACATGAACAAGTCTGAAACAGAAGATAAAGTGAAAAAAAGAGCCACAGAACTGAAGTGTTGTGACAAACTCTGTACAGAGTTTGTCAACTCTCTCCACAGTCTTGTTTTCTAGCCCAAAAACTGAATGAAGGAGGTGGGGATGTAAGACTATTTTCAAACTTACCTACAGCTAAAAGCATCTACAGCTTTGTTATATGAGTCTATGAGAAAAATGTTTGTTCTGCACTAATCAATTCTGTGCACTCCAGTTTGATTTCTAGCAAGCCAAATCTCTCCTATCTCCTGCCACAAAGAAAAAAAACTAGGTAAAACAACAGCAAAATAAAGAAGATACATAGCAAGCACGTTCCTCTGAGTTGCTGGCAGCAGGGTGAGGATAGGCAGACAGTGGCAGTAACATCTAAAACCAGCACAGCAAGATTTACAAGAGAGGTCACCTCTCCAAGTCCTCACTGTTTTAAATATGTGGGTTTCTGGTTACCTTCCTTCACCTCCTCCTTCACACGAGGAGAAGAGGGATGATGAGGGAGAAACTAACATTTTGAGCTGTGCAATAAAATGACACCTTTACAATTCCTGCATCTATCCAACATGGAAATACTCTAGCATAGGACTAGGAACTAGCATCATATGGACCACACATGACCAATCTCAAACAAACTTTGCAAAGTTTTGTCTGTCAGTGAGATTAAAACTAAGCAAAAAAAAAAAACAAACTAAAGAAAAACAAACAGCCCCCTAGAGTTAAAATTCAAGGCTATTACAGTAAATGAATAATGTCTGATCTTATTCCCAGTAGCCACAAAGACCTTCTAGGACCAAGAGCCAAACTCCAAACAGCTTACACTGGAGAAGCTAAGGGAGCTACAGTAGTTCTGGGGCAGGAGATGGCAAGGACATCCCAGATGCTGTGCCAGGCCCTTGCAGGATGAAGCACTGCACCTTGCTGGGTTTTGAATCAGGCAGTACAATCCTGGCCTAGGCAACCTTCTCTGCTTTGAAAGAGATGCAGCCCCAAGGGGCAAGGCAGGCCACTCCTGGTGCAGTTTCATCGATATGAAACATCTGCAATACTGTTGCAATCTTTCAGTAATGAAAAAGTACTTTGTAGTTTGTTTAATATCCTAGCCATTACCCGAATTTAGGGATGTATTTGCAATCATCAACACCATCTGATCAACAGAGCCTCCTTAGGTGAAGAAAGATGAAATACATCTCATAAATCTCTGTGCCACAATCACAGGAGTCTGCAGATTTCGTATCACTTGCCTACATGTCACCTGTAAAACCTCAAAATGTCCTTAGCACCCAGACCAGGCTATACAACAAAGGATCAGCTGAGTGCACTGATCTGTCACCGTGGAACACTGCTGTCAGCAGAGGAGCAGCAGAAAGATCTCCAGTCAGAAATGATCTGCTCAAGGGAGAGGCAGCATCGAGCAAGAGAAGGTATGAAGCAAAGCCTGCAGTTGTTTGCATCACTTTGGCTATTTACATCCAAAGTGCCATTTTAGGTAATGTTAACTTGCCTGAAAACAAAATTACACTGTACAAGTGAATTTACTGAGAAAATCTGATTTTTTTATTTTAATTTTTTTCCCAAAATCAAAGGTAACTGTTATTAGAGCTGCCCATTTCCCTTCTCTTATTCTGTTGTAGAACATCTACCACTCAGCAAAAGTATTACCACTTCCCACAAATCTTTAGTTACAATGTGCCGATATAAGGCCCATACTGCAGCTGCTTTTATGCTTGACATGCTCAGACACCAGTTTTCAACTTTCAAGAAAACAAAAGAAGTAGCTCCATAAAGAAAGTATGTGTTCCCTGCAAAATTTTGCATGAAAAGAAATGCAGGTCTCCTGGGGGAGGGGTATCCAATAAACCTGAAGATCTTCCCCAACATTCAAAGTACTTCATCCAGAAATCAACTTCAGCTGCCATAAAACGTGTTGTAGCTCTTTGTACTCTAATTCCATTCATTAACCAAAACCCTTTACAACCCAAAAGTTTTACAAGACCTTAACAATTAAGGTAACTCTATATAGTCACTTGATTTAAAACATGTCCTGAAAAGCAAGCAATTAGTCACCACTTCTAGGAGGCACTTAAAATTCCCTTTGTGGTGAACAATACACGTAGAAGTGAGAGAAGCCAGTTCATTCTGACATTGCTCCTTATGAAGAAAGCTGATCCAGTTGTCTACAGGGTAATTTTGGGGGAACTGAAACCATGATAATGATGTCTTTATCGTAAGGACAAAAGGGCTGCACAAATTAAAAACCAAAAATAAACAAACATATCAAGCCCCCAACAACAAAAATCCCAACGCAACGAGAAAACAGCAGTACAAATATACAATACTGCACTTTAAAGCAGTACTTGCTCAAGAATCTGAATATGCCTTTTTCTTTCATCTTGAGTGCTGAAGCAGAAAATTCTCTTTTCTACTTGCTCAACTTTCACGTGAGCTATTCTTAAATAGAGTGCTCAGGATCCTGCACTTGGTGATCTGAGACCTGGTCATCCCCTGGCAAAATGTCACCATTAACCTGTCAGTGTTATCCCCAGCTGCAGATCTTATTAAAAAGGGTCTCGTGTTTAACACCAGTCAGGAATAAACAAGATAGACACATTTAATAAATATACATCCAATCCCAGAAAAGACTAGCAGTTTGGGACTTAAATCAGCTTTTTCCTGAAACACTTGATGCATGCTACTTCAGATAAACTATTTATCACAATTTAACTTGGGTGAAAAGCTGCACTTACTGGTGAAGATGGTCTTAGCATAAGTTTTGCTGCTAAATTATTTCTATTCATGAAACAAATATCATCTGAGCATAATAGGAGGTGGACTAGACTGCAAGAAAATGTGAGGGGGTTTGCTTTTCCAGGTTTCAGATTTTATGAACTGCTCTTAGAATTTTTTATGGCTTACTCCTACCACTATTTGCCAAGGGTGAGGAAAGAAACCACTCTTGAATATTTTCTGATTAAGCTTCAAAACACATCTCAAGTTGTTATTAATACAGTCTGTCAACTTCTCCCATTTCTTCAGATGCCTCAATAAAGCATGAATATCAACAATGAATAAAGCTCCAAAAAACTTCACTTCCTGACACTTCAGAGAGGCACGAGTCAGTCTGTCCACAGGCAGCTGACACAGCCTTTTGAGGAAAGCAGATTGTATTAGGTTTTAGGTTAGAGCTTCTCCATTTCTGCTAATCTTCTGCACTGCAGCCAAACTAAGTTTCTAGGAGGGTTTTTTAAAAGTCTGATGATTCCTGATTGTTCACAAACCAGTATGAATAGGATTTCAGAAATCTGCGGATCACACCAAAAGGAAGAGAAACAAATCACGCAAAAAGGCTTAGCATAACTTGGACAACAGCCTCTGAAATCATTCAACAAACGAGAAACAGTACAAATCTTGGTATCTGTAAGTATTTTAAAAAAGACTTACCCTCTTGCAGGATCTAAGGCGATGGCTCTGGGTTGATCCAATTCTTGCCAGAACAGAACCTTCCTCAGCGACCCATCTAAGTTGGCGACCTCGATGCGATTTGTTTCCGAATCCGTCCAGTAGAGCTTCTCCCCCAGCCAGTCACAGGCCAGCCCGTCGGGCGACAGGAGTCCGGACACGACCACGCTCTGCACGCTCCCGGAGCGGTTGAACTCCGTCCGTTTGATGGCCTCTTCGCTGACGTCGCTCCAGTAAATCAAGCCCTTGAGGAACACGAAGTCCACGGCGGCCGCGTCCTCCAGGCCCCCCACGATCACCGTGGCGTTCTCCCTGCCGTGGGCGGCGTCCACCAGCCGCAGGTCCCGGCGGTTGGCGTACAGCAGCAGCGGGGCGGCTGCACACGGGACAAAACAGGGCTGTTAGCATCGCTCCTAGCAGGCACAGCCCGCACTGTCAGGGTGTCTCAGGCCAGCAGCAGCTGCTGATGTAAGGGTATCTTTACAAAAACAAGAAATACTGGAGAGACATTTTGACGTTTGGCTAAAATTCACCGCCTCAAAGGTGTTCAACTCAGTTACGAGTCTTGGTAATGGGCAGCTCGCTATTCTGGGTTGTGCATTATTAAAATAACATTAAAGAAGAAGGGAGAGAACAAAGAAAATGGAGGTTTGAAGTGCCCAAACGACGCTGCTCTGTAGAGCAGGACCAGAAAGACAAGAGTAAAGCAGTTTTCTAAGCACTCAGTACTGGCTCACCTGAGCAAGGATTATCTTTCTTGATAGAATTTAGTAACATACACCCCACCTCTACAGAAGCATAATTTACATCAAGCTACCAGAGCCACCTGCATGTCAATACTCCCTGAAATTATGTATCTCAGACATTTTACATATAGTACATAAAAATACAAAATTCATTGCACAGCACGAGGCAGATGTTGGTTTAGAGTGTTGGAGGTGGTATGAAGAGGTAGGGAGAAAAATAAATCTACAGGAATGGACAACACAGTTCTTTCAAACTCAGCTCTACCATTCCTGCTTAGCTCTCTAACACAAAGCCTTCATTTTGCATACTTTATTTGCTTACTCTGTCAGTTTGCACAGTCTGTATATTTTTCATAACAACAGCTGAGATGACTAATGTAAAGCAGCAGCCATAAAAAACACAGCTTCTTAAATGTAATATGCCTGCTTAATTGTCCTTAACCACAAGCTATATATAGCATTATGAAAATTCCAGCCTCATTCCTACTTCGACAAAAGGTTCAGAAAAATACTGCATTTGTATAAGGCAGACAATGACACTGTCTAAAATCTACTATCAGAAAACACTTCTACCTTTCCCTGCATTTACTCAGAAACTGTAGCACCAAAGCTCTACAGAGGCATTTAGATCCAGACATACTCCTCTACCTGTCACCACACAAATTTCACAGGGATCTTGCAGATTTATTCCTCGGCATAGGTGGGCACCTCAAATTTGCAGCAGGATGGATGTCCTAACCAAAAGGTCAAAGTTTACAGAGCCAAGGACGTGTATGGCTCAGTAATGTCAAGGGCCACACCGCTAGAAGAGGAACTGTTCCCTGTATGACAAACCCACACTGAAATTAGAAATACTAACAGACTTCAGTGAATTCAAAAGCTTGGTTTCCAAGATCAGACTACTCCCCTCATTATCTTATCACAAAACAATTGCTCAAAGACACGGTCACATGTGAATTGGGAGAAACTGAAAGAACTAAGAAAGTTCCTGCATCCACCTGCAATTAAATGAGTTCTATATATGTTTTGGGGTGGTGGGAGTTTTGTTGGTTTTTAAGCAAACTGAATTGCTTAGACTGTCATTCTAAATTTAGAAATACTGAATATAACTTGATTTATGATGAACTTTAGATAGAACAAGGGAGGGGTTAAACTTCATTGGTTTTAATAATACCAATTTGTGTTTGTAGTCTCTTCTCCAGAAAACAATTTTTTATTGTGGAAGAAACCATTCAAGTTTAGAGATTATCTTCCCATGGAGAAGGGGCAGACTTTTTAAAATTAGATGAAGAATCTTTATATCAAGAATTTATTATTACCTTACTTTGCTATCTCCTTTCCTTTCTGGCATAATTTCCCACTCCTTAAGATTTAAAATTAATTACAGTACATTTTCTTGAAGGGCCGATTGCTTATGAAGACCACATGTTACAGAAAAAAAAAGTATTCAATAAACTGCAAGGTGTAAAAAATTGTAATACAAGAAAACCCTTTCCTTTTTAAAGCCTGCCTACAACTGTAACCTGAAAAATCTAGTTAACAGCCAGCTCAGTGTCATCAGTGCACACAGGAGAGTGTGCAGCCAGCTGGCACAGCTCTCTCTAGCGAGACAGCGTGCCCAGCATCTGGGAAAAAGTAAATCCACACACCAGTGAGTCCAAGGTCCATTATTATGTGCAACACGGAGCACCCATGCACACAGCATGCACTGAACTGAACACCAGGTAATCAGGCAGGCCTGAAGGCACTGCTGAGCCTCACACAGCCACGCTGCAGAGGTTACTCACTCCCTGCTGGAGCTCAGACGGGCTGAGCAGGGACTGCAGACAAACACTTCTGCATTAGTGAGACAGCTCAGCTGACTGACAGCTCAGGAGAAACACAGCTACACTTAGGATGGGGAGCTTCACGCAGATTGATCCAAAGCCACAACTTGTAACACATTCCAAAGGGCTGGCAGATGAGCATATTGAGCTTTCCAATTTGTTGAAACATTCAGGAACGAAGCCTGCATCACCACAATAATAAAAACCAGGTTTGTTCCCCACCGCCTCCAGCCCTTCCCAGAAAACACGACGGCTTCAGTGTGCTATAAAACCCAGTCACTGAAGTTGACAGTGTAAGCACCGAGTATCATCTCTGCTTTTACTTCACTCAGGCAGCCACAAGATCCCACCCTGTCCCAGCTCTGAAAGCACAGGACACTGAAGAGATGGCCTTCTTGAATAAGAAAGTTATCAACTGTATTAGTAAGCTGGGAAGAAGACCAAGAGCATCTCCTTTCAAAGCTTTCAAACTATTTGGCAGTTTAAGTTATAATGGGGCAAAAAGATATAATTCAGATATTTTTTTAAGAAGCCGAACTCTTTACATGTTTTTATTTCTCTTTCTATAATCGTAATAATAAAATATAGTGTAACTGCAACAAACTACAATACATTGAAGAGAAACACATATTCTTGAAAGATAAAAACACCTACCCTGGAAATCAAAACCAGAAATAGTAATGAATATTACCATGTCCTCTGTGACCTGAGAGGTCTACATGCAGGTAATTCTTCTAATTAAAATACCCAATACAGAGTAAAAACTATGCTTAGTTATAAAGTAATGGATTTTTTTATACCCACCAGCAGGAACAAATGTTTCCTTAAAGTTACAGAAACTCAAGTTTAACACATTTCAACAGCAGCAAAAATAATTTACATGGTAAGAAACTTCTGCCAGTAGTGACCACTGAGCCTGTAACTATTTCTGAACTCCATTGTTCACCTAAGACCTTTCCTAACATTACCACATGCAGTATTAATGTCCAGACATCGTCTTTTTTGCCTTACTTTTACAACCAGAACTCCACCAGCATCCTTCTTCCCAGCACCAAACTCCAGTTCTTACACCTCGTATTTCTCTTGGCTGCAGCTCCTGTCTCCTGTACTGAAAGTTGCTAATCCCCAGGACATTCAAGTCTGCTTTCCCATACACTTGTTTTACTCAAGTCTTGCTTTGTACATCTGACTTACAGGCATCTGGTATAGGCATAAAAATGCTGCTGACCACAGGATGCAAAGTGATGAACCAACATAAAACAAGCACTTTACCAGCTAAAAAGGTTTTTTAATCTTTTTGGTGTTTAAGTGGCAATTTTAAGCTGTCAGAATTTGTCATGCTTTTCTTTAGTCCAGTGGCTTTTTCCACAAATTCCCAATTTCTCCTTCCTACCTTCAGTGATCCAGGACAGCTCTGGGTACCATGAGGCAAGGGCAGTGTTGCCTTCAACATGCTCATTCTCTCCCACTGACATGGAGTTTAGCCTGGCTAAAGCAACTAGCACAGTCTCATTTCCCCCAAACCCTTTTTTCCCAGTCCCAAGCCCCAGCAATGCTGTTCTACCCCCTCCCCAAGCTGATTCTAATCACTACATCAGCGAAAGGTTTGACTGGGTTAGCAAGTTGGATCTACACAAGAAGTGGTCCAGCAAAGCCAAAGCTGACACAAGGCGAGCAGCAGGGAGCTGGGAGGAGGAGCAGCTCTCTCCCCTCCCCTGGCAGCCTGCTGGATCTGCTCAAAACTGCAGTGATCTCCTTTCTCCCCAGCTTCACTTCCAGCTGTCAGTTCCTGACCCCTCTTTTGCGTTGGCTCAAGAACTTGTCCTGTGCCACAGCGCGACAGTGCAGGGAGCTAAACTGGCAGAAGGCTACTGAGCTCTGCCCACCACCTGCCAAAAAGCAATTTTTAGCCAGCCATCATCCAGAATCAGCTCAGACCAAAAATCAAATCACTATAAGCACTAGCACAGCAGGGAAAGGAAGCACTGCATCAGCTTTGACTAATTAGTTGAACCAGTTCCTCATGAACCTCCAGTTGAGGAACAGGACTCAGAGCAGAGGTGGCCACAGATAAGTTGTGGCAACCTGCCACAGAACCACAGCGTGGAAACCACTGAGCAACTGCTGACACTGTGGAAAAAAATATCCATGTAGAAGCCACGGGTAAGAAACCGCAGAGAGTGTCACACTGGAAGATGAAGTTGTTGAGTTGGGAAGGGAATACTCCCATCTTTTCAAAGTCTTGCTGAAGAACTCGGAGCATCTAAAGCGACTTGGGATTGGCAAGCACACTGCAATGAGGACAGCAAACACAAGGGCTGGAGAAAAGAGGAGACACAGCGATGAGGTGTACCAAACAAATACATGCCGACCTGGAGGAGGCACAGAAGGCAAGGACTCCAAACGCCTTGACAGAATGACATGCATTCACATTCAGCTCACAAGAGAAGGAAAAGCAGAGAAATGGACATAAATAACCAGCAGAGAACATTAACTGCAACCTCCCTAAAACCATTCAGCACACAAAATTCAGTATGTCCTTGTATGCAATACAATAATCATCCCCAAGATGTCCCTCAGAGAACCAACACAAAAATCTATGGAAAAGTTTCTGGGCTGGCACAAGGATTCTGGAGCAGTCAGTTATGAGGACTGTCCCTTCACTCCCCGGGTTTCAAAATGCTTCATCACTGCTCATGCTTCTAAGAAATTCTGTGTATTTATTTTCTGCAAATATGTGAGTTTTGCTACTCAATTTGGAGAAGCAAGAATGAAAAGATTGAGGTAGCATTGGGAATAAAGCCTGGGAGACTTGTATCAAATAAGAAGAGAGACAATTTGAAAATTAACACTAAGTTTGCCAAATAGCAGGGAACCAGCCTCAAGAAACTTATACAGAGATGGTTTATATTTTCAAGCAAACAATAATATCACCAGGAAACACATAAGAGTTTTAAGAACGGCGAGCAACAGGCAAGGATTTTGCACTAAGGTCTCTGCCACAGCATCTTCCCAATTTTTTCCACGCAATACACAATTCCATACATTTTGAAAAATAATGAACTGACTTACTAGTGCCCACTTTCTGAACAGCAGGCATCACCTGCCAAACCATCCCACTGGTAACAGAGCCATACAGCAGGATTACCAGAGCATGGCTCTTCTCAGTGCTAGGTAGCACACTCATATAGATCTTTCATCCACCTTTCTGTAGCATGGACTCCCCTGTTCTGAAGTTCTTTTGATTGCACTCTCATGGGGGTGGAACACAGCACTTTAGCTCATTTTTCTAACTTCATATTCTGAATCTACCTGGCTGACAACAGGATGAGCAAAGAGCTGATGTTCCCTGGGTCAGGCATCACCTTGCAGCTGCATTGCCATAAAACGTTACCACCTTCTGCCATGACCCTTCTGCTTACAGAGTAGCAGCAAAATAAAGGTGACCTGGCACTTTGCAGGGCCAACTGCAGGCTATGGATAGCAGGAAGGCTCCTCAGGGATGTGTAATCAAGTACTTCCGTGATCCACATCAGTGTCTGCAGAACTTCACCATTATACAGCTCATTTTCTCAGGTGTCCTCATAATCTTCCTTCAACACTCTTCCAGCCCCTCCAACAGTTGTCAGAATAACACACAGTGCTGCAGATGAAGTCATACCAGTTCCACATCCACCGGCAACACTTCCCCAGTTCTACCGGCAACACCCATGTTTAAATCGGCACAGTGTGCTTAATGAAAAAGCTGGTCAGCAAGCGCCTCTGCTCCTGCAGGAAAGAACTCTTGTTTGGCTCTACCACTGGGAGTCCCACATCTGAACAGGGATGGTATTCTGGAATCTGAACTAAGCACTGTGATGACAAGGAACACACTGGAACAAAACACTGTCCTTCACACCTTCGGCATCACCTTTCCCTACAGTGCTTCTAACGGTGAGAAAACAAACCAAAAGCCTCAGTCATATTCCTCAGGAAGCTGCTGAAGCTGAGTCCGTGCACTGGAGGAGAGCACTGAGACACAACACTGTGGTGCTGTGACAGCAGGAGCCCATTTCCCAAATCCTAGGAAGGCTAAAGGCTGCAAGGCACACTTTGTACACCTTGGCAAGCTGAGGTGGGAATGCCCCAAGGTTTGCTGCTACTCTGGAGCAACTGCAGCTCATGATGAGTTCCAGCCCAAACAGCTCACATTTGAGGGTCACATCCAGTCAGGAATGGCCTGGGAGTGTTACTCAGTCACTCACCTCCTTCACTGGAGTGTAACCCAAGCACGTGGAACAGGCCAAGCCATGCGGGCTTACCCCAACTGCTGTTAGCTCCACGTGGATCCAAGAATTCACACCCTCAACAGCAGCACACTTCCAACAAACACCATCTTTCTCCACACTGACAAAAAATCACAGATTCTTGATTCTATTCCCAGATGACTTCTCCAACAATTTATCCAAGGTTGCACACCGGTCTAAAAGATACTCAAAGTGTGTTAGTTTGTCTCACCAGGTAAAAACCAAATCAATCAAAACAGCTTATCTATTCTGTTTTGAGGCTGGGGTTTTTTGTTAGTTTAGACTTTTTAAGTTCTATCAGGGAGTTGCTGTAAAGCAGGAACACAGAATTTAGCACAAAAGGCCCCAGTTCAAATGAACAGTTAGGGACTGTTTTCAATGGGTAAGGAAAGATGTGCACATACTTCAGTAATTTTGAAAATTACTGGACATTTAATTTTTATTTTGTGAAAAAATTGTTGTAGCATACTTTTAACTCTCATACTTTTAATATCCCTGCACTATTAATGTCAAATGTTCAACAGGCTTAGTTTAGATGTAATGACACATAGAAAAAAAAACCCCAAACCACCCCATAAAACAACACCCACGCATACATATATATGCAGGATCCCTTGGAAAAGGTGAACGATTTTGTCTTTTTCAAACTGAAAGGGACTCATTTCTGGAAATCCAAAAGAAAAACAAATAAACCCATAAACACAAAACCACCCAACTTGGAATTATCTTACTTATTCATTTTCCCATTACCTACAGGGTAAAAGGGAAACTGCTGAGCTTCAGTTAAGTTTTTGATTTATAAGAACATCACTGCATTTTCTAAATGGAGTTAATAAGACTCAGTACAAGGTCTACAAATTCCTAGTCCATTATTCTTAAGATTCTTTCTCTGTGTGTGAACAGGAGGATTCTTGGATTTCTAAAGTGTTAATATTTTAATCGACACCAGTACTATGAGTATAAGCAGGAGTTGTATTCCCTGCTTTGACAGAACAACTAAGGAAACAAAGTTTGAAATTCCATGACACCTTAAATTTCTGGTACTTTCCACATATCCTTAACTCGCAGAATTCCAACAAACATTTCAGCTACTTTTTAGAAGCCTGAACTCTCTGACAATGGACAGAGGAGATTCTTTGTTATTAAGGAATTCTAGAGGCACAAATAGTTAAAAAACCTCAGCACACTACTTACAAACTATATTTTTTCCTCTGGGAATAGGCTGGGCAGAGAAGGGAAAAATAAGGGGAAAGTAATATATAGGTATCATAGAGGAAAAAAAAAAAAACAAACAAATTTTGATTAAGCAAAACTATATAGCTAGTTGATTAAAATTCTCTGTCTCAAATATGATTACTTTGCAAATCTGACATCAAGAACTCACACATGGCCCTCATAAACAGAATTAAAACTATAATCCCATTATTGCTGCATTGATTATATCACAAGGGAGTAATTCTATTTAGGTAATGTGATCCTGTAACAAGATACTAAAAAAATCTGTATGAATGTTGCCATTCTCCGTGTCTGTTTATATTAAAAACATTTCCTTATTGTTCTCTCCATATAAATACTGAAGCTCAAAAAGCATTCCGTCTTTTAAACTGACATCCTTCTTTCTCCAAGTAGCTTGTAACATTTTGCAAAGGAAACAAAGTTTTGCTTCTTTTAACCTAGACTTTGACAGGGTAATTTCTTAAAAACCTATTAAGAATAAGGTGTTGCAGACAAAGGCATTACCAGTATTCCCATTCTATTCATAGACTGGTATGCTCGACTCAGTTTCAAAATTGGTGGGGAACTGTGCCAACTACATGGAAATAGAAACGTCTGCAGCAAGACAGTAATGAGACAAAAACCCCACCCTATTTTCATAACCATTTCACCAGAGAACAGATCAGAAATGACAAGAAGATCATTTCTACTTGCAAATGCAAGCACTGTGTTCTGAGTAGGTTTGTTCATGTGGAGCAAATAGCAAGCCTTTCACGTTGTGAATGTCCTGACATACATATTTATAAACTACGAGGATATCTGGAGAGTTTAATGAAGGCTTGCCTGGCAAATATATAAATATATAAATTGGAAAAGGTTGATTAACATTTAGGGTGTCAATACCCAGCATTTACGTATAATCCATGAAAGATGCAAAGCTTTCCCCTTTCAAGCCTTGGACAATCACCACAAAAGAATGACACAGCCTCTCTGGAGCACTGTGTATTCTGTAACTCTGCAAGTCGTCCATGTTCTGAAGCCACACCTGACGTGTAAACTGAAAAATCAAAGGTTGTCAGGAGAGCATGTACTTCATTCCCTGAACAGCAATGACACTCTGGAAAAGTCATCACTGCAAAGTGCTCAGCACAGATAAAGTGGAAGCATTGGCTGCTGGCTCATCCCAAACCTCATGTGCACACACCAATAGTCACCCTTGGTGAGCCACAGCATTTAAAACTCCAGGGCTCAGTTTGAAGTGGGGAGTGCCAACTCTGAACATGAGCAGACCATCCCTGAAGCCTGCGGGGCAGCTCCATCCCGCTCCACCCTTCTAAGCAACTTACACCTCTCACTGATACAAGTCCATCTGAGGGAGACTCCTTATCAACCCAAATTCTACCCAAAGCTCTCAGGTGAGGGTGAAACATGAGGGCTCCCCAGCAGGAGAACTGGAGCAGGAGCTGAGCACTGTCCCAGACACAGCAGAGCCACCGGCTCAGCCAGAAGCAGGAGCGTGCAACAGAGGTTCCAACTGCATTTCTGGAGCTGTGCAACAGTAACATGGACCTCTCCCTACAGTACAAGGAACTTTTGAAGATGCCACCAGCAAACCTATCCATGCATTAAACATTTCTTAGGAAATTATTGAGGTTAAATATGCTGGGGACAAAGAATATAGTATTTAAATCTGCAGACTGGCTGCCAGAGGAGATGAATGGTGACAGATCAGAAACTGAGACCTGCTTCTCCCTGTTTTCCTGCCCTAGCCCACTCCTCAGAGTGAAGAAAAAATATCTTCACTCTAATTAGTTTAAACTAAAAAAGTAAATCCCATATTACATGCATTGCAGCAGATATTTTTGAAGCTGGCATTTTTGAAATGTGACATCATCATAAAGGTGGATTACAGATGTCCAAAGGAATCAGGTATCTCCAGGTCCCAAAGACAGAGCTTAAAAGGTTCCTATATGCCCAATCCTTAAATAAAAAAAAATTAAAAAAAAAAAAGTAACAAAACAAAATCCTTCTACATATTTTACAGCTCGTAGCCAAATTCCTTACCTAGAACTCTGGGAATGCAGATTGAAGCAATTCTCTAGGGAAAAAGGAAACACAAATACAGTTCATGCCCCTCTAACCAGCATTGCTGAGAAAAAAGAACAAAGCTTTCCACCTGAATATCTTCATATAACTCAAGCTGAAGCATACAAGAAGTCCTTTACCCACATATACCTCTGACCAGAACTTCCCTGTATCTTCAGAACTTCCCGACATCTTGGCAAAAATGCAACTTTACCTTACCTCCAAGACTAGTATAAAATTGTCATCAAATTTTTTAAATCCTAATTTTTCAGCTTTAAATAAAAGCTAAAGCAATCTGATGATAGCTAAACTGTTATCACAGAAATGCAACCGAAAGGACTATAAAATTAATAGTGGATTTTGGAACACCTTAGATCACACTAATTCTAGACTATTCTATGAAAAGATGAAAAACAAAAATGGCAGACAATGGCACACTGATTTCTGAGGAATCACACGATGGAGAGCCATGACTAGAAAATAGTTGATTCAAGCTTGGGTGAAGAAATACACCATAATTATTTTAAAAAAAAATAAATATTTCCAAGCCTTACTGTCATAGTATTGTACAGTCTTTAGGTGAAGAGACCTTTCACCTGAAGGCAAAAATACAACTCTACCTGGAAATCCCACACTTGGTCTCCAACCTGAGTGCTTCAGGAGTAAAAACCTATTCCTTATACCCTTCTCTGACTTCTGAAAAGTAGAAAAATATGTGCACATACCACCAAATAACAAAGTTTCAAACATTAAACTCTTCTAAACAACATGCAAATAGATTTGTCTTTAAAAAAACCAAAAAAGCAAGGATCTGTTTATGAACACAGAAACAATGAATTAAAATAAATTAAAACAGTAACAATATTACAACAATAATAATGGATTCAAACAAACTCTCTTCTGAACTCTAGGGAAGCACAGTTTTAAAATACCCATTACCAAAAAGGCATTTTCGTTTCTTTGCTATCTGACCCTAAACACGGAGGTCTGTAACATTCAGTAGGTTTGCACAAATATTCTTTCTAAGATTTCTACTCAAGCAAGAGCTTTATGCACTGCCCGCATGATCAGGGTTTAAAGCCAGAACAAACCAGCAATTCCTGGAGATTTATTTCAGCAAGCCATGAACACTGGTGGAGGAAGAACTGTATCACTTTTTAAAAGTTAAAACCTCAGTTTCACAGTTATCTGTAGCACCCTGACAGATGTGATGACACTGCTTTTGCCTCTTTCCAGCTGTCAGTTATCTAACAATTATCTGTCCGATTTTTTTCACAGCTGTCCTGAAGAACACCACAAAGCTGCCATGGAGCAGCTCTAACTCCACTCCTCTGGAATAATATTTTAAGAGAGTGGCTTCAAGAAGCACTGCTGGTCAGAGAGGTGGAAGCCCAATCTCCCAAATCAAACCATGGGCCAAGAAGAGAGAACAGAGACCAGCAACATCTTTCTTCAAACACCTATAACATTGAAAAAAACCCCAAACCACAGAACCTCCACAGCAAGCTGTCATGATGGTAACCTCCTGTCTCAGAAATTCAAACACTTCCCCTGACAACATCAGGAGCATCTGGTTTATTGCAGTCCTTGGATGATTTTTGAGGCAGGTGCCTTCCCTGTGCATCCATTTCTAGCCAGTAACAGCCTCATACTTCTTCAAGCCCTCATGCATTTCCAGGGTACTGATTTTATTTCTTTCCAGACTGGTAAGCAAGTCCACCACAGTTTCTTCAGAGTAATAGTTCAGTGGTGATAAACCTTGGTCCATTTGCCTTTTCTGGAAGAACTGGAGGCTGGCTCTGGAAGCAGAGAGGATGCTGCAATCTACAGACACACACTACTGTATTTGCTGAGTTTCTGTCTCCAGCACTGTCAGCTTGGCATCCTCTGCAGCACTGAATTCACAAACCAAACAGTGAACTTCATAACTTCAACTCTACTTTCATGTATGAGCTTATTCATACTCATGCTGGCACTGCCTCTGCCTCATTAAGGAACTGCTGACACCTCTTCTGAACTCAACACATCTTACTCGAACCCACTCTACTTGCAGAGATGCTGTTTATTAGGGAGGATGCATGCATTAAAATTTGATTTTTGTTTCTTCACGGTTCAGCTGTTCCTGCTGTTTATCTCTATCTAAAGTAACAATTAGCCAGTAGGAAAATTACTGTCATGTCACAAACAGAGGATTACAACTTCAGGTAGGCAATTAAACAGCAGGGAACCATGAACACAGCAGAAACAGAAATGCTGTTCAGATACAAATGTCCTTGGCAATAGACAGAGGTGAGAGATGAGAAAAGAAATGACAGCCATATGATTTATAAACCGAATGCTTCTTCAAAGTATCCCATCGAGCATGAAGTATACAAAAATCTGCAAAAGCACATGCCACTATTTTGAGATTAATTTGCAGAAATTACATAACAATATTATGTGACATCACATACAACAGCTACTTCTGTGCTGTCATTTGAACTAGGCGGAACATTAAATTAAAGCCAAACCATGGTATATTAAGAATGGGTATGATTGTTACTTGTTAAAACAAACTAATCAGGAAACAGTTTCTCCCTATACTCCAGAGCCAACTTAACTTTAAAATTTGGGGTTTAACTGCCACAACGTAAGTATGAAAAGTTACGCATGCTATTTAAATAAATATATTTGTATCTCTGCAAACAGGATACAATATGGCAAACAGATGCACAGAGTAAAAAAAAAAAAAGCCTATGGATGAGATGAAAATCTTTGTTTTCCAGATTACTGAGCAACGGGAGACTGAGCAGTTACTTCAACCTACACCACCTTTAGACTAACTTTCATCAAAACCGTCTAATGGGGATGAAATCTCTAAATCAAAATGTAGCTGATTAACTGTTAGCAATTAATCTCTTGCCCATCTAATATGAAAAAAGTCAAAATCAAGTAAACAGAAAAATTATGTATGCAAGCACCACAGGCGATTTCTTCCCAGAAAGACCGAACACAGATAATAGTTACTGTAGTTAAGTTTACAGCATTAAAAAAAAAAAATAAAAAATCTGCTTTCTTTCAGACTGTGCCCTGCAAGACAAGAAATTTTGTTGGAGTCGTGAAGTAGAACGAAAATTCTCAGCTACTTTAAGCAACACCCCCTCGTAAGGCACTCGACTGCTCCTTTAAAGCTCTATGAACATCCGTGGTGGTTCACCAGAGAAACACAAACTTCTCTCAAGTCCCAGCGCAGCGCCAGCTCAGCTGAGAGCTGAGCCTCCACCGCTGCCCTCGCTCCCTGGGCTGCGAGGACAGGGTGGGTGCAGCAGCGACCCCCGGGCATCCCCCGCTCCCGCCCGCAGGATGGAACCGCGGGGGCACAAGGGCACCAGCCCGGCCATGGGCACAGCGGGACCGGCCTGACACCGCCGGGGCCGAGCTCTGCCCCACCGCCGCTGGTGCCCACGGACTGCTGCGGGTGCAGAGAGGCACGGGGGGAGCGTGCCAGAGTTTAGGGAAATCCTTTAAAAAAAAAAAATTAAAAAAAGAAAAAACTTGAAAACAACAATGGGGCGGCTCGAGACGCGGCCGGTGGCCGCTGGCAGGGCGGGCTGCTCCCGGCGCGGTTCGGGAAGTTGCTCAGGAGCCGGGGAGGCGGCGGCGGCCGGGAGCGAGGGAGGGAGCGCTGCCCCCGCGCCGGGCCCCGCGCCCCGCCGGCAGCCAGGCCTCACCGCTCCCCTCCCGCACGCCCAAACATGGCCCCTCGCCACCAACCCGGCAACTTTCCCCCTGCCCCTCCCGCCGCCGCCCGCCCCGCTCACCTTGCATCAGGGAACAAAAACTGCAGGCGAGTAGGCTGCGCAGGACGGCCCCCATCTTCCCTCCCTCCTCGCTCTCACCGGCGGGGAGGCGGCGGCGGGGAGCAGCACCTCCGCTGCCAGTTCATGCTTCCAGGCGGGCGGGGGAGGCGGCGGGGAAGAGGGGGCGAGAGGCGGGGAAGGGCGGCCGCGGAGATCCCCCCGTCGCCGGTCCCTAGCAGGCCAGTGGCCCCGGCGTGCCGCCGCGGGAGCGGGCGCTGCCCTCCATGCCGGCTGCTGCCGCCGCCTCACCGCGACCGCCGCGGTCCTTCCCTCATCCACCCCTCCGCCTCCGCCGGGCGCGCACAGGCGCAGGGATACAGTTCTCCTCCTCCTCCTTCTCCTCCTCCTCCTCTTCCTTCTCCTCCTCCTCCCGCGCCGTGCCCGGCCGGCTCCAGGCGCAGCGCCCGCCCCTCAGCACCGCTCCCTTCGGGGAGGGCCGGAGCGGAGGGGCGGAGGCGCGCAGCTCGGCTCTCCCGGGCGGGATCGCGCACAGCCCCGGCAGCCCCGCAGCCGGCAGGGAGCGGGGCCCGGGGGGCTCCCTGAGGGAGGGAGGTGAGCGGGGTTACGGCACCCCCCGAGCACAGCGACGGGCCGAGGTGGGGGGCGGCCGCATTCCAGCGGGACTACTTTGCCTCCCCTCGCCCCCTCCGCCGCGTGCGATGCGGTTCAGCCCCGGCCCGTGAGGACGGGACTACTTTCTGCCACAGAGCCGCGGCGGCGTCCGAGCGGCGGCACAAAGGCTGCGATGGCCATCCCGACCGCGATCCTGATCCCGACCCCGCTCCCCGAACGGGCTGTACCGCCGGAACACCGCCCGGGGGACGAGATGAAGTCACGGTCCGTTCCCCCGGTGTGCAGAGTGAAGAGCTGTCACTCCCGGCCTTTCCCGGAGCAGAGGGAGCGGGCGTCCCTTAGCAGCAGGAATTGCCGCCCGGCTGATGTAATGATGCCTGATTTATTTCCCAGCGCTTTTGGGGGTGCTCTGAGTTATTGTCCCCCTTGCTAAACTAAATGTGGTGGGCTGGGTTTGTGCTGCTTAGAGCGGTGTTACCAATAGTATGACTGGCCAGTGTGTTGTGCTTAAACACAATCTTTTCCCCTCTTGCATTCAAGTAAACGTACCATTTTCTTTCTGAAGAGGCTAAAAAGTTAAGATTTTTGAAGCACACCCTCAATCGAAAAAAAACTTCCCCCCCTTACCTTCTTTGTTCGTTCCTAATAACCGATGTAAAATGCAGCTTTCTTGCATTTCCCCTAGATGAGCAAACCTACTTCATGATTTCAACGCGTCTAAACGTTTTCATGAAGTCTGGACGTCCACATCACGTTCTCCCTCCCTCACAGGATGTGACAGCTGGTGAGTAGAATAATGACACGAAGCAGAACAGCTTAGAGCAACATTTGAGGCACTTACATTCCAAAATGGGGATTATTTTCAGGATTATTAGAAACTCACTGAAACATTTAACTTTTACCTTCATATCTGTTCAACATATATTTTCATAGCTTTTCTTGTTATTACAGTAGGAGATAACATCTGGGCCAGATTAAAAGCCTGGCCATTGTAGGCTGACTCTAAAGGGCTCCTGGTGTCATGATATTATCAGACTCTCAGCTTTTACGGCAGAAAAATGTAAAAAACAGACGAAAACAGAAGGTTTGGTTGGGGTTTTTTTTGTTGGTTTTTTTTTTTTTTTTTTTTTTTTTTTTTAAAGAAGTATATTTCCAACCTTCAAGGCTGCAAAAATAGATTTTGAAAATGTAGACAACTCAGCTCAACAGCAATATCAGCCTGAGGCCAGGTCTGCATTACAGAATTTTGTCCTTGACTGTCTGCTGGCTGAAATAGCCTCCTGTGTTACTGTGCTGTCAGCTGGGAGGACCAGCAAACTCGAGCAAGATCCACGTGGATAATGGATGGGAAGAGCTGCCATACAACAATGTACCCTGGAGAAGAGAGAACCTGCAGCCAAGCCTTGTTTGTCACCACTAGATTTTGCAGGAGCCGGCAAGAGGAGCACACTTTCATGCTTATTTTCACTGTTTAATTGGAATCAAAAAGGAAAGTGAGTTTGTGGTCCGTTTGGGTTTTTTTCCCCCTCATAATGTTTCCTTATACTTTTCCTGTCCTTGTCTCCCTTGGGAGCCTGATCCCCTGCCTGGTTGCTCTGACTCTTCAAGACATCTTCTCTGCTCTCCAAGCTGACTGGTTTTATTTTTAACATTTGAACAGGTATATGCTGTCACCCCTCACACTGGTGCATTTTGCCATTTTTCTGTAATTCAAACCCTTTCCTGCCTGGATTTCCTCTGAGCCAGTTAATGATCATTGGCTTCACCTCCCTCAGCCCAGCCCCTTTCCCCAGAGCCTGCCTGGAATCCTCCTCTGTCTATTCCAGCCCAAGTGTCATAAAATCACAGAATCACAGAATGGTTTGGATTGGAAGGGGCCTTAAAGAACATCTAGTTCAACCCCCTGCCATGGGCAGGAATACCTTTCACTATCCCAGGTTGCTCCCAAGTCCAACCTGGCCTTGCACACTTCCAGGGATCCAGGGGCAGCCACAGGTTCTCTGGGCAGCCTGTGCCAGGGCCTCCCCACCCTCATAGAGAAGAGTTTTTGCTGATATTTGACCTAGATCTGCGCTGTTTCAGTTTGAAGCCATTCCCCTTGTCCTATCACGACATGTTCTTGTAAATATCCCCTCTCCATCTCTCCTGTAGGCTCCCTGCAGGTACTGGAATGCCCCAGTTAGGTCACTGTCATGGTTTAGGAATGGTGCTCCCCAATTTAGTGCTCCCACCAAGACTCTCCAAACCATGTGGTGTCACTCTCTCCCCCATACCCTCACTCTCCTTTGCAGCAGGATGGAGAGGAGCATTGGAGGCACAAAAAAGGCGAAGATTGTGGGCTGGGAAACAGCCATGAGATTAGAAAACAACAGTGACAGCAGTATAGTAAAGACAAGAGTACAAAAAAGAAACATTATTGCTCACTGTGGGAACCCCACAACAGACAGAACCTGGGGCCCCCCACTGCTCTATTCAACTGGGTTTCTTGACTGGAAGGAACCCCTTCTCCTCAGAAGAGACTCCCTTCCCCTCACCCCTAGCTCTGGCAGAAGGTGTATAGAATAACCTCCATGTCCTTGCCGTGACCTCTCCTAGATACTACACAAATTAACCCTCCTGGGTGGAAGCAGGACAGGCACCCTGAAGCTGCCTCATTTCCAGGCTGAGCAATCCCAGTTCTCCCAGGCTTTCCTCACAGCAGGGGTGCTCCATCCCTTTTTAGTCGTCTTCTTGGCCTTCTCTGGACTCATTCCAACAGGCTGATGACTTTCCTGTGCTGGGACCCCGCCTCCCATGGGCACTTCTGGGGCTTGTCCAGGTCCCTCTGGATTGGCCTGTCCTTCAGTTGTGTCACAGCACCCCCAGCTTGGTGTCATCTGCAAACCTGCTGAGGGTGCACTCGATCCCTTCATCTGTGTTATTAATGAAGATATTTAAAGAATGCTGCTCCAACACGGACTCCTGAGTTACACAACTTGTCACTGAGGTACATCAAGACTCTGAGCCATTGATCACTACCCCCTGCAAAAATGGCCTTTTTTGAACCCTTTTCCCCATTGGTGCTTAGGATTCAAGACCAAGTCTATCTCCTAAATGTTTGTCAGCTTTACTTCTAATCCATACATGTAGAATTAAGTCTATAGCAGAAGCTTTTACAAAGTAAAATAGGAGGCAAGATCAGCACACACAAAAAAGCCTCCAACAGGCATGATTTCTCTGAGATGATTATGTTCCTTTGAGTTTAAAGCCTAAGTGGAGAGGGAATGTCTCTTTTATTTTAGTAAGAAGCTCCCCTTGTTGGTCGCAGTTCTTTTCATTCACTTTAAAAAGAGTAACCTTGGTTTGCTGGCTCAAATCCAGCTGAGAGCTGAGAAACCTGGACAGCTTTACCCTTACCTCTCAACTTGGATGGTGGCTCAATGACACAAGAGCTTTGATGGGATTGTTTTAAAACTTGAGTAAGTTCCCTGGTTCAGCTGGTGGCCCAGCTTCACAAGCAGTTGTGTCAGCCCCCAGGACAGCAAGGGACAGCAGCTGGAGCTCATGAAACCAGCAGCACTGCCAGAGTCACTCTGCTTTTGAACTGTGCCCCAAGTTCAAATGGAGTCCATGGGATCTTCTGCAGAACCAGAACCAAAGTCCCTAATGAACAAAAGCTGTTAGAAGAAGATGGATGCTCAGCAAATGGATTTGTGGCTGCCCACATCACAGAAGCCACTATCATAATTAGCTTTCTCACTGAATGTTTCAACAAGAATTAATGGGCATAGCGTGCCCAGATGCTGGTCCCTCTGAAGGCGATGGTAAAGTTCTCACTGATTTCAAAAGGGCCAGGGTTTCATACTGAAACTCAAGCTCAAGTCCTCATGCCCCCAGCAGGAAAGTCTGCAGCACAGGAGCTTGGGAAGTGGGATGTAATGTTGCCATCCAATGATGCCTGTTACAAGCAGGCACAGAATAAAAAAGGACACCCTGACTTGTGACATCATCGTCATCATCTTGCCACATTGCTTAGGTCATACAGTTTATAAAGTAAGATGTTTCATCCAACTCTTCCTCAGAACAAGGTCAGGTCCACATCCCTCCTAGGTGGGGGGGCCCCAGAGCAGCATGCAGGACTCCAGGTGGGGCTCATGAGAGCAGAATCACCACCCTCAGGGATTGTGTTTTCCTCCTTGAAGTTCAATCACAAGCATCCATACTTTTCCCCTCACTTTTCCTCCCATACCATATGAGCTGCACCTTTTTTCCCAGGATACAGGTGCCTTACAAGCAGATTTCCTTGAACAGAGTCATCTCTCTAGTCCAGCAATTTTCTCCAGGCATCAAACCTGACTTGTTTTTGCCATTGCTATCACCACAGTCAAATCACAGCAAAAATTGGCATTTCCACTAATTCTGGGGCAATTTCCCCATGAAATAGCCCATCAAATCCCCTTTTAATCACATATGGACTTTCCTTTTCTCATTGCATTTCAATATTATGTTATTATTCCCCCCAACTCTCCCCTCCCCCCCATACCCATCCTTTCTTTCCCATCTTCTGTACCAGAAGAGGCTGCCTGAATGAGAACTGCGTTTCTTTGTGGCTAAAAAAAAAAAAAAAAAAATCTTTACAACAAAAACTTCACAGAGGGGAAGGTGCTTGAGTTCAGCAGTCCATACAAGCAAGCCTGTCTAACAGAAATCCAGCAATATCCCCACAGGGAAATATGAAATAAGATGACCTGGAAGGCTTGGGCACTTTCTTTATGACTTTGGAGGAGCGTTTGGACTCCTGCTGATGGTGCATTCAAGGTCACGCTGTCTACCTACTACCTCTTTTCTGCTCTCCCATCTCCCAGGGAGTCGAAAACAGCACTGCCCGAGGATACGCTTCTTCAGCGCTCGTGTTTTTGAGTGTGAACCATGCAGGATTCTGATTTTAATTTGGCACTGCCCACCAGACCACAGGGCAAGTCCAAGACTTTCCTTATGAATATTGAGCCGGGGCTACATTTCAAAGCCATATCATAAAAATGTCATTCGAGAAAGCTGCTGTTCTAAAATTTGTAAAGTGCTTTAATGCTGTGTTGATACAGCGAAAACATCCTTTTAAAAGAGCTCACATTTCAGGCTGACAGACACCAAAACACTATTTTGTTTTAGCTTGCTCAGCTTTTCAAAACCAGTCAGCATCTGGGCTCTATTAACCATAACGTGCGTGCCTTTTAAGCAACAACAATTTAAGAATATTTCCTTTTCAGCCCGCTTTCAAACCCCTTCAGTGTTTTGCAATGTGCATAATATTTAACAATTCTGCTTTGCACTGCAGCCTTTGAAGTTTAAAAATTAGTCACTGGTAAAGCCTTGTAGATATTCTTGCACTCTTTTAGTCATAGGGATTAGTGACTAGAATCTATGCCTATGGTCAAGAAAGGCAAGTCACTGTGTCACAACAATTAGCAATCTTTCTACAACAGTTTTCAATCTTTATGTGAGTCTTATGGTGTGACACACCTTGTGTGTAGAGAAGAGCTCATTTGCAGTAGCCACTTCTGGGCTAACATATTCTACCATGGAGTAATTGCAGTTTATGGCAAGCAAAGAGACCCATCCCTCTTCATTCAGATTTTGTGAGGAAGAGTCCTATTTATATTTCATATTTATAGCCATGTGCATACTATATTTATGTTGATGTTAATGTCTTTATGTTCATATACAAATTAGTCTACAGTTCAGCAAAGACACCAAGCACCTCAAGAATATGGGTGTGGAGCATCAACCTGGTATCTCTTCAGGGGTGTTGTTTTTATGAGCTGTAGTCAAGTTCTCAAAATGGGCTAGAAAAGCACGCTGAGTTCCTCAGAGCAGGAAAGATTGCCCTCTAATGGTTAATCTCTAGGTTTAATGTCTTATGAAGTGCTCCCCTTCTACATGATTTGTAAGGTAAGGCCATACAAATGCAAGACATTGCAACAATTTATTATTTCAAGAAAAACTCAGATCGTCATTATCCTCTTAATTGATGAATAAATTAATTATTAAAAACCAAGACAAAGGCATATTCTTGGTAACATTTTCATTAAATTACCATTAGCCAGGGTTTCTCAGAGGAAGAGGGGTGCCTCTGACAATTCAGAACTATTACTCGTACTGAGTTTGACAAATTTCATATTTCACTGTGGGAAATGTTTCAAGGCCTGAATAAATGGCATGGTAGATGATATCCAGTTTATTTCAGGATCATAAAAGTTATTGTGAATGCCCTAGAGATGGATCTCACATGAGTAAACTTCAAGGAACAAAATTCTTACCTTTTTTTAAAAAAAGCATCTTTAAATCAACTGCATTGCCTGTTACAGCAGGGATGCATGTAGGTCATTAAGCTTGCCCTGGCTGCAGATATTAAGGTTTCTGTGGCTCATGGCCTGTAGCTCCTTCTTCACGTGATGAGGGGGTGGAAGAGGCAATTATGTAGGGCTGAAGTGTCATTCACTGCTTTTCCATTTCCATCAGTTCTTTGAATAATTTCCTTGCAGTGCAGATTTCAATAAATACTCTTCCAATACAGCTGGCAACTAAAGGTAGATAAGTGACATAGGAAAACTCAGAGAAAGTCAGATCCAGTCCCCAAATATATTTATTAAAAAAGTAGTGGCTGCTATGAAGATATTATTGAAAGATGATAATATTCTATTTTGGAATAATTAGATTATATTTTCTCCTCTCAAGAAGAAACAGTGATTAGAGCAAAGCTACCCAATCCATTCCTCATCCTTCCTTTTCTACCCCCTCCCCAGTCAAACCCACAAAGACAGTATTTGGTCACGTGGACCTTTGCATAAAAGACAGGGAATTGTGTCTAAATAGCCCTGACTCATAAAGCTCCTTCCAATGCCTATTTCAGTGTCAGAGCTTTGCAGTTAATGCAACTTCTACTATTTTTTTTCCTTATTGCAATTGTGAAAAATCTAATACCTTTACAACAAATTGAAAAGAGCTTACACTGAGCAAAATCCCCATTTAATCTCGACATATTAAGAATTTTTTTTTTGAGCAATATATTTAAAGTGCTATTTTCCCAAAACACTTATTTTCTTTCAAGATAACCAAAGCTCTAAGTGTTGAAAGGAACTATGATTTAGAGTGGTTTAAGAATCCTGGCACGTTAACAGGAGGAAACAGCTAGGATATGTGTGGCCTAAGGTACACTGCAGCAATAAATCAGTATAGGAAAAGGTGTTCCAGTTGCCACAGTAAAAAACCCAAAACAATGGGAACCATAGACCCAAACCACTTAAAGATAGGAGACAAAAATGTTTGCAGACACTTGGCCTTGTTGAACTTCTGTGCCATTTCTGGTTTAGGCACCCTTTGCTTTCACCCCGTGCACCCCAGAGACTACAGCAGACTCCTTGGCTTTACATGGGAGAAGTAAAAAGCCTTTCCAAGAAAAGAGGGTAAAATGAGTCAGCTTTGGCTGAACCAAGAGCTGATTCCAACTGGTGCTGGCTTTAGCTGTGTAAGCCCACTGTTCGATGGAAAGACTTGCAGGCTCCCTGCAGGAAAATGAAAAGCAAAGAAAAAATAAGAGAAGAGAGGCCTGAGCAGAGATGAGGGAATCCCAACCAGAGGAAAGATAAAAACCCAAAACCCCCCCAAAACCCCAAACCATTTTTAAAAAAAGGACAAAAACCCCCAAACAAACAGGAAAAGGAGCTGACTAAAAAGCAGCAGAACCATAGCTCTCACAGATGCCACATCCCTCACAAACTCCACAGCCCTTATAGCCCTCAAAGACCTCACAGCCCCCAAAGCCCTCCAAGCCCCCATAGCCATCACAGCCCCCCACAGCCCCCACTGCCCAAGAGTAGGCACTGGTGGCATTGAAAAGATAGATTTGGAAGTTTTAAACATATAAATTTCTTATTACTTGTTTTTTTCTGAAACTGAAATTTACCATGCATTGATAAATTCTGATTAATGTCTCATTATCACACGAACAGAAGCAAAAATAAATTAATATATATTATATTGGAAAGCTAGTCTCTCACAAATTCCATGCATCTCTTTTGTAAGGTGACTTGCTGTATCTTCTCACTTTTACTCTGTTTGCTGCCCAGGATAACCTTCTTCTATGTTCTAAATGCCTGATGGTTTAGAAAGTCAGGAGCTTTAGAAAGTCTTGGAAAGTCAGGATGCTTCAGACAGGAGGAAGGGACCTGTACTGTACCTGCCTGCAGCACACAGACACTTCTTGGATTGCTGGTTTTACTTTTATCAATGCTCCTGAAGTAATTTTCATTACCATCACCAGGGACACCCATTTTGGCAGCTGCAAAATGATCCCAGCACTTAACTACACTTAAAAAGTACACTTAAACTCACCCTTGAGATGTAGCATGTGGATAGACTTCAGCATTCAGGCTTTCACTTTCCAAACCCTACCATCCTTTATAATGTTCACTTGAATGGGGTCTGCCCTTGCTTTATGCCTTGTCAGTGTAGGAAAGCCACATGTGTATCTTGTTTAGCAGTGAGAAGCATGGAGTGAGCTGTCCTCATGGGTTTCAAACTATCTCAACAAGCAAATTATTTTTTTCCCTTTCTAAACCACTTCATAAAGGCAACATACAGTGTGTGCCAAATCTTTCCAGAGGTACTGCTTGAGTTATCACATGGTGGAAAAACATTTGAACTCCTTGTTTCATGCCCTGGAACCAAAGAAGGACAACATTGTCAGGGTTAAATAATCAGAAGCAGCTGGGAAAATGTTCTACAGATCCTTTCAGAAATTCTACCTCTGGGCTGAGATGTTCTGTCATCCTGTAAGGCAATTGTTTTGAACAGTTAATGAGCCTCTGAGTGGCAGGACTCGATTTATAAATACGTGCTGGAAGACTTCCCACTGACACCAATTGAGTTGCACTGACAAAGACACAGAACACATGACCACTGTAGTAGAGGGATCCTCTCATTCACGGTTTACTTGGAGGATCCAAACTAACCTGGATCCCTACCTGGAGGATCAAAAAAAACCTTGCTTGTAGGATCCAAATACTTACACACAAGTACTGCAGTAATGTCGGTGGAACTTGGGTTTTTAGGTAGGGAAAAAAGCTTTCATGAAAGCAAACACAAAAATTCCCTCAGAAACTAAACAGCAGGCAAGCCTCTGGGAATCTGTGTCATAGTGAGGGGTTTCCAGCATCCTTGCAGCACAAGAACACATGTTTAAACTTTGTGCAGATTTTCCATCGAGGTGTTGCTGAGAATTGTTGCAAAAATCACAGTGTCAAAGTCTAAGCTCCAGTGATCACATCCTTTCTTCAGTGCAAGTGGAAGCACAGAGAAACCCTGGTGATGTTCCTGGTAACTTTCAGCCAGAATTCAGCTGCTGCTCTGAGGCAGCTGGTACCAAAGCATCTTTCAAGTTGCTGTTTTACCTCATATAACCATCCTTACCATCATAGCATTGTGGTGAAACACCTTTGCGTCTTCAGAGTGACTGTTCAAGTCAGCAAATGTTTCAAAACCTTCCTTTATGGTTTAGCCAGTTGTTCTGGATGTTAACTGCTTGTTAAATTTCTTTGAGAAAATACAGAGTGCACAAATTATCTGATTACTACTCCTGGATGCTATTGGTATGACAGAATTTTCAATTTTCTTCACCAATTTTTTATTAAAACAAACTAAACCAAAAAGAAAAGAGATCAGAACAGCTTGAACATGGCATATCTAAACTCTTGCCACTTGAGAAAATGGCATTTTATAGGAAGGAAGGAGAAGAGTAAGAGAAAAACAGAAGAGAAGTTCATGCATGACCCTCAGACCTTATTTTAAAATTAAATGAGCCAATATACAGGAAACAGTGATCCAGCATAATTGTACTGAAACTTAAAACTACTTTTATACATTGTTTATAATACCAAACACAAAGGTGACAAAGAGCAGTCGGTTTATGCTTTGCTCTTTGACATCCTCAGGAAGTGTAGAGACCTAAAGTTAAAAAAGCAAATTTAGGCTGAGATTGAGTGTAGGCTTTCTGAAGAGGAAGAAAACTGTTCAACACATCCCAGCCCTTCAGGGGATATACCTATCAAGACACTGGGAGAGCATCTGGGAACATTCATTTTTTATTTCCCTGTTTATTTGTTGGGTTTTGTTAGTTGAAATAATCCTGAGTATAAGCATTTCCTACTCCTACAGGAGTTCAAATGAACTGAAGCACTATTTGCAGAGAACACACCGTGCTGAGTTTGCAGCCCTTTGAGGCAGGGACTTTGCACCCTTCTCATCCATCTCAAATAGATCCACAATTTCTTTCTTTGATTGTTTGCAGTGGTTATAAAATTTGGGCTATTTGCTTTACTGTACAATACCACAAGACAGTTTTGTTCATGACAGTCTATATTTACACACCTTGCACTATAAAGCAACAACATGAAAACAAGCAGCTACAGAATTTATGGCACTCCCCAGGTGACAAAAGTCAATCAGCTTTTGGCCTCCTGCCATAACAGGACTGGTTACCTTCAAAAAGAGCCACCCCAATGTGAGGCTTGTCATCACAGCATGGTGATTAATGATCCACTTCCATGTGTGGTGCACAGTGAAAGCCACAGGAGGTGTCAGTGGAAAAACAGAAGAGTGCACAAAAGTTTCAGCATAACAAATTGGATGGAATTTTTTAGTTACTTTGTCTCTCTCCTTTTTGATTCATAATACAAGAGCCTTATCCAGGCAAATAAATAAGCTCCAAAAATGCATGTAATAAATCATCATGGTCAAAAGAATGATGATGGGAAATCTCTCTCCTTCTCTGTTAACTGGAAACGCCAATACATGACTAATAATGCAACCTGATTCAATGTTTTTAAAATAGAGAATATGCTTAGTTTTGTTGTCTTCTACATTAGATGATACTGTAAAAAGTTTTTTAAAATGTGTCTATATAATCCTCCACTCAGATCCTTCCAATAAACAAAAAAATTTTCCTTCAAAACCTTTTTACAATGAAATAGCCATAGTTTGGGAAGTTAAAAAACCGAACCAATTAAAACTTTTTAAAATCATTAATAATCCCTATAACTTGTCAATTCTATTTAATAAACTGTTGTTGCCCTCTAGTGTTCAAACACAAGCTTGTAAAGGCCCCTCCAGAAAGATCCAAACTGGTCAGCTGTCAATTAATTCCTCGTTAGTTCTTACTCCAACATGACAAATGGATGGGAAAAATAATTTTTCAAAAAGTGTTTCATTAATACCTAATACCTTGTTTTCTTTACTCAAACATAAAAGAGCTTTCGTGCAACAGCTTCTAAAGTTGTTTGTTTTATTCAAATGTGAAAGGCCAGGGCAGGGACACCTTCCACTATCTCAGGTTGCTCCAAGCCCTGTCCAGGCTGGCCTTGGACTCTTCCAGGGATGGGGCAGCCACAGCTGCCTGACCACCTTCCCAGGACAGAATTTCTTCTCAATATGGAATCTAAACCTTCTCTCTCAGTTTAAAGCTATTCCCTTTTGTCCTACCCCTACATGTCCTTGTGAAATGCTCCTCTCCAGCTGAATGCATGACCTGTGCTCTGAACAACCCTGAGATACATCTGCTGATTTCTCTTGAATATTTTGCTACTGTACTGTAACCATATCAATTAATACCAACCCCCTTTTCCTCCAACAAAATATTTATTGCAGCAGAAATGCACAATGAGCATTCTGGGGTTGTTCTCAGCACCTCTCCTGCATTAAAGTGCTGTGATGGCACCAGCAACACAGAAAGCTCCTCATGAAGGTTGCAGTTCTTATGAGAGAAAATTACGGTCAACCCCAGATCTGCATATGCATTTTTACAGCTAGGCCTAGGACTTATCATTGGGTAATTTCCCAAAAATGTTCCTCCTTGTTATGTTTCTTGACCAGAAACTTCTGAAAATAGCTACTAAAAAAATAATGAAAAACAAAACCAAAAAAACCAAAAAAACCAAAAACAAAACAAAACCCAAAAAAAACCAAGAAAAGAAAAAGAGGTTAAACAAAGCACACTCAACAAACAACCTGATAAATTTGGGGTACATTTCCACTGTAATTTTGTTCACTTTTAAGAGGTTATCCAGACTGCTTTTCTTTTAACCACTGTCAGCTGTAAACAGTGTAGCAGACCAGCTGGTCTTATACATATAAAGCAATTTGCAGCCTCCATATAGTAAGAATTCAAGTTCTTGACACAAGGAACACTGACTTTTCTTTGACTCTGAATAATGGAATTTTCAGAGAATTTTCTGCATTTAGTTATTTAGAGCTTTCAGAAAACTTGCCTTGAGGCCATTTTTTGGATCACACCTGCTTCCCACCACACGAAGCTTGACAGATCTAAGAATCTCTTGGATGTGAGTCAAATTTCACATTTTGTAATAGAATTGTTTCCTTGCATTCATGAGGCACCCTTCCTTCTCTGCTGTGACGTTTGTTGTTGATTATGCCACCTGACATGAACGCTTTGAAATCTAGCCTTTCATTCTAAAACCAGGTTTAGACTGACTGTACACAGAGGGAAATTTATATAATGTGAACTGGAAATTGCGTGGCAGTAGATGCTCCCACTTACTCTGCCTGTTGAAGAGTCAGGAAAACAAAATTATTACAGAGTTGTTTAGGTTGGAAAAAACCTCGAATATCAAGACAACTGTGACTAAGCAGCTGTGCTTATTAGCAGTCCCATGAAGGGGACACTAGAAGTGAAGAGGGTGTGCTTTGAGAGCACTCACATTTGCACTATGTAGTTTTAAGGATACCTGTGGTGTATGCAGAAGAAGAATTTTAAAGATATGTATATAACCATAAACTAGATTTAGATAAGGAAAATTAAATTATGCCATATGTAATACATTTTTTTTTCCTGTTTGTACCTAAACCCATTTGGATGCAAAGCTCTATTACTAAGTATTCCTTTAAAGCTACAAAAAGGGTGAATAGGATTGCCAGGGAATTGTGTAACACTGGTGCAAACAGCACTGAAAACACCCACGTGCTGCACAGGTACTGAATTTATTAGGTGTACTTCAATTTCACTAATCTTGTCACAGTACAGATTAAGGTCATGAAATGCTTTTTCTGCTTAAATATTAAGACCTTCTTAGCTTAACTTGGATTTGAATGTTTACTCTCAGGATGTAGTAATAAATCAAAAATGACAGAGTTCAGCACAGACAGAGCACTCTTTCTTACCAGCAAACCCATCTCCTGACTCCTGCTTTCCCATTAGAGCCCAAAAAAAGGAATCCATTCTCTTTTGAGATTTCAATATCTACTGTTCCATTTCAGAGTTCTCCTCTCGTAAGTGAGAGATGCTCCTCAACATTTTGTTCCCTCTCCCAGTCAGACATCAGCATACATTCCATTGATCAAGTAATCCAGCCTGGTGTAATGCCTCTTCTGAAGAGATTCATGTATTTTCTTCACTGTCAGCCCAATAACAAGCAACAAGAATATCACCCCAAAAAACAAAGCTGCTACAAGGCTGCTTTTCTCCCCCAGCTCAAAGACACCTTTCCCCCTCAGAACACCATCTGACAGGGAGCTTTCTGAGTCAGATGGGTCATAATGACCCCAAAGGTCATTTTGGGAAGATGTGGGGGAATCACTGGACAGAATGAAACCTGGGAAAGAGAGGAGGGTCACGTGGCTGGTGTCACTGGAAAAGACAACTGTTGGCTCAGGAGCCATGGCTGGAGTCCTTGGCCCTGATGGGGCAGTAGCAGATCTGGAATTTGGGGTCACCTGCTGGGCTGCAGCAGTAGCAGCAGAATTTGTGGGCTCGGAAAGAAGAGCAGGAGTAGCAGTGATGCTGGTGGCAGGTTCAGCTGCAGCAGGCAGAGGGGCAGCCGTGGTGAGGCGGGCTGTGTTTGGTGCAGCAGCCCCGGGGTGCAGAGGGGTTGGGAGAGGCTCCAGCTGGGCACTGTTTGGCAGCAGAGGAGTTGGGGAAGCACTGCTGCCTTCAGGAGAGCCTGCCTCAGCAGTGGTGGGGAATGAAGCAGCGGGGTTTCCAGCTGGAACAGCAGAAGGCGTGTTTGGTGGCAGAGTAATTACCTTCTGCCTTGAGATGGGGTCTGAGCTCTCAGACTGTTTTGCTCTTTGAGATTCAGGAAAAACTGTCTGAAGTTCCATGCTGTCCAAATGCTTGCCTATGTGGTTCAGGAGTTGAGATGCCTGATGAAAGACAGATTGCTGCACACTGGCAGTGTGATTCCGATGGATATTCTGACCGTCAGAAACAAAGGTTCCAGCATCCCAAGGCAAAGAAGACTCATTTGAAGAAAAGTTCTCAGTTTGGATGGATTCATTCTCTGAGCCATGGATGTCTGGAAACAGAAGTACTGATATTTAATTATTTAATCTATTTTTTGACTAATGTAGGCATACTCTATTTGTATTTCTTAGAGATATTTATGTAAGGGGGCTCTAAGAGATAATGACTAAGCAAACTTCCTTTCTTTAAAATATGTACAGTGACATTTAAATTCTATGTCATAAAAGCTGTCAGCCTCAAGCCTAGTCACATAACAGTCTTCTGTGCAGAAATACCCTACAAATAATAATTCTAAAAGCTACCTGACTTTAGAGTATTTCTTCTACAGTATTTACTTGATTTACAGATATTATAGAAAGTATTTGGCTGAGTGTGAGCTCTGGAAAGATGAGCTAATTGTCAATTCATATTTTATATATATGTAAAATTTTATATTTCTAAAAATATAGAAATATATATAATATATTCATGATAACCATTCAGCTGCTGCACAGAATATTTAAAAGGGAACGTGCTCTCAAGTAATTCTGACTCTCACTCATCTCTTTTTAATATTGAAGCAAAAACGTTTGTTAACTGCACTGGAATTGAAATAAATCATTAAAGAAGTATCTTTCCCCCTTTCAGCTTGGTTTTCAGTGCAAGCACATACAGATTCTCATATGAAAGAACAAAGTTTGAAACATTTGTTGTTACTGGCACTGCTCCAGTGCTACCTTTGAAAACTTATCAGGAACATTAAAACAAGCTAGTATAATCTTTCCACAATTAAATGCTCACAGAAGATCCAATCTCCAAAATGCAAAAGAAGTGTTAAATGCAATCAAGTTGTTCACTCAGCGTTGTGCTACATGCTGAACAAAAGCACAAGCATGATTGCATTTCTTGTTTCTTTGTTTGAAAGCCCGATGTTCTTCTAGGGGAGACAGAGCTGGAAGAAAGTGTAATTCCAGTAACAATTTTACAGAAATGCAGTTAGTTTGTTGCACATTGCTTTGGTGTGATTCCTGTGACTGTGGTTGCACCAAAGTACTTGGTCACATCATGAGTAATCTTTCTATATATCATACAAGTTCCTCTTGGAAAAGTTCTCCCCTTCAGCAAAAGGGCCATACAGAAACCACCTTGGCAGGACAGTCTGATTATCAGTTTCTTATCTGAGCTGGTCAAACAGGGCTGGTGCAAGGCAATGCCCATCAACAAGTAGGCCTTGCTGTTAAAAACACCGCAGCATAGGCCAGAGAGCAAGAAACTCCTGAGTGTGCAGCCCACGTGCCATAAAGCTCTGAGTTTAGAAAGTTTGCTCCTGCACTTCAGGTTCCCTAACGGAAAGCAGAAAACAATGGTTATTTGTTATTATTGCCAATTATTCATCAGTGTAGCATGGGTCCTTTAAGTACACAGTTGGCTACAAGGGCATGCTATTTGGGTTTTGTGATACTTTTCAGCATTATGTACAGGAAATTTTCCTTCTTCACTATATCTAGACAGAAGAAGTTTCTTTTTGGTTTAAGCAAGCACGAATTATGAGGATTTCTGAATCGAATCTGAGGGAATATTATAAGGGTTGGGACATTATTCCAGGTGGGAAGCTGGCCCCACAAAGGAGCTCACCACACACCTGCCCATCCATCCTCCACAATGAAAAAGAGCAATATTTTCAAATCATAATGCTTGGCTTAGAACATTTTACTAAAAATACGACCCCCAAACAGTTCCTGGTCACTACTGAAAGTTCACAGGTGCAAAAGTCACCTGCTGTGGGGGCTGATGGCTCTCACTGTGATTTACCTGTAGTTATCTTGTAGCTCACAAGTCCTGTTGCAGGTTTCATTGGACAAGCCTCAGCACTAGGACAGTAAAACAAGTAGCAGTTCGGATGGGTGCTTGTTCTTGCAGCATAAAAAATAATCAAATTACACTTCTTGTCTCCTGCAAAACAAAGTAAATACCTGTTTCAGCAGAAAGAACTTTTATAGCAGTATGGTAATGAGACCTAGTTCGTTAACTTTTGTTCATGTGAGTAAGAGGAAAACTACTAACACTTAACATTCCTACAGGAAAAATAACCAAGGACTGCAGAAGAATGGCCCAGGGCCAAAATATGAAAGGTCACACCTTCCTTTTCCTGTACAAATAAAGTTGGGGAAATTATGAGTCTAATCTCTCATCCTCCCCTCACCCATACCACACTTTATACAACAATTTCTCGCTTACAAATCCTGGTAAATCTGAAAAACTCCTCGATATTCTCATGAGTAAGAAATTTATTTAGACTTTTTTCCTTATTTCATCCCAGGAATCGCTTGGCTAGTTGCTGCTTCGGGGGGTCACCTTCACCACTGTCATTCCTACCTGCTGCTCTACCTCCTGCTGCTCCAAGAACTTGACTCAAACCTGCTGTCTCAGAGGAGGGTGAGCACTCTCATTCTTGGCTAAAATTAAATACGGTGCAAAATGTCAGCTACTTTTAGTGCATCTAGTAAACACAGCTTCGGGGTTCGGGAGGTTTTAACACTTAAAACTGACGCTGTTTCTGTGATTCAACAACTATTTTCCTGAACACCACGGGGTCTTACGTTAAGATCTAACATCTGCTGGCGAAAGAAGGCGGAACGCAGCGCAGCCTGAACGCGAGGGTAAACTCCATGCTGAATAGGGAGAACACCGGCGGCTGACCCTCCCGGGAGCCCCAACTCCAGCATTATTCCCGCGGGCAGCGGCTCAGGAGGCCGAGGTTACCTGCGAGCCGGTGCCCCGAGCAGCAGGCGCGGACACACGCACCCGCGCCGGGGACGCGCAGCGGCTCCGCGCCCCGCACGCCGCGGGGCAGCGACAGGTCGATATCGATGATGGAGTTCTCCATCCTCTCGGCGGAGCACTCCCGGCTCAGCGCCCGCCCGGCCACCACGCAGGCCAGCACCAGCAGGCGAAGCGGCCAGCGGCTGGCCCCGCGGGACATGGTGACCCGCAGCGCTCCCCGCGGGGCTCCTCCGGCACGGCCGCGGGTCGCGGCAGCGGGGGCAGCCGGGCAGAGAGGGCTCCGCTGCTCCCGGGGCGGGCACGCCTTCCTGGGGCTCCTTTGGGCTATCCCCGCCCGCAGCGCGGGTCCGGCAGGGCAGCGATGGAGCCCGGCCCGGCTCCGGGGAACGGCGACTGTCCCGGCACGTCCGGGAGGAGGAACCGTGAGAGGCGGGTCCGGGACTCCTGCTGCCCTCCTCCTCCTGGGCTTCCTGCTTGCTTACCTGCCTGCCCTCCTCCTCCTCCTCCTCCTCCTCTGCCCGCTCTGCTCCTCTCTTCCTTCCTTCTCACTGCCCGCCCTTCTCCGGTTCCCTTTCTGCCTTTTCCTGCCTGCCCTCTCTCTCCCTTGTTTGCCCCTTCCTTCCCTCTTCCTCCTGCCTGCCCTTCTCCTGCCTTCCTCCCGCCCTGCTCCTTCTGCCTGCCCAGCGGGGTGCGAGGGTATTCCTGCTCCTCCACCTCTCGCCAGCCCCAAGGGCTCTTCCTGAGCATCAGACACAAAGGCAAAACCGCCTAGGGAAGAGGCTCTTGGTGGCCAGGCTGATATGGTTCTACACACAGTCAGACTTTTCCATCTGAAGATACCTGGGAATCTGTGGGAGCCAGCAAGGGAAGAGGGGAAGTGCTGTTTGTCAGTGAGGCAAATATCACCAGGACAGGATGGTGCTTCATTTAATGAGGTGATTAAATTGAAGCCTTCTTTGTGTCATTTCTGGAACTGCTGAAATCTTGGGAGGGAGAGTGACAAAACTCCGGGCTGTAGAGTCCTTTAAAGATTTCACCCAAGTACAGCTTTAGGGCAGTGGCTGTGGAGGTGGAAAAATATTAACATTTTTATCCAAAATTGCTGTCGTGGTCCAACTCCCCTTGGAGACACGATTTTTAAATTACAAAAGCTTGAAATTGATGATCTTGGCATGGACCAGAGGGATACTTTGGACAAAGGTTAGCAGGGAGATCTTCCCATGAGTGCTGAGCTTCCATTCCCAGCTGTTTTCCAGCCCTGAGAGGGGCTGGGTGTGCCTGATCCAATCCTGCTCCCAGATTCCATCACTGCTTTATGTCTAAAGCATTGTTCAGGTGTCAGGGAACCTTTGCACAGCTCTGTCCCCCACGATGGAGGATGACAACCCAAATCATGCATATGAACAGCAAGGAATGATTGATTTCAATTGATGCTGGTAATGATTAGCCTGGAAGGATTTTGATCAGAGTAATTTACTACACAGCTGTTACAGAGAGTTACAGCTGCTGTAGAGTGCACTATCAAATCAATCCTTTCAAAGCCAGCTTAATCATTAGTAAGTAGAAACTGATGGGTTTAATTGGAGATTTATTTGGCCAAGCTGGTCACTAAAAGCAGGTGGAACACATTTCCTCCATCCCTCACAGGTGGATCCTGCTAGAAATCTCCAGGGCTCTAGAAAACCAGCAAAACCAGATTGTTCCACAAGCACCTTCCTGACCAGTCCTGCTTGGAATTCAGGGCAGGGAGCACCCGTGTTCCAACACCTCTTTAAAGATCAGCTCGTGCTTGAGGTTTCCCACTGGTCTATTGAGTATCTCTGGTTATCTTCCACTACAATTAGCCCCTAGGAAAATGAAAGGCATGAAATATAAAAAATATTCACATACATTCAGCAAGCAGTGCCAGTTTGGGATCTGGAAAAATGCTGAGTGTAAATAAACGCTCCTTTCTAGAGTATGGGCTATTTAAATAGCACATGGGGAGAGAAGAGATGAAGTTTGATACACACATGGCCAAGTAAAGTTCTCCAGCATATTATTTGACTAATTAAATTATATTCCCAATGGGTTTTAATTACCTGACAACCTCCCCTCTCTCCCTTGTTATTCCTGACCTTTTCTGTCCTGGGCCAATCGAGCCACCACAGACTTGGAAGTGAAACTTTTAGTTTTTGCAGCCAACCTGTTTAAAACACATAATAAAGCCAAACATTTCCTTGTCAGCTGATTAAAAAACTGCTAATACGCGTGTATATACACTTAGAGTGCACAAACGGGATAAAAGGGAATCGCGGACTTTATTGCTACTGAGACACTAATTTTAAAGGATTAAGGATTTCAGTTAAACTAGATATTGCTGAGGTAAGGCAGATAGACTTCCCCTTGTTAACAGAAGCCAGACTTAAGGAACCAATAAATCATGAGGCCTGTCAACTCACATTTATAAATTCTGATAAACAGAAGGGCTGATCAATAGAATCCTAGGGAACAATACAGTCGTAAATCAAACAACCATAGGAAAACAGGATTCAGTTGTCATGTAACACGAAAAGGTTAAAAAGTTAAAGCGAAGAAAACTCATCCTACTTCATCATTTTGGGACCTCACCCCATAAAAAGACCACCGACCCATTTCAAAGCTTTTTAACTCATTGCCATACGAAGCGGGGAATGGGATGTACCAAGGTTATGAATGTGCATTTGTGTTTTGTGTATTCAATACTCCTGTAGATAAAAAGACCCTGTGATCACCTGTGAATTGCGCGGGTGTATTTGGGAGCTATTCCCACGCTGCCCGGCGTCGTAATAAACATACCCTTTCTAACTTTAAACTGTTAGAGAGTTCTTTGTCCGTCACAGTTGGACATCGATATTAGATCGATATCCATATTATTTTTTAATAATTCATTTTGGCGACCGCGGCAGGACGCTGCTCTCTCTGGCCGTGGGGTCAGCGGGGTCCGGGACCCCTCTTGGCACCGCCCAGCCTTTCCTGGGAAGACGGCTCCCGCAGTCCCGCTGACACCCCGGAGGGAAAGACCAGAGGAACTGCTGGAACTATGGACAACAGGTATGTTTAAAAAATTATTGGAAACAGGTACCTTGGAATAGAGGCGGCTTATAAGACGTAAGAGACGTCTTATGCAAAGCAGAGGCCTGACTGGGTTTTGGATACTCCATGGAGTCTGGTGAATGGTTGTTTTGTTCCAGGTAAAAGCTGGTAACTCGTATCGCGTCCCGAGGGGGGCAGCGGCGGCACCATAGCTGCCGGTCTCGCTGTTAGAAGCAGTGATAGCTCCTGTTGCAGCTTGTAGTTTAAGGTGCATCTTAGTAATCCATATTTTGAGCGGTTAGCCTGAGTTTTGGGACACAAGGGTCCCGTACTGAGTTGCAGTCCCGCGATGCGTGTGTGTGCAGACAGATCCGTGTTTGTTGGGTAGTTCTGTGGGTTTGTGCTTGTGTGTGCTGCTCGGCTGTGAAAAATGACTTGTGTATCGTATTTATTGTGGTTTGTGAGAGTTTGTGTCGTAGGCGTTTTGGTTTGTGTGATTTTGGAGTGTGCTCCTAATCTTTGTAAGTGGTTTTTCAGAGTTTTGCAAGTTGCAAGAAATCTTAAAATCCCCGCTGGTCGGCGGAGGGATACATCTGTCTGACAAAGCGGAGGTATTTGCAGTGCTTGTGCCGTGACTGGAGTGTGCGTCACAAAAAGAGCTGTCTGTGAATTTTGGTCCTGCAACTGATAGTACGATTTTAATCAGTGTGTTGTTCAGTAGGAAACATCGGTGAAGTGAATACGCTGTTTGTGTAAGAAAAACGAGGGTAAGTTTGAAACTAGGTCCGG